>CANSNZ010001221.1:0-141504 GCA_947646795.1 Beta lomatogona | reverse complement strand
TGGTTCATCAATGAAAAAATCGGATTTGAATGCTGGAAAACTTAAGCTTTGCCGCCTATTCAAACACGTTGGGCTGAAAGTCTAAAAACCGTTGGTTTCATTCTAGCCCTGGAACGAATTCTTGGGAGGTAACACTACATGAATTCAACCTCAGTTAAGGCTTAGAGGAGATTCACTCCTTAGCTAAATCCGAATTATAAGCTTTAAGAGGAGTCTTTTAGCCTTGTGTTCAATCTATCCTCAACACCATTCTTCATCGAGTCGTGTTTACTCAACCAATTCTTTTAGTTTTAAGAGCAGTTCTTACGACTATAAGCTCTATATCCATTGATCAGTCTGCTTTCACGCTGCATCGTGTTTCTGGGCCTTTGAAACACACATGTGTGAGGAGTCCAATTTCGCATCAAGAGAGAAGCGAGAGAAACTTGTTGAAAGCTTCGAATTTGAAGAACTTAAGAAGCCAAACTTCCAAGATTTGGAGACTTCTTGCAACTTTAATGAGAATTTCTTACACTCTCTCATATTTTATTGCTTTTTTTTCATGGCATTCTCACTCTATGTACTTGTTCATCCTAGAGCATTGCTTTAGTTCTACGTTAATAGTTGGTAATGCCTTTTAGCTTATAATTTTTCACGACTAGTGAAAGCAGCTATTTCTTGGGGAAGGGTTTGAAGCCATTAGTGAGTTCATGAACCTCTAAATCCAACATTGGGTTTTGACTTGGGATAATTTTGGTTAATTAATTTGGCAATTTCATGAATGTTTGTGTGATTGGCCATCATAGGAGCATAATTTAGGTACCTTATTGAAGGATCGAGAGATGAAGTTAAGGGATTGCCTCAAATCGATTATTAGGCTTGGAATGACCATGAGAATATGGACTACCTAGCCTAGGACTTAGTTTGCTTGTTTAAGTTTATCATGTTTATGGATATGCTTGGTGAATGCCTTAGCCATGAGAATAGGTCATTGGTAAGAGACTGAAGCCAATCTAGCTAGCTCCGAGAGAAAGGTTAGAGTACCAATGGATGAATAATTCCCTCAATTGATCCCCATTGCTGATTCCTATTGTGGTTGCTTGGTTTTTGAACGAGTTGATTGGTGGATACCCTTCCCAAAGTCATTTTTCTTATTGTCTTTTCATCTATAAATCTTCAAAACATCGACTTTGCTTAACTTATCGGGAATCGATACTTATTGGAGCTTCCTTAGTTCTTATGAATTCAACCCTTTACTTGCCCTATATTGGGTAGTTTAGGTATCTTGACGTGTTTACAACGAGTGCCACCGACTATTCAATCTATATAATTTAAGGGACTAGATCGACTCTATGTTCTCATTTTAGTCTTGGTTCTCATCAGAACTTGGTTTTATATGTATAAAACAAAATAGGTCAGGTCGTGTGGCATCCTTAATAGGTCGTGCTACTTGAGAAAAGGGCTTAAACCTGAATAATCACTTAATTAGGGGTGATTACTTCTTTCCTTCCTTATTAATCACTAATTAAGGTGGTTATCTTAATCCTTCATATTTAATCACTAATTAAGGTGATTATCTTAATCTCATTTCAATCACTAATTGGAGTGATGACCTCATTTTCCGATAGATTTATCTAATTCTAAAGGTGAGTTATTCATAATCTGTTTCATTTTCTTACCCAATGGAATTGACCATTTAGGGTGAGACATAAGATCAAACTACGATGGTTTTGATCCATGAGTGGATTCCAATCCCGCAATGATTGGTACGTAGTGCAACTTTAGTGCTCAAGCCTACCATGTACAAATGATATATTGGCCTCCTTAAAAACAATTGATGCATATATGTGCAAATTATGTGATTCTTCTTTCTTTTGAATAGCCATGATTACTTTAAAATGGAAAATAACGCATTTAGTAAGAGCCTGTTCAGAATGGAAGAAGAGATTTAGTTCCAGGACGTTCGCACCTCTTAACCTAAACCCCGAACCCTATCTCATGGTATGAAAGACCAATTTTCAAAAAAGCTTTATCCATATGAAAACATCATCGTTTTAAATGATATTTCTTGAAATCGATTTTAAAATTATTTATTAAATAAATCATCCCTATTCGGATATTAATAGGGTGGCGACTTCCAAAATTTTCTAAAACTCATAATCCAATGCGAGACTTTAGTGGGATTCAAACCGTTAATTAAGACAGCTTAAAAATTGGGTACCACAAAGTTGGCTACTTCACCGGGGACACTACTTCCACTTCAAGTATATTAGGTTTAAACTCGAACAATGCGTTATTTTTCATGTATATATAATAGAAAAAAAAAGTTAATCATGGCTATTCACAATTTAATTTTTGTATATAGCATGGTTATGTGAAAATTACTTGCGCTTGGTAGTTTATCGATCCATACACGTGCACTCTTTTAACCATTTTCTTATTAGGTCTGATACCTCCGTCTATTAGTAAGGGCCTGAATTTTAGAATGACAAATTAATGAATTAGGCGTAAAACTCGCATCCGCGAGCTATTGCGACCGGCCTCACAGAGTGTCCACACTTGATGGACACAATGGAAGTGACTCCGAGGCCACTTTAACATAATCTCTCCCTAAATGAATCACCTTTTAGTTGACTTTTAGGATACAAGAATCAATGCACAAATGTCCTTTATTTATTTCAATTATCGAATAATGTGAAAAAATTTCAAAATTTCTCGGTCCATTTTCACTCACAATACTTCAGTAATCATTAACTGTTGTTGAATTGTTGTCGAAATGATTAATGAAATATTAAGAGTATTCTTGTTTATTTATCACAAGTGTCATGGAAAAAAAAAAAAAAGTGTGTGGTCACCCATTTTAAAATCAGGTCGGATTTTGGCATGTGCATAAAGCGTCTACAAAGATACAGCCAATATTTCTAGGGCCTAATATTGTAGTTAAGCCCACCTAGAAAAATCTAATATTTTTCTCAATTACTATGAATACTCCTTTATCTCTATCCTATTACCGATACCTCTTTCCCAAAGTTTCTTAGTCACGCTTCTACTTATAATAAGGGCCTCATTTTGTTATAATAACAGGGCCACAAGAATCTAAAAACGGCCCCGTTTAAAATAAAAAAAACTCACATTTACTTCAAATTTCTTTTCATTCAAATTGGTTTTTCCAAAAACAAAATTGATTTCTAAAAACCTATTTTGAAAATACAATCCCAAAATACAACAAAAATTTGAAAAATGAAAATGAAAAGAGTCATAAATCACTATTTTAAAGCGTGTCATGTTTATGAATTAGAATTTAATTAAACTGTATAGTCCAAAACACGAGAAGTCTAGTCTAAAAAAAATTGACTAAAAAAAATGTGTCGAATCAAATGGGATAATCACATTTAAAAAGAGAAAAATTCTTCAATTTCCGCTAAGAATCATAAAAGAAATTCGTGATTTTGTGACTAACATTGTTAGTGTGTACATTTCTGTATTTCACATCTTTCAAAAGAAAAGGAACTAAAGCCCGCATCACTTCACAATGTCTCGATTCGGGGAAAACAAACTCAAGTCAAGCTTCAAGAAAGGGCAAAAAGGCCGTTGGAGGTCTATGCAGATATGGAGGAACCTCTAGGGACCATGTACGGCCGTCCGAGAAGACAAGGCCTTCTAGAAGCGAAGCATCACTGTTACACTTTGCCACCTCCAGGGGTTGATATAGGTTTATATTGCAACTTTTGCCATCAATATGAAGATGAAACAGACCGATCTCGACCTTCGACATGCCATTCACCAATTAATAGAAGATGATAAAACTCCTATTCCTCCATCTTGGATGCCTCCAATCATATATTTCACTAAGGCCGATCTTCCTAAGAAAATTGATCTTCATCAAGCTTTATACATCACTTTAAAGAGCAATGGGCATGAATCGACAAATGTGTTAGTAAATGACTGATCTTAGTATTCAACATCCGCCCCTAAAGGAACGCTTTATGAGTTGGGGTATAACAATACATTATTGAGCCCTACTGATACAAAGATTAGGGGCATACGATAACTCTTCAGAAGGACCATTCTGATGATCAATCTTCAATTGAGATATAAAGATTGGGCTTGTGGACGCAGATTTCGTGGTCGTCGAAGCTTTGACTTCATTTTCTTTGTTATCGGGATAACCGTGGCTCCATGCACACAAAGTTATCGCTTTCCCCGCACACCAAAAGCTCAAATTCCCTACAACCTCGGAAATAGTAACCATCCATGGGGATCCGGACAACCAAGAAGTGTTACCCCGAACCGCCAACCGTGGAAGATGAAGCACATCCTCGAGAAAGGTCTTTCAATCCTTGCATGTTAGGGAGAAATATTCCTTCAGTACCCCAAGGATCCAATACAGAAAACGTTAACAACATCCCAATGACAATTGACGCCCATCGCCTACGCCGACATTTGTTGTGCCTTAATATGCCAAAAGAGATCTCTCAACACGATTAGACAGAAATCACTACTATCATAACTTTCTCTGATAAAGATCTTCTCGATAACCCAACTCATAACAACGCTTGTATATTGTTGTCGATCACAATGCTAGACATATCAAAGGGGTAATGGTTGATAATGGAGCTTCCACCAATATCTCGTCTTCATAGTACTTTAATGGCTCGGGTGTCCCCTCCCCAAGGAGAAGCCTTACATAGGAACCATAGTTGCATATGATGGTTCAACACGGAAATCATAGGATCAACAACCATGATCTTACGCATTGGAGCAAACCATACGAGAGGTCAATTTGATGATCGTTGATTGCGAAGCTCCTTTCACTACAGTTAGGACGACTCATGGCTCCACGAGAACCAAGCTATCATCTCAACATTGCACCAAAAATGAAGACGATAACTCCACATGGGGTAATCACACCCCAGGAGATATAGCAACGGGGTGGCAATGCAAAAATCCCGCATACCTCATATATGTCACCTAAATCATGAGGAGAACGACAATGGTCAGCAATGCAGACACCGCTAGGGGATGTGCACGGTCCAGGACCGACAGAGCGGACCGGAACCGCCGGACCGTGGACCGAATCCGGGATTTTCTTGGACCAGATCGACCGAAAAATTCGGTCCTGCTCGACATTTTGGACCGGAATTTTTTTCAAAAAAAAAAAAAAACTTTTTATTTTAATTAAATATATTAATAAATTATATACATAAAAAAAAAATAATTTTAATAACAATAATCCTAAAAGTATAAATAGTAGGTTTTTAATTTTTTTTACTAAAATAATAGAAATTCGGCCCAACCAGCCCGACCGAATTTTCCTGGTTTGGACCTAATCCCGATATTCGGCGGAGCAAGGACCGGATTGGATATTGGTGGAAGAGAGTCCAAAGACACAAAGTTGCCGCTATTCAATCTATCATGGAACCTTATATCTTCCTCAATGAAATTGATTATAAAAATAAGAGCCTCTTGCATGCTTGTGCAAGGTATGGGCATCATGGCTCTCACCAGAAGACAACCCTTTATATGTCAAGAAGAAAAGGAAAGGTGGAATAGACGTTCTTCAAACAGGAGAATACATGGCATGACGCTCGGAAACCAAATCCGAAAAAGTTTGAGAAGTACCCGAATCATTTAATTGCTTTTATATTGTACTTTGTAGGTAGAGCTACGTGCGGCTTGATCTCCTAAAAAAAAAAATTCCAATGTTGTAATGCATATATCTTAGTTTCCCTACTATGTAATGTACTAAAGGGTGTATGTAGGCAACTCATTTTCCGAGTGCAATCGCAAATATATATATATATATATATATATATATATATATATATATATATATATATATATATATATATATATATATATATATCAACTACGTTGGCCCGATTCTCCATTCAAAAAAAAATCACAAGAAAAATTTTCTTCCCCAAATCCAAATCTACCTATGGAGATACTTAGGCAACCTTCGGTTCAACCCCTTTGCATTTGATATTTTCTTTTATGGTTTCAAAGACTTAAAAGCAATCAGCACATGCGGATCACCACAAAGAAGAGCTATATATGGGGCTCTATAATTTGCCAAAATGAGGACACATGCCTCGTTATATTCTTTTTCTCGTATTTTTTGTAGCAACAGGAAATGGAAGGATATCAACAATTTGATTTTGTAAAACGTTTGTGTATTATCCAAAAAAAAAAAATACGAGTTTAAAAAATGCAAATATAAAAAAAAGGGTCCAAGTCTAAAAACAATAATAACAAGTCAAAAAATCTAATGAAAAATACAAAACAAATGATAAAGTCGAGATAACTCGAATTGGGGTTAAAAGAAAAAATAATTTTCAAAGATATCATTTCTTTCATTCCCTACACCAAAAAAAAAAAAAAAAAAACAATGTCTCGTACAAATTTTTGTGCTAACTTTTCATCTCATTTCACAGGACTCTGCCTTGGCCCGCTCAGATCTTGGCTAATTTGCCAAAGTTCCGACCATGGTAAACGTTATCTTTCGGTAATGCTGTCATCCCTTGTCTACATCACCTGTATTCTCGCCGCACGTCTCAAAGAACATGTCCGAAATTCCAAAAACGAGCACCAACAGTAACTCTACCCCTCCACCCGATCCAATGACCGAGCTATGAGGACTTGTCCGGGCCATGCTTAACCGACGGATAATATGAAACAAATTGTGTTGGGCATAATGCACCAAAGCGCCCGCATGCCTCCTCGCTCCTCCCCTCCTCCTCCGGAGTCGGAAGTAGCTTCACATTTTCACCTTGAGCCTATGAATAATGAGAGAGAAATTTCCATTAAGCTCGAGGAAAAAGTAGTTAAGCTCAAGGAAGTCTTAAAAGGCGTGACGAAGGCTTAACCATGGATGGACATTCATGGGTTAACACTTTTCCCCGAAGGCACGATTACCCCATGGTTTCAAGATGCCTAATCTCGACAAAGTTTGATGGGACCGACAACCCCACCAATTTCCCGAAGATGTATGTGGGGGCAATGAGTCCCCGGGGAGGAGGGAAGAATCTTGATGGCCCAACTCTTACAACAGTATTTAGATGGTGCCGCAAAGACATTGGTTCCTCAATCTTGAGAACACGAAGAAATCCACTAGGGCCGATATAGTCGAGAGTTCTCGAACCAAGACAAGTATAACGAAGAAATTGATGTTACTAGAAGGGATCCGGAGATCACTTCTCAAAATGAGACACTTTCATCATTCATCACTCCTATGGAGAAACAAAGACTCCAAAATGATGAGTAGGCCTAATGTAGAAGAACAATTGCAAATGGTTGTGATGAATCTTCTTCTCGTCTACCAGAAGCATATGGCGTACCAATATTTCCCGACTTTCAAAGCTTTGATTGCTACGGGAACTCTAGTTGAGCATGCTATGAAAAGGGGAGACATCAAGAAGGATAAACCTACTAGCAACGCCACTTATAATGCAAAATTTGGAAATAACAAAAGAACCCCAAACAATGATTCAAAGAGTTCCTAAAACAACTAATGTGATTAATGCTATTGGCGCATCGTCCGCATTCCAGTTGCGACCACAAAGGAACTTTACTCCTTTGAACATGACTTATTCCCAAGCTCTCCCAAGCTAAAAAAGGCCAATCTCATTCAATACCCGAATCCACGTCAACGTCCTAAAAATCCTTACCCCGGTTATGACCCAAACCAAAATTGTGAATATCACCAAAGCCCAGGGCATAATACCGAAAACCGCACGGCCCTCAAGCATCGATTCAAAATCTTGTGGATGATGGAAAACTCTCTTTGGGATCCATTTCTAGTAAGCTAAATGACTCCCAACCCAACATTACAAAAACCCCTTCCTAATCATAAGCCCTTATTTGCCATTAATGCTAGCTATGCCGCTTTAGATGGATGTGATCCAATCCAACCTAATCCGCACGACAGCCTCCCAATTCCACTCAAGAAAAGGTCAAAATGATGCCTTGTAAAGACCCCAAATTCACTCTCAATAACGATACATTCTCCGAACTGTGTGGAAACTTGGGACTATGATGGTGCTTTCTTCATTTTGGACTCTAAAGCCGATGAAGATGCTTCTTTAGTGCCGACAATTATAGAGAAAGCACCGGAGGTCACTTCACTACTCCAAATACATACCGGCGCCCATCTGCCTTAATGATCTTAGTGATGAGGAGTACGTGGATATAACTCATTTGACTAGAGCAAAGTCGCCATTTTAAACCATCCCATTCGGAGGATGAAAATTCTTTGAACTTGTTGAGAAGGAAGGAAAAGGGCAAGGAGCCAATGATAGAGGATAGTAATAAAGAAGATGATGCTATCAAGCGCATGAATGAAGTAAATGCTAATGTTTCTATCTCGGAAGTTGTTAATGCATTCCCAAATTTCATAGGGGCGCCTAGCTCTAAAGCATCTCAATGAAACCTCCGTAAGTTCTTCCATAACACCCGACTGCATGGTGGGGCTCGTTCATAGTGTAGATCGAACTCCTCATGTTCACGTACAATGATCTCCCTAATAATATCAACCACAACAATTCGTTGCACATCATTATACGCTACCACGGATGGGAGATACCTAGAGTATTGATCGACAATGGCTCGCGATCAACGTTTGCCCCTTTGTGTGCTGCTAAAAGATACTGGTATTCAAAAGAAGATCTCGGTACCGTCCAACCAGTGGTCCAAGCATATGATAATGCTAAGAGAGAAGTACTAGGTTTAATCAACCTCCGGATTGAATGTAGTGTCATGGCAAGGAAGGTGGAATTCATGGCCATCGACATTCAAGCATGTTTCAACCTCTTATTAGGAAAGACCGTTGCCGCATGAAAATAGAGCAAAGATCCTCTACTCTACATCGAAGGTAAAGCTTCTCACCGATCAGGGTGCTGTGACAATTTCCGGTGATCCGTAAATTATGACCATCTCCAACATCGGGAAATCAATATTGTATCTAAACGAAGTGGAGGGCACTAGGTTGGATGGTTACACTATCCATCGTATTCTAAGCGGTGGCCGGAAAATTCGTGGATGAATGAGATCCCAGCGGCCACACCAGATGTAAGCGCCCGAAGAAACAGAGCAGAGTACGAACCAAGTGAGGATGATGAAGAAGAGGTAGGAGCTCCAAGCATCGGCACACATAATACGTCATCCGAAGCACCATAAGAATGTGGATTGGCAATCCTCCGTAAATGGAAGGAAATGATGAGAATGAGTCAAAGAAGAGTTCTAGGACCGACGATTTTGACCTGACTTTAACATAGTATGCCTTGTCCGGGAGGTTGACACTGAATCACCGATTCTCTTCCGTGCATCAACACCACAAATATGAAATTTGATGGGAACGGTGATCCTTTTGTCCACTTAGTGGGTTTTGTGAGTGCATTACACCCATGGGCATACCAGAGGAAGATTAGCCCATGCTCTTTGACAAGAGTTTAGAAGGATGGCGGCCGCGGGTGCGCGCCGCGTGCCGCCGCCCGGCCAAAGATAAAATTTCTCCTACTCTTTTTACACTAAACTAGTATAAGGGAAGTAAGGGTCGAATCCACTGTGGAAACAGTGGACGAGTTTAGTACTTAGCGTGATTCGAAACCTAGATTAAGCTAAGGGCCGAGAAACCTAATAATAATTACAAAAGGGGGGTTTCAAGTAGATTATAACTAAACTACAACTAACTAGCATATAAACAAAATGAGAAATCAATTATAGGAAGATCTTGAATCCCGATTAACATACACTTCAATTCATTATCGATCATTGAACATCCACTCTAATTATTTCCATAATTATCTTTTGTCGAGAATCAATCTCGTGTTCTCCTTATTCCTAGTTGAATAGCACGATCGCGTGACTATAAAACTCTAACTAAAGGATAACCTAGTCCGATCTGCGTCTAAGTTCAATCCGATAGCAAAGAATAAACACAGAGAACCAATAGACCCGCTAACGTCATACAAGCGATAAACATTCAACAGCTTGATTCAATTTCCCCAAGAAATAACTAAGATGATCAGCATCTAAGCTACTCCCTAGTTTGCTACCATTTGATAAAAGAATAAAACAATCCGATCCTATTCTTAAATCTAGCATTAGATTAATTACACAATCAAACTAGTAACGTTCCTAGCATAATTATGCAAAAACCATTGAAAGCAAGCATAGAAATTAAACCATAATCAAAGAAAATAAATAGAGAAGAAAGATCTCACAATAATGCTTGAAGCTCCATATAAATCTCGCTCAAGAACGGTTCAAGCTACAATCGGCATAGCATAAGCCAATCCCATAATTGAAATCTACAAAGACTAAATTAGAAAATAAAAACTAAAAAGATGAGACAACAAGAGAGGAGTGGAGTTTTGGAAACTCCATCCCCTTGTGGTCGCTGCCCTAGGTCTAAAAACAAAGTTTAGTATTTATACTAAAGCTCAAAAATCAGCCGTCATTTAAACCGACCTAGGGGTCGCGAGGTGCGATACAGGTCGCACCGTGCGATGAGCTACCGCTTCGCAACGAGCCGAAGAATCGGGGCCAAACCACGCAGTCGCGAGGTGCGAGAAATCTCGCGAGGTGCGAGCAGGCAGTCGCGAGGTGCGACATTCCTCGCGAGGTGCGAGCCGGCTTGTCGGGCGGGTTTGGCTCGAGCGCCGGGCGCGCGCACATGGGCAAGAGTCGGCCGGGCGATGCGCCGGGCCGGGCAGCTGGTCGAGGCCGCTGAGCGCCGGGCAGCGCCGGCCGGGCAGCTTGGGCGATGATGCTTGCGATGCTTGTGCCGGGCTTGGCGATGATGCTTGGGCTTGCGGTGGAGTTTGGGCTTGCGGTGGAGTTTGATGCTTGGGCTTTGCTCGGCTCAAATGCACTTCACCTTGGAAGCTCGGAATGCATAACATTAACACAACTTATATCGCAAAACTCCGAACTTCCGCTAAGGATGATTTTATATGCAAACCTTAACAATTACGAACAAATCCCTTAGCAATGTGCACCTAAAATACCACAAGAACATCGTATAACTTGAGCGCATCAAATACCCCCACACTCGAACTTTACTCACCTCGAGTAAACTCAAAATGAGGATCACCAAATGAATCATCGCCCAAACTAACGACACCAACCTACACTCCCCATCAACTACATCATCATCATCACATCTTAACAACATCCGCTCAAAAACCTAAACGTAAGGGAAGATGATTCCCCCACACTTAGATTCGAGCTCACCCGAAAAATAAAAAGACGCGACAACAATAATCACCAAACGACAACCAAAATGTGAGCTCAAATCCCAAGGATCTCAAAGGAATTGAACTCACTCCAACGCCACAATCAAAATGACAACTCGCCTAAAACCTCAAAAGATAAACTAAAACTACTACTACTACAACTAATTTAGAATAGCAAGCCATGGAACAAAGACAAAAAGGGATAAATTCCATGCTTACTCCCAAAAACAATCAACCAAAAGAATGTGAAAGCCAACATAAATCTTCACAAAATCAAGGATGAAATAACTAACCCAACCCGAAAACGCTCAACCTTATGACACCATCTCCGGAAATGAGTTTTCAAAGTGTATAATTCTCTCTTAATCTCTCATTTTGCCTAGGAGCCTTTCCAGGTTTTCATCCTAGCTTCTCACATTTTTTTCATCTCACCATCTTACCCGCTCAATATAAGCCACTTTTTTGCATAAGTTGCCCTTTTCGGGTTTTCAACCTATCCGGGCCCCCATTTTTACTCGAGTCGCCCACCCTTGTGGGTTTTCAACTCGGCCGGTTTCATTTCATCATCATTTTTTTTTTTTTTTATTTTTTTTTTTATTTTTTTTTTTTTCATTTCAAATTAAAAGTAATATATACAACATAGATACATGAGAATGAGAATACCCTCCCCCTACTTAAACTACACATTGTCCTCAATGTGCGACAATTAAAAAGAAAAAGTATACCGAAAATAGGGGGAAATTTGAAAATCGGGTAAATCGAAGATCGATGGTCAAAACTCATGAAAAGCAATCCGTCAAACTCAAATTTCTTAACAACACCAACTCAAATCTCCTAACTCAACTCACAACCCGCTCCCTCGAATCACTCAAACAAATGACAAGTTCAAAAGTTTTGAATTTTTGAGATTTGCTCCTAGCTTAAGAGATCGAAAAGATACATTAACAATTTCAATCCTCTAGTGTTACCAACTCCTAGCTATTGAAGTCCTCCCAACGGATTTTCTTTGTGGATTTTGGTTCCAAGCGAATTAAGATTGGTTGTGGATCTTTTAGTGGGTAGGCGGTGGGTGAAAGAAAATTTGTTGTGGTGGTGGGAATTTGATGAAAAATAAAGGGAAAGAAAGAAAATAAAGGGGTCTCGGGTTGCCTCCCGAGAAGCGCCGTTGTTTAAAGTCGTGAGCTCGACTTAATACCTTAAGCTTAATCATTGGGTTGTGCTCCATGTGTGACAATGGTGGTTCCATGTCAATCTCCACTTCAAGTACCCGCAAAATTGATTGAGAGAAACTCTTGCAATGCATCGTTAATACCTAGCTTACTACAACATGGTTGAGCATATAACATCCGATTATATCCCAATCCTAGCATTAAGGCAACAACAAACATCAACTAGTACTACTCCTAGCTAACCCATGTCATGACCATTAATATAAATGTTTAAAGCTAGACAATAACCAAGATATAAAGTATGAGTCAATCAACCATTCCCAAGAGAGTTTAAGCAACAAGTTCCATGCTTCTTGTCCAAAATACAAAAATGAAATACATAGAGCTCAATGGAAGATGAAAACTAGAAACTAAAACAAAAAGGGAATTCTTTATATGAGTGGCCAACCAAAAACAAAGAGCACAAGCAATACCATCCAAAAATCACTCTAAATAAAAACAAGTAACACCGTTTCCCCGGCAACGGCGCCAAAATTTGGCGGGCCGCGGGTGCGTCGTCGTGCGCCGCCGCCCGGCCAAAGATAAAATTTCTCCTACTCTCTTTTACACTAAACTAGTATAAGGGAAGTAAAGGGTCGAATCCACAGGGAAACAAGGGACGAGTTTAGTACTTAGCGTGATTCGAAACCTAGATTAAGCTAAGGGCCGAGAAACCTAATAATAATTACAAAAGGGGGGTTTCAAGTAGATTATAACTAAACTACAACTAACTAGCATATAAACAAAATGAGAAATCAATTATAGGAAGATCTTGAATCCGATTAACATACACTTCAATTCATTATCGATCATTGAACATCCACTCTAATTATTTCCATAATTATCTTTTGTCGAGAATCAATCTCGTGTTCTCCTTATTCCTAGTTGAATAGCACGATCAGCGTGACTATAAAACTCTAACTAAAGGATAACCTAGTCCGATCTGCGTCTAAGTTCAATCCGATAGCAGCAATAAACACAGAGAACCAATAGACCTGCTAACGTCATACAAGCGATAAACATTCAACAGTTGATTCAATTTCCCCAAGAAATAACTAAGATGATCAGCATCTAAGCTACTCCCTAGTTTGCTACCATTTGATAAAAGAATAAAACAATCCGATCCTATTCTTAAATCTAGCATTAGATTAATTACACAATCAAACTAGTAACGTTCCTAGCATAATTATGCAAAAACCATTGAAAGCAAGCATAGAAATTAAACCATAATCAAAGAAAATAAATAGAGAAGAAAGATCTCACAATAATGCTTGAAGCTCCATATAAATCTCGTTCAAGAACGGTTCAAGCTACAATCGGCATAGCATAAGCCAATCCCATAATTGAAATCTACAAAGACTAAATTAGAAAATAAAAACTAAAAAGATGAGACAACAAGAGAGGAGTGGAGTTTTGGAAACTCCATCCCCTTGTGGCTGCTGCCCCCTAGGTCTAAAAACAAAGTTTAGTATTTATACTAAAGCTCAAAAATCAGCCGTCATTTAAACCGACCTAGGGGTCGCGAGGTGCGATACAGGTCGCACCGTGCGATGAGCTACTGCCTTCGCAACGAGCTGAAGAATTGGGCCAAACCACGCAGGTCGCGAGGTGCGAGAAATCTCGCGAGGTGCGAGCAGGCAGGTCGCGAGGTGCGACATTCCTCGCGAGGTGCGAGCTGGCTTCTTGGGCGGGTTTGGCTCGAGGCCGGGCGCGCGCACACATGGGCGTGAGTCGTTGGGCGATCTTGGGCCGGGCAGCTTGGCCGAGGCCTGCCGAGCGCCGGGCGAGCGCTTGGCCGGGCGCCTGGGCGATGATGCTTGCGATGCTTGTGCTGGCTTGGCGATGATGCTTGGGCTTACGGTGGAGTTTGGGCTTGCGGTGGAGTTTGATGCTTGGGCTTTGCTCGGCTCAAATGCACTTCACCTTGGAAGCTCGGAATGCATAACATTAACACAACTTATATCGCAAAACTCCGAACTTCCGCTAAGGATGATTTTATATGCAAACCTTAACAATTACGAACAAATCCCTTAGCAATGTGCACCTAAAAATACCACAAGAACATCGTATAACTTGAGCGCATCAAATACCCCCACACTTGAACTTTACTCGACCTCGAGTAAACTCAAAATGAGGATCACCAAATGAATCATCGCCCAAACTAACGACACCAACCTACACTCCCCATCAACTACATCATCATCATCACATCTTAACAACATCCGCTCAAAAACCTAAACGTAAGGGAAGATGATTCCCCCACACTTAGATTCGAGCTCACCTGAAAAAATAAAAAGACGCGACAACAATAATCACCAAACGACAACCAAAATGTGAGCTCAAATCCCGAAGGATCTCAAAGGAATTGAACTCACTCCAACGCCACAATCAAAATGACAACTCGCCTAAAACCTCAAAAAAGATAAACTAAAAACTACTACTACTACAACTAATTTAGAATAGCAAGCCATGGAACAAAGACAAAAAGGGATAAATTCCATGCTTACTCCCAAAAACAATCAACCAAAAGAATGTGAAAGCCAACATAAATCTTCACAAAATCAAGGATGAAATAACTAACCCAACCCGAAAACGCTTTCAACCTTATGACACCATCTCCGGAAATGAGTTTTCAAAGTGTATAATTCTCTCTTAATCTCTCATTTTGCCTAGGAGCCCTTTCGGGTTTTCATCCTAGCTTCTCACATTTTTTTCATCTCACCATCTTACCCGCTCAATATAAGCCACTTTTTTGCATAAGTTGCCCTTTCGGGTTTTCAACCTATCCGGGCCCCCATTTTTACCTGAGTCGCCCACCCTTGTGGGTTTTCAACTCAGCGGGTTTCATTTCATCATCATTTTTTTTTTTTTTTTATTTTTTTTTTTTTTTTTTTTTTTTTCATTTCAAATTAAAAGTAATATATACAACATAGATACATGAGAATGAGAATACCCTCCCCTACTTAAACTACACATTGTCCTCAATGTGTCGACAATTAAAAAGAAAAAGTATACCGAAAATAGGGGAAATTTGAAAATCGGGTAAATCGAAGATCGATGGTCAAAACTCATGAAAAGCAATCCGTCAAACTCAAATTTCTTAACAACACCAACTCAAATCTCCTAACTCAACTCACAACCCGCTCCCTCGAATCACTCAAACAAATGACAAGTTCAAAAGTTTTGAATTTTTGAGATTTGCTCCTAGCTTAAGAGATCGAAAAGATACATTAACAATTTCAATCCTCTAGTGTTACCAACTCCTAGCTATTGAAGTCCTCCCAACGGATTTTCTTTTGTGGATTTTGGTTCCAAGCGAATTAAGATTGGTTGTGGATCTTTTTAGTGGGTAGGCGGTGGGTGAAAGAAAATTTGTTGTGGTGGTGGGAATTTGATGAAAAATAAAGGGAAAGAAAGAAAATAAAGGGGTCTCGGGTTGCCTCCCGAGAAGCGCTGTTGTTTAAAGTCGTGAGCTCGACTTAATACCTTAAGCTTAATCATTGGGTTGTGCTCCATGTGTGACAATGGTGGTTCCATGTCAATCTCCACTTCAAGTACCTGCAAAATTGATTGAGAGAAACTCTTGCAATGCATCGTTAATACCTAGCTTACTACAACATGGTTGAGCATATAACATCTGATTATATCCCAATCCTAGCATTAAGGCAACAACAAACATCAACTAGTACTACTCCTAGCTAACCCATGTCATGACCATTAATATAAATGTTTAAAGCTAGACAATAACCAAGATATAAAGTATGAGTCAATCAACCATTCCCAAGAGAGTTTAAGCAACAAGTTCCATGCTTCTTGTCCAAAATACAAAAATGAAATACATAGAGCTCAATGGAAGATGAAAACTAGAAACTAAAACAAAAAGGGAATTCTTTATATGAGTGGCCAACCAAAAACAAAGAGCACAAGCAATACCATCCAAAAATCACTCTAAATAAAAACAAGTAACACCGTTTCCCCGGCAACGGCGCCAAAATTTGGCGGGCCGCGGGTGCGTCGTCGTGCGCCGCCGCCCGGCCAAAGATAAAATTTCTCCTACTCTCTTTTACACTAAACTAGTATAAGGGAAGTAAGGGTCGAATCCACAGGGAAACAGGGACGAGTTTAGTACTTAGCGTGATTCGAAACCTAGATTAAGCTAAGGGCCGAGAAACCTAATAATAATTACAAAAGGGGGGTTTCAAGTAGATTATAACTAAACTACAACTAACTAGCATATAAACAAAATGAGAAATCAATTATAGGAAGATCTTGAATCCGATTAACATACACTTCAATTCATTATCGATCATTGAACATCCACTCTAATTATTTCCATAATTATCTTTTGTCGAGAATCAATCTCGTGTTCTCCTTATTCCTAGTTGAATAGCACGATCGGGCGTGACTATAAAACTCTAACTAAAGGATAACCTAGTCCGATCTGCGTCTAAGTTCAATCCGATAGCAAGCAATAAACACGAGAGAACCAATAGACTGCTAACGTCATACAAGCGATAAACATTCAACAGTTGATTCAATTTCCCCAAGAAATAACTAAGATGATCGGCATCTAAGCTACTCCCTAGTTTGCTACCATTTGATAAAAGAATAAAACAATCCGATCCTATTCTTAAATCTAGCATTAGATTAATTACACAATCAAACTAGTAACGTTCCTAGCATAATTATGCAAAAACCATTGAAAGCAAGCATAGAAATTAAACCATAATCAAAGAAAATAAATAGAGAAGAAAGATCTCACAATAATGCTTGAAGCTCCATATAAATCTCGTTCAAGAACGGTTCAAGCTACAGATCGGCATAGCATAAGCCAATCCCATAATTGAAATCTACAAAGACTAAATTAGAAAATAAAAACTAAAAAGATGAGACAACAAGAGAGGAGTGGAGTTTTGGAAACTCCATCCCCTTGTGGTCTTGCCCCCTAGGTCTAAAAACAAAGTTTAGTATTTATACTAAAGCTCAAAATCGCCCGTCATTTAAACCGACCTAGGGGTCGCGAGGTGCGATACAGGTCGCACCGTGCGATGAGCTACCGCCTCGCAACGAGTCGAAGAATTGGGCCAAACCACGCAGTCGCGAGGTGCGAGAAATCTCGCGAGGTGCGAGCAGGCGGTGTCGCGAGGTGCGACATTCCTCGCGAGGTGCGAGCCGCTTCTTTGGGCGGGTTTGGCTCGAGCGGCGGGCGCGCGCATATGGCGGTGAGGCTGGCCGGGCGATCGTGGCCGGCGCAGCTGGTCGAGGCCGCCGAGCGCCGGGCGGCGCGCCGGCTGGGCAGCCGGGCGATGATGCTTGCGATGCTTGTGGCCGGGCTTGGCGATGATGCTTGGGCTTGCGGTGGAGTTTGGGCTTGCGGTGGAGTTTGATGCTTGGGCTTTGCTCGGCTCAAATGCACTTCACCTTGGAAGCTCGGAATGCATAACATTAACACAACTTATATCGCAAAACTCCGAACTTCCGCTAAGGATGATTTTATATGCAAACCTTAACAATTACGAACAAATCCCTTAGCAATGTGCACCTAAAATACCACAAGAACATCGTATAACTTGAGCGCATCAAAGGACCAGCTCTGGACTAGTTCTATTCTTTAGATTATGTGGATAGAGCTAGTTGGGAAAATGCTAGCCAAGCTTTCGTCAATTGGACTCTCGAGCATAAACAGACCGATGTCAAGAAGTTCAAGCTAGTCACTTTGAGTCAAAGCGCCTTGGAAACTTTCTCGCACTTTTGTTCGAGATGCGCTTACATCCGCGCCCAGCTTCGTGGCCCTATTACTGATCGGGAATTCATGCTTATATTACTGCGAAACATGAACGACTTCTATTATCGTCACATGCTTACCATCAAGTACACCTGCCTCAGCCACATGGAGCAGCATGGCTTCGACATCAATACTTTGAAATTGCAAGAAAAATGACCCCGAGAAAATCTTGAAACTCCCAATGCAAATCCAAGGGTTTATGCTAAGATAGATTAACCATTGAGTATGGTGTATGATCATCTTAAGAGCCAAGGTATAATTCAAGCCCCAGCGCATGTGCACTGTTTACCCCTTCCTGGAACAGACATGAGGAAGCTCTGCGGTTATTGTCGCCAATTTGGGCATGAAACTGATCGATGCCATGATCTTTACTACAAAGTGCAAAGCCTGATTGATCGAGGCATCATTAGTCCAACCCACAAAGAAGTACCTGCAAGGAAGGTGTCGTCACATCCTCGATCGCAATCCCAAGTCGATATCTTTCGCAAACTAGTTGAACAAGGTCAGATTCTTCCACTTACTAGACGCCCAAGGGTAAGTCCTGTAGGGTCAAATCTCCATAAGTACTGCCATTATCATCAGTTGTATGCTCACGACACAAACTAATGTCATGCTCTCAGCGATCGCATCAAGCAAATCACCAACATAGCTCTTGTATACCGCAAAGCTACTTGATCATCTCATAGAAGGGGGAAAAATCTTCGGTGAAAGTCCTCGGTAAAAGTCCTGTAGGGGGATAGCCCATCGAAAAAAGGAAAAAAAAAAACTTTCAGTTCGTTAGTATCAGAGAAGTACGTGCAGCTTGAATCCTTACTATCACGTACACTTGCACCTTTGTGAGATCATTCCACCTATGTAACACATGGGGTACGTAGGTAGCTTAATATGAGTTCAGCTGCTTTATTAAATAAAAAACTTTAGTTCCTTCTAAAAATAACGAACTACGCTGAGTCTGATTCCCCATAAAATGCACCTGGAGCAATGAGGATATGTAGGCAGCCTTTGAGTTCGACTCAAATGTATTAACCATTGTATTTCAGGCAATGTGATCAGAACTCAAGATGCTAGTCATCACAAGAGCAATTTCAAAATGTTGAATTGATACATCAATAGGGATACAGGCCCTAACCTTCTTTTACCCTTAATGGTTACTTCATCCTGCAAGGAGTTACTGACCCATACTATAAACCTTGGCTTAGTAGGAAGGAACATAAGATTTTACCGGGATTGGAGATATTCTTCAATGAGGCTTGAAATCTGAACTTAATCAAGAGTTGGTTTGTCCAAAAGAAATGAAAAAGGAAAATGACTGGGTGGATAATCTGGAACATGGAGTCCTTAAGAAACTTTTCACTTCTTGATTCCTCTGAGGAAGGGGATTTTGACCCGGTGTCTTTGATGATACCTTCAGGTGGATGCATTGAACCTAAGTGGAGTATGGAGTGTCAGGCAAAAGACGGGCCTATAGAATTTAAAAATGTTTTTAGGAAACCATCCTCCACATCCATATTATCATGAAACTACCTTTTCACCCCTTTCAAATGGATATCATACCGATAGCTCATCTTCCAGCCAATCTACCTTGCATACCCAATCAGAAGACTCTAACAGTGAGGAAATTAAATGTGAACCTTTATCAAAGTACATTTGCATGCAAGATGTTATTTCTGATAGTGAATTTAATAATGATGAATCACTTGATACAACTGAAACATATATAAAACCTATGGAAGAGTCAACTGTAATTAATATTGGTACAAAAAATACTGTAAAAGAAGTCAAAATAGGCTCATCCCTATCCCCAACTGAACAGTATGTGTTTATTGCATTGTTAAAAGAATATATAGATGTGTTTGCATGGTCTTATGCTGATATGCCTGGTGTTAATAGAGAAATTGCATAACATCGCATTCTGTTACATCCTGAAAGTAAGCCTAAGCAGCAAAAGCTCCGTCGAATGAACCTAGAGATTAGTCTGAAAGTAAAAGAAGAAATCCGGAAACAACTTGATGCCAAATTCATCCAGGCAGTGAAGCATCCGAGTTGGCTCGCCAATATAGTGGTCGTACTTAAAAAGGATGGAAGATTTCGGGTGTGCATTGATTTTTGTGATTTGAATCTTTGCATCACCAAAAGAGCGCTTTCCTCTACCCCATATCGATGTCCTCGTGGATAGTTGGCCGGTCATGCAATGTTTCCCTTCATGGATGGATTCATAGGGTATAATCAAATACTCATGGCCCAAGAGGATATGACAAAAACGTCTTTAATCACTCCTTGGGGCACTTTCGGATATCGAGTTATGCCTTTTGGTCTCAAGAATGCCAGAGCTACATATCAAAGGGCTGCAACCACTATCCTTCATGACCTCATCCACAACATTGTGGAGGTTTATGTAGATGACATGATTGTGAAAAGTGAAGATCGTGAGGGGCATATTCCTACATTAAGGTCCTTCTTTGAAAGAATCAGGAAGTACAATCTAAGGCTATATCCTCAAAAGTGTGCGTTTGGTGTCACTTCGAGGAAGTTTGGGATTCATTGTTAGTCAAGACGGCATTAAAGTGGACTCAGAAAAGGTAAAAGCTATTCAAGAGCTACCTCCTCCAAAAACAGAAAAAGAAATAAGACGATTTCTCAGCAGAATTCAATATATCAACAAGTTCATCTCACAACTCACTATGAGATGTGAACCTACATTTAAGCTGCTTAGAAAAGAAGCATCCCATGAGTGGAATAAGGAATGTTAGGAAGCTTTTGATTCCATGAAAGAGTACCTTTCAAATCCACTTGATCTAATGCCACCTAGAGTAGGAGAACCACTGATTTTGTACCTCACTATCACTCAAACCGCTATGGGAGCTATCTTAGCCCAATATCAAGAGGGAACAAAAAAGAAAGTTTCCATATACTATCTCAGCAAGAAATTTCTAGAGTATGAGACAAGATACACCCCACTAGAAAAAGCATGTATATCTTTGGTCTATGCCACGAAGAAGTTGAGGCATCACCTTCAAGCTCATACCACCTACTTGATCTCAAGAATGGATCCCATCAAGAATTTGTTTGAAAAGCCCATTCTTCGTGAAAGATTAGATAGATGGCATGCTATGCTTTCTGAGTTTGATATTCAATGTGTCAGCCAGAAATCTGTCAAAGGAAGAGTCATATCTGAAGCCTTAGCGGAAGGACCAGTGTGAAGAGATGAGTGTGATGATGCATTTCCTGATGAGTACTTATTATTCATTGACAATCCACAATGGTGCATGTATTTTGATGTAGCTTCTAATAGAAGAGGTAATGGAGCAGGAGTTTTGTTAGTAGATCCTGATGGAGTCCATATTCCATTTGCTGTCAAGTTGGATTTCCCAACAACAAACAATACAGCTGAGTATGAAGCCTGTATATATGGAGTAAAAGCCGCTTTGGTAGCAGGAGCAAGACATCTCACTGTATATGGAGATTCTAATCTCATAATATCTTGAACAATAGGAACTTGGAGGGTTAGAGATGAGAGACTTCAGCTCTACACAGAGTACCTTCAAGAATTGATCCCTTTTTTATAATAGCAGCCTCAAAAATCTTACTCGGGAACAAAATAGTTTCACTGATGCTTTAGCCAATCTCGCTGTTAATTTAATATGGGAAAATGGTACAAAAATCCAGTCAGTTTTAATTGAAGAAAGGAAGGGACCTACAGTGACGGTAGCACAAGTTGTCTCCACGCTAGCTCAACAAGATGATGATGATGTCTGGTATAAGGATATCAAGACGTTTTGGAAACTATGAATGAAGTATCCAGAGGGAAGTGGCAAAAAGGATTGTATAGCTATCAGAAGACTAGCTGCTCATTTTCTCATTCTAAAAGGTAGACTATTTCACAAAGGGTTTGATGGTACTCTACAACTCTACGTGAATGACAGCAAAAAGCAAGCCATCATGAAAGAAGTTCATGGAGGAGAATGTGGACCCCATATGAATGGAAGAATGTTGACTCATAAAATTTTGCAAGCAGTTTTTTATTGGAGTACTCTAGAAGGTAATTGCATCAACTTTGTCCATGCCTGCAAGCAATGTCAGATATTTGCTAACCTCAATCATATGCCACCTGTGTCACAACATAATATGACTTCTCCTTGGCCATTTTCAAGTTAGGGCATAGACATAATCGGACAAATTCATCCAAAGGCTTCAAATGGGCATTAGTATATTCTTGTAGCAATTGATTACTTCTCGAAGTGGGTTGAAGCTGCATCCTTTTCAAAGCTAGGGGCAAAGCAAGTTTCGAAATTTGTGATTAACAACATTTTTTGTCGGTATGGCATACCTTTTGAAATCATCTCTGATAATGGATCACAATTTGAAGGTCATTTGAAGACATCTCTTGCAAAATATGCAATCAAGCATCATCAGTCCTCACCTTATCGTCCCCAAATAAATGGAGCAGTGGAAGCAGCCAATAAGACAATCAAGATTATTGTTGCCAAGATGACTGAGAAGACTAGTGTAGGCGCGTTTTTATTTCGCCTACGCGGTGTGAGCGCGTATTAGATTTGACTACCCCACTGTTAAGGTTTTATTGAAAATTGTTTTGTATTGAAAGAAGTCGCCAACAATTCTTTTTAGGAAGAATCATAAACCTAATCGGATATGGGAAAATCATAGGGACAAATTATCCAATGTAGATTTCCCCGTCATGACTCCATAGATGGTCAAAGTGAACCAAAGATTGAGTTCGGGGGTGAGGGTACAAATATAGTCATAATGAACCACATTCACCCAAAGTTGGCCTGTACTAAATATCGATTCATTGCATATTTTATGCCAAAGAATAATCAAATAATGTTTTATACACCCTAAAAATATTTAGTCTAAGTTGGTTAAGGAAACACATAAAAAAAAACTATATTTTAGTGACATGTTATTAGGCAATCAATATTACAGGGAGCCTAACAGGTTGTCCAAATTAATCTGATTAATGTTAGAACAATTCTTTAGGTCTTGATTAGCAAAAATAACATGTGGGTGATGAAAGCATTAAAGCAGGACAATCATAATAGCATGCATATAATGGTCAGGCAAGTATAACAGTAATGAAAAATAAATAAAAAGAAAGAGAAAAAAGGTTAGGATATATACAGTAGAACAATTTTATACCAAAGATCTACATCATGAAACAAATGATTAGTAACTTCAATATAAAAATAATTGACTCAAGGATCTTCAGGATTATACCTATGCGGCTTAGATTGAGGAGCGCAACGATCTTTCGGCGGAGCAATCGTGAAACCAAAAAACGCATTGAGGAAGGATTGATTGAAAGTATTGAAAGTATTTTAGTGTTTGAGTGTTTGAAGTATTCGAAGTACTCGAGAGAATTTTGTGCGTGAAAATAAAATAATTCGAAGCCGTCCTTGATTCGGGGAATCACGGAGTATTTATAGGAAAAAGAAGACGTGCGCTGCACGCAAGCCTTGCACCAAGCGCAAGCCTACGTGGCAGGCGTAGTCCACGCGTCAGGCGCACGTGTAAACGCCTTTTGAAAAGATAAAAAAAGAAAGTTGCATCTCACACAGACTTGCGTCGGATGCGGGACTCGTGTGAGTCACAAAATTTACGTGTCAAGAGCTCATTCGCACGCCCGACGCGTTACGCTTATGTGTTGGACGCACGTGGAGCGCTGAGCGCAGCCCCCACGTCCGGCGCATATTCGGGAATATTCGAGCATATTCCTTTGCGCGTCTTTCGAAGATACCTTTTCTATCCCTAAAATTTCCGAGATTGAATTTTACGGATTAAAAATCTGATTTTTTTATTAAAGATAATAAAATATTTATGAAGAATATTTATTAAAATAACAAATATTTGATTGGCCTTTTAAAATGAGCCTTCCTTCGGGACCTACCTTGATAATCAAAACCCTGAGGCCAGTGCTCCTAGGTTGGGCTAGCGATTCATGACGAGCGGTCACATGCCAACTGGGGTACTTCATTTCATACATAAAGAGACAAAATGCCTCTATTTCTTACCAAAAAAAAAAAAAAAACAACTTAGAAAATAAACATGATATTCCTCTCAAACCCTTCTCCTCTTCATGGTAGGCCCGTCTAAACCATTGTCTTGACCAATATCAGCCAAAAGCCATTGAAGGTAATCATCATCAATCATTGAAAAGGGAGGTTCCGGTAGTGTTGATATAGTTCTAGGCCCCTGCCATATAATAGGCGTTCTTTGAATACCACTCATATCAACCTCATAAGTGGTACATGTTGGAAGAGTTTGGAGGGCAGGAATGTGTTGTTTCCTCCAACTAATTTGCCTTAGACACCTCCATGGAAGGTAGAAAGTGACATGACAAATCCCTAGTAATTGTACACTTCTGCGACCAGAATTGCAATATACAATTGCCTTAATGCCAAGATGGCTTGTAACCCAATTTATGTCTTGCTGCAGGAAATAATCCTCCCAACCACCATTTTTACTAAGTTGATAGAAGAAAGGATGAAAACCTCTTTCCGGATGCGATTAGTTTTGTAAGCAAGACTCCGTGAGGTTTCATACGAGAAATTTTTTCCAATAACCATAAGTGAAAGGCTAATGGACATCCTTTCACAAAGCTTTGAGGGTTTCTTTTGAGTTTGTCTAAGCCAAGGAACATTTTCCCCAAAATAAATAGTCTAAGACGACCTCCACTAATAATTTGAGGAATAAGTGAAATACACCAGACATGGAATGTGTTTAAAGACCATTTAGTGAGGGTACTTCCCAAAATTATAAGAGTGCAAGCATTTTCTCTAGCAATCCTATAACTGGCATTGTTAGAAATTTCCCAAGCACCAAATTGAAAGGTCGATAATAGATTAAGAAGAAGTACCTCCCCATACTGTAGGTAGTTGCTATGAAGGTTTTCAGGAAGGTATAAAATTGTTGATAAATCTCCCGAGATTCTTGTAGGAGATCTAGGTATAAGAACTAGACCATTCGAGGATATGCCTAGCAATTCTTCGACGTCTTCAACAAGAGGCACAATCTCTCGGTCACCAAAGCGAAAGACATGACGGGTATCATCCCAAAATTGGGAAGCAGCATGAATCATTTCATAACAAATAGAAAGAGAAAGCAAAGGCATAATAGCCTTAGTAAAACGGGAAGAAGAAGAAGACTGCCTTAGTTGCTCCAAATTCTTTGTAATCCTCGAGAGTTGTTTTTTATCACCACTCCCCATTTCATTACTTTCTACATAACTAGGAGCCATTTTTTTTAAGAAGAAAAACTAGAGAAAATGTTGTAGTAATGAAGATGGTGCATTTGGAAATGAGAAACCATACCCTTTTATAGATGAAAAAAGATGATCATCCATGCCATAGATAATAAGCTTGAGTATTTTCCATGGGGTAATAAGGAGCATCCCTAACAATGGTTAATGACCAAGCATTTGTGGTATGGCAATTTTTGCTAAAGCCGAACATTGATAAACAGTATCAATGATGAATCAAGAACATTGATACAATCCATTTTCCTAATAGTCATCCAAAATAATGACCTTGATCAATCTATTTTATATAGTGATCATCATTTTCCGATAAAGCGAATAAGCATTACGCATTAAAAAAAATTCTGAAAGATTTTTGGAAAAACAGATAATTTTTTTTGCCATATGATGATTTGGTCCACCATAGTTTATCTGAAGGGTAATAACTTTTGGTCGACCTTTAAGGTGCTATGTGTAACAACCTGCTCTTCCGAGCTGCTAGCTAATCACACTTAACATTCATAAATCTCAATTAATACTTAATAAACCTGGATTTTACATTTACTCGCAGCGGAAACATAACCTATAAACGATCCTGGACTTGTGGGCTATGGCCAATCAATATAATATTCTTTAGAAGAAATCCTTCATACATAGCTATCTGACCCGAAACCTCAAAATATAATACACTCAAATACCACAAAGAAGATATTCTCAATAAAACATCTAATAATAACTTGAGTCTACAATTTACAACGCAAGCATCTTCTCGCTCATTTAACATATTCCAAGTCCTCGATACTACACCTGCAAAATATCTACAATGAACTATGGCCCCACCAGGACAGGTTCCAAGAACAAAATTAGAAAAACTGAGTACACAGTACACACTGTCCAACCATAAATTCATTCAAGTGGCTTAAAATATATGTATGTAATTTACCATTTTTCCTTAGATAAGTAAATTCACAATATACAAGTAACACATATAAAGGTAATATAATATACTCTTCCACATATGAAATAAACATGCTTGGAATGATCTTTACAACATCTCGGAATGCATACTAAAATATATAATACCACATAAATCTTCTGAAAACGACATATAAATGTAAGTGTATCTTGAATATAATTTAGTTCACTTAAAATCTGCTTCATATACACTTTCTTGGTATTACGTCAAAACTGACACTCCTTAAAAAGCTTCACCAAAACAAAATACATAATCAAATATCAATACAAATATAACTTGGAGACATAACTCCAGCTAGGAAATCCTTTAGAAACTATTCCTTTTCCTCAGAAGAAAACTCACTCATAAATCATTAAAGTGTTGTATCAGATACTAGCTCTTGCAATAGAAGTATAAGAGTTCCATACAAAATTGAAGGAATCAAGATATACTTTTATAGTTTCCGTCTTGATCAACTTACTACTTAACCGGGGAAGAGAATACGAATAGAGAGGGGACCTTGCCACCATCTCTAAACACATGGGGACGTCTCCCCCACCAAACTTAGCTTGTACTGTTTGCAAGACTTGTTTCCAGGACATGTCCCATCATTCCATATCACACACATTCCACAATGTGTTCATCGCTGCTAATGCAGCATCTTCCCCATCATTCACGTAATTAGAGTATATAATTTCATAGTTTCAAAAATTCATATTTTCTTTATAAACCCAAACTTTTTAGTTACGAAAGTTCATGATCGTCTATGATCAAAACCTCCACTTATAAATACAATTTAATTACTCTTAAGAATTTCTATATAAACTCATGTCGCAAATCTTTTGATTGTCGTTGCATACCCAAATCATAAGTAAAAACACCATTTGAACAATATTTCCTTGATTTGCTCCAAAACTTTTAAATACAACTATAGTTCATATCAAAATCAAGTTTGTAAACATATCGAATAGATACTAGCTAGGTTAATAAATTAGAGATCTCATTGTAAAACAACTTACATATTGAAGATTCTAGCTCAAGTACTCATATCTATAGTTACTCAAAACATTATTTTACGAAATATACTAAAGTCCTATAATTTTGGTTCAAAAACGAGTTCATATCACAATTCCACGAACATACACTCATAAGTTCTAGTGCCTCTCGACATTTAATCTTAATGATAATTCCAAATATAACTTGATTCTATAAATCTTTCACAACTCATAATCTAAAGTCAAGTTAGTAAACTTGTCGAAATTTTAACTTTTATTCATGGCTTAAAACTCATAATCAGGAATTTAATAAATCATATAAATACACAAATAAGAATTTTTCAGATAATCCACATTTATAATATATAAAAACATATCAAGTGGACAAAGAATCCATAGAATTATACAAAATACCAATTTCCAGTTCAAAGGTGGAAGGACACGTGTGTACCTTGATACGATTCCCAATAAATCAACATTCTGGATCACCAAGTATAGCTCAAACTTCATAAATTATCTCCATAACCATTCTCCAACAATCACCTCCAAACAATATCAACAATTAATATCCATTCTCACGACAATTTATCAAATTTGATTAAACTTTTGCAACTTAAACTCCTGTGCTTAATCAACTAAAATCCCATGAACATACCCATTTAACTAAATCATAACTCATTGAGTCAATCCCAATACCATCTCTCTCACAGTGAGAACGAGACTTAATAACACATAACAAAAGTAACATGTTACTATGATCTCAAATTCTAAATATGAACTCAATAAAAACAGATTTTCAGCTTATTACAATCATAATCATCAACCCAATGAATTTCAATCACAACAAACAAACTTAGCTTGTAAATCCAAATATCCAATAGCTAGAAACCAGTTCAACTTATATATACGAACACTTAATTTATACCATCCCCTTTTTTTTTTAGAACCATGATATTGTTAAGCTAAATTACCTTGAAGAATATACAATCTCAGGTATTCTTCGTAAAAAAAACTAAATTCAAAGCTTTATAAAAACAAAACTGGATAGAAGAAAATAAAAGAAAGTTATACCTCTATTAGTTGAAATATCGATAGTTGTTTCTTGGCACAAGTAATCAAGACAGAAGTTGAATTATGAAAGGAGTTATTCAACACATGAAGCAATGGAACAACACAGTGCTGACATGCACACATATAAATCACAGCAACAATGTTGGCAAACAAAGCTAAACATGGCAGCAGCGCAATACAAAGTACAGCAGCAACACCAAACTAGCAAAGGTCATAACTCATAGCTCCAATCTCCGATTGAAGAAATTTTTGAGTCTAAATTCAATAACTCGAAGAGATCTACAACTTTGATGAAGAAACAAAGAACAAAACTGGATTGCATGTTGTAGATAATTGAGGCAGCAGATTGACGAAAACAGAGGAGAGAGAATAATGAGTATTGGGGTTTCAACTTCACCAAGAAATTTCTTTTGGGTTAGTCCATTAGAAAGATTGAGAAGTTTAGCTAATTATAGTTCATAGAGTTTAGAGGATTTTGGTTTGAGAATTTGACAACAATTAGCTTTGGTGGCAACTCCTTCAAATGACACGAAGAGGGAGAGAAATAAGAAGCTTTTGACCCATTTTTGTTCCTTCATATTTTACTTTATTATTTTAAGAAAAACAACTGAGGTTAAATTAGTAAGTCCACAATTATGTTCCAAAAATCAGATTTTTAAGTTACACAAAATAACCTCAACTTCTCAAAGCAAATTTTAATATACATAATTATACTTCTAAAATATAATTAGTCTAACTGAAAAGCTCTTTTAAATCTAGGGCTATTACATATGACTTGATAATGCATCACTTTAAGGTGACATGACCTGACAATGTCCTAATTTGAGGTGACATGATAATACATGGAGTCATAAAAAGTGAATAATGGTGACTTGACAACTTGTTTGTCATCAATACAATAAAAACTGTGATAAAAGCTGGAGTCAGACTGTTAATTGTCGGAGTCTCTCACATTAACAAAAGACAAATTCATAAGACTAAAAAAAGAAGACGACGTTAAAGTCGTGTTTTCAAAATTTTAGAAAATTAACTGAAATTTTCTATCTAAGACGACAATAAAGTCGCATTTTCAAATTTTAGAAAATTAACTGGAATTTTCTATCTAAGACGACAATAAAATCGCATTATCAAATTTTAGAAAATTAAATGGGATTTTCTATCTAAGATAACAATAAAGTCGCATTTTCAATTTTAGAAAATTATTTGGGATTTTCTATCGAAGACGACGTTAAAGTCGCATTTTGAAATTTTAGAAAATTAATTGGGAATTTCTATCTAAGACGACGATAAAGTCGCGTTTTCAATTTTAAAAAATTAATTGGGATTTTCTACATAAAGCGTCGCAAATCAAGTTTTCAAAATAGCACTGATGATAACTATTTTCTATGGAGAATATGTTATCGCAAAAGAAATTTTCTGTCAAAATTTTGTCTTTTCAAACATTGGTCATCATTTCATCCAAAATTCGACCAATGTGGGGCATTCTGTAGACACCAAATTTCGAACCTCTTTTTTCATATAAAATTTTAAAATAAAGATTTTGAAAAGAAAAAAAAATAACGAAAACCGTCAAGGATTTTGGAGCACGCTCCCCTTCAAAGGCGTGTTTCGTCCTGGAACGCGAGTTTCATTCCATCGTATGGTTTTCCTTTTCTCACGTTTTAGTCATACAATTATGGCTTAGAAACATAATTTTCCGTAAGTCGTAGTCAATAACTACAACCATCGGTTTAATAAAATGATTTGTAGTCTAATCATGCTCGTCTTTACTAATTTGACGAGTTTTCGTTAATTGTTTAAAGCTAGTTTTTTTTTCGAAAAATAGAAAAAACGAGTCGCAATTAGGCGCCGGGATTTTAATCGTCTCCCCAAACCGGTAGTAATCAATTTCCTTGATGGTCAAGTCATTGTTCATTGGATAAAGAATAAGAATTTATTCTTTAACCACCAAACACATTCTTTTATCCAATAGTTAAGGAATAAGAATCATGAAAAAGAATAAGAATAAGAATCAAATCCAAAGTGTAAGAGCGAAGAATCCGATTTTTTCGGAAGACGCATGATCATGCGCCCAACGCACAACTGATTCCTGCGCCAGACGCAGGCCTGTGCGCCAAGCGCACGGTGCTGTGTCTAGCGCAAGCCTTTGCGTTAGGCGCAATGGTCCACTCAACCTTCTTTTCACGTTTTTCGATGCATTTCTACGTATTAGGATGTGTTTAAATTCTGATTTTGCTTCATTAGTGTATAAATTAAAATCAAATCTAAAGAGAATAAGAATATTGGCATTTCCCATTAATTTGATGATGTAGGAGGATATAGTGATGTCATTAAGGTGATGTCATTAGTGAGATGTCATTAAGATAAATTGGGTTGATAAAAATCAGATTTTTGGGTGAAAAATCTGATTTTTGGGTGAAAAATCTGATTTTCTACCTTCTTCAAACCCTAGTTCACCACTTCATTTCCCTAATACCCCCTATTTTTTACTTCTTAAGAAAAGCTAAAAAAACAACTTCACTTAACTCTACAACTTCTAACTCCTAAGAAATATCAATACTACTCTCCTCCTTAATTTCTCCATCTAAGCAAAAGTTATAATTAGTAAGTAAATAATTTCATCAAAAGAAAAACAAAAAAAAGGGTTTAAGTTAGTAAATAAGTGGATTTAGAAACTCACTTAGAAATTAAGAAAATCACAAAAAGTAGAAAAATTTGCAAAAGGAAGTGTATCACTGAGCTAGCAAGGTAAAGTTCAAGTTCTTGTTATTTTTCTTAATCCTTCTTAATCACCTACTTACTTTCTCTTTGTTTTCTCTTATCATTTTTTAATTTTTGGAGTAATTTGGGTATGTGAAAGTCCTAATAGGTTCCTAACCTTAAATCGCCCCACCTAGAATAGTCAACTCTAATGGAGAGACTCTTAGGAAATAATGTGTTTATGTGATTTTTCTTAATCAAGTTGTTGTTCATCACCAAAAACATGTATTTCATAAAAAAATTCAAGTAGAGTTGTGCATAAACATCTCCTTAAAAAGAAAATGTGATGCTGTAATTATGGTCTGTTTTAATTTTGTACTTCACTTCATTTGTCGTCTGTATTAACTAAATAGTTTATAGGATATATATTTTTCCTATACACTTCGAGATGTTTCTAGAAACTGGGCTTTGGAATTTCTAAAAAACGAATTTTGCACAGATAATTAAAAATCATACAACTTTGTCGTGCAACACTGATTTTGTCGAGGACAAAGCGACTGATCCATTTGAGAGTCGCGTTCGGTTGTCAGACCGATGCGCCATAAAAGTTTCGGAAGCGCGTGTAGCGTCTTCCAAATCGGCATTGAATGTTGTTTCAGGCAGGGGGGATGGGGATATTTTAACTACCACATAAGCTTGTCTTGTCAATAAAGTTTAAAATAAAATCATTTAGACAAAACTAAAAACATACACTTTAAAGTAGACATCAGTATCTTTATAAAAACATAAAAATTATATTCATATGAATTTTATACAATTTTATATCATTTTTACAAAAACATTTATGCAAATCACTAAAATTCCGGATACTGATTTTCTCTTCAGTTAAGAAAATGAATAAAAAAGGGTCTTAAAAATGTCCAATTCAAGTGAAAATTTCCAGTCTAGTCCTTCAAAGTAGGGGTGTTCGCGGTTTGGGTTGGTGCGGTTTAGGAGGTAACCCAACCCAAACCGCAAATATACGGTTTGACATTTTCCCAACCCAAACTGCACCGCACTTTTGCCCAAACCAACCCAAACCGAACTGCGCAAAACGGTTTAGTGTTGTTTGGTTTGCGGTTTAACCATTTTTTCCTCCGCGACATTGATTTTGTAATCTAAGAGTAAAAAAAAATTGTTAATAAATATAAAGAGTCCAAATAAATATGAAGTTGACTTCATAACTAAACATAAATAATAATTTATCAAAAGTGTCCAAGCTCTTTAACTCAAACTTCTTTTTTTAGTTGTATACTTATATGCCACCTTATCAAGTGTATTTAACAAAAAAAATCAAAATACACAAAAAAAAAATTAAAAAAAAATCATATAAAATTGCTGTTTACGGTGCGGTTTCGGTTTCGGTTTACAAAAATTAAAACCCAACCCAAACCGCAAACCGCGGTTTGCTTGAAATCATAACCCAAACCGCAATTTTGAAACCGCAAACCAACCCAAACCGCGAAAAAACGGTTTGGGTTGCTGTTTGGTGCGGTCCAGACCGCACTCTGAACAGCCCTATTTCAAAGTGTCGAGAATGTTCATACCATCATTCACTTCAAAATAAGTTCAGAGAGTTTGATTTCAAAGAACAAATTGGATAAAGGCCCTGTTTCTTCGGTTTTAGCATAAAATTCACCATAATTTTAGTTGTCACTAAAAGCTTGTAAAATTCTCACACAACATAAAGAACTCACTGAACTATCCATAGCTGTATCACATTCTCAATTTTACTCTTTCTATAGAAAGTTATGATTTTTCTAAGTCAGTACAAGGACAAAAGTGCAATCTGAAAAATGAAATAAAGTGATTAACTCAAGTTTCATAAAAAATGTTATCTTTTCATACGAAAATGTTAATTAAAAGCCATAAAATTTTAAGTTTCTCTTAAAATGGTTCATTTTTATTATGTACATAAAAATCTGGAAAAATGGTCATAAAAAATCAAAAACAAAGAGGTTAATTAATCTCTAATTTTTACATGTTTACAAATAAACATGAATTCCAAAGCCCATTCAAGAGGATGAAGATCAAGGAGCATCATGGTGAATATTAAGATTGAAGATTTGTATAGATCATAGAATTTGTACATTTTTGTTGTAATAATAGTTTGTTTGTAAATAGTTATTACATCACTCATTAATAGAAATATGGAGATGTTTATGCATAATTTTCATAAATAATTCCACAACTCGTTTTATATAAAATGAGCAACCAATGTTACAAATATTGCATGTTGGGCCCAGTAAGAATTAAATGACCCAATCTTAATTAAGAGGAAAAATTGCAAATATAACTAAGTTAAATTCTATGATGATCCATCTTACATTTTAAAAACTGTTTCACATGCCTCACTTTAAATGGCCAAATTCCGATTAGCCAAACACAATCTCCGAGTTTGATCTCAAATTGATCATTTTTCTCAAAATGACTTAATAATCATCAATTAAGATTATTTCTCAAAAAGCCTTCAATTAGGAAGCAAACCTCTTTCCTCATACCTCTTCAAAATTTTAAATGTGACCACTAATAAAGGTGGTCATTTCAAACCTTGATTAATCGCTAATTAGGGTGATTAACTCAAACTCTTCGTTTATTCACTAAGTAGAGTGATTATCTTAAACCTTAATAATCGTTAATTAGAGCTATTAATTTTCTCATTTAATGACTAATTAGGGTGATTATCTTAAAACCATTTTTAATCACTAATCAAGGTGATTATCTTTGCTTTTAAGTTTAATCACTAATTGAAGTGATTATCCTAACCTTCATTTTAATCACTAATTAGAGTTATTATCTTAAACCTTAATAATTGTTAATTAGGGTGATTATTTTTCCTATTTAATCACTAATTAGGGTGATTAGCTGAAACCTTGAATAATCACTAATTAAGGTGGTTATCTTAATACTTCATATTTAATCACTAATCACTAGTGGAAAAAACGCTAAATGTCACAAGAAAACCGCTGCGGTCCTTAAGAATACCGCAGCGGTAAATTGTCGTAGAATTTGGGGGGGAAAGGGGGAACATAAACCGCTGCGGTCTATAGAAAACTGCAACGGTTAAAAGAAACTGCTGCGGTTTTCAGTTAACCGTTGCGGTTTTCTGAACCGCAGCGGTTTATTTTGGTTTTTTTTTTCCTAAATCCCGCGTGAAATTGGTCGAGTTGATTACAATTTTGTGCGAACACTCACCTGCACTCCCTCCTTCTTTAGGTTCGAAGTTTGAACTCCCTCCTTCCTTCTCAATTTCCTCCACGCACCACCGCTGCACCTCCACCGCCGCACCTCCACGCTTCATCAACAACAAACCCTAGAAGCTCCCTCCTTTCTTTTCATCAACAACCGCAATTCCAAGCGTCCTCCTCTACGGCTGCACTATGCGTCCTCCACCGCCGCACGTCCACCGCCGCACCTCCACCGTGCCCTTAACACCTACATTCCTCCTCCTCTTCTTAGGTACCTAAAATTTCTCAACTTTACTTAATCTCATATTTAAAGCTTTAAGTTTTATAATTAATTGTAGTTTCATGAATAATTGTCAGTGAAATTAGGTTGTATTATAGTTAAAGGTTGTAAATTTGATTGATTTGAGTTTATTTGATTTTATTTAAAGTAGTTAGTTTGATTTTTAGGTTACAAAACTAGGGCTTTCTTGTGGTTGTTGTTGTAGTTGTAGTGGTTATAGTTGTTGTTGTAGTTGTAGTTGTTGTAGTTGTTGTTGTTGTTGTTGTTGTTGTTGTAGTACTTATTAACTAGTTATTTTTGAACTAACAAAGTATAACGTTGAATATGATTATTGGTTTAGCTATTTAATTAGTTTAGTTTAGCTTAGTTTGGTTTAGTGTTGTTTAATTTGCTAATTTATACTAATCTTAACTTTATACTTTGTTGTTGATTATTGAAGCTAGCTAGTGACGGAGTGTTGAGCTCGATTTCTCTATTGACAACCTTTACATTCGTATGTTATCACTCATATTTAACTTTCTTTCATAGTAAATTGGTTTATATGTGCAAATGTGTATATATTTATCGTTGAATTGAGATTGGATGTAAAATGTTTTGTTGTTTTTAAAAACCTATGTTTGCATCATCATATCATATGCCTAGATACCCGTTCGAGACTTACTCATTAGGAGTAAGTCTTGAATAGTCCCCGGTTTGGGACTGTTCTTAGATGTTTAATCTCTCTTAGGTGGTGAATGTATGTCTTTAGTTCGATTCTAGAGGAAAATCTTAGCTCGTCGTTTCCCTACTTTTGTTCTCTGGGTACATATGTAGATATAAATAAATTTATATCTACATCGTGTACTTGGAGAACTAGGAGGAAATCTTGCCGGTTTTCCGTAGATTCGACCCGAAGGCAATACATTCACTAGTGAGATTAGACATCTAAGGATGGGTTAGGTTGGAGTGATAAGGACCCTTGGAAAGCATGCCTAATTTCATTAAATTTATATCGTGTATAAACTCTAATAATGTAGTGAAATTCGTCATTGACATTGGGTCCTTGTTGCTTGTGTTTAATTAGAGCTAGGTTTGGTTGAAATGAATCGTGCATGGATGTATGGGAGTCGTGACACGTGTGAATTCGTGGATGGGGTCTTTGAATTTTGTGATGCTGCATTAAGTCATCAGGCTGCAAAGGGAACCGAGGGGTTTTATTGTCCTTGTGTTGATTGTGGTAATGTGAGCATCGTTAGTAGCATTGAGTCGCTTGGGGAGCATGTCTTTCGTCGCGGGTTTAGACAAGACTATTATGTATGGGTTTGGCACGGTGAGGAGGGTATGTATGATGGTCGAAATGCCATTGTTAACGATGTGCATGAAGAAGGTGAGTTTGATGTCATTGAGAATGACAACATCGAGGATGAATATGAGGATATTCAAGTAGAAGATGATGATGATGAAGGGGATCATATCGAGGAGATGATGGCGGGGGTAGATCATTGTGGCAAACGGCCTCGTATTTTTGAGTGCATGGACGAGGCATCTCGAAACCGTTGTATCCCGGTTGTACGAGGTACACCAAGCCGACGGCCGTGATAACACTCTTTAATATCAAGACGAAAGCCGGTATAAGTGACTATTGTTTCACTTCCTTGTTGCAAGCATTTGGTGATATGTTGCCGGGACGACCATGAACTACCGCCGGAAAGATTTAGAGCTTTCAAAAGCAAACTAGTGAGTGGGTGGATCACGAAACGGAGAAAGAGGACTATAAAGAGGAGGAAAATTCAAAAATCAAAGCAAAATGAGGGTGAGACGGACAAGGAGGCCGAAAAAGAAACAGAAAAGGAAGGGGGAGAGCAGGAAGATACATTTCAACCGGATTCTTTGCCTCATCAGATTTGGGGACATATAAAACCAGAAGATTGGGAGGCATTTGTTGCCCAAAATACTACGCCGGAGATGGTGGTAAGTATTGCACTTTAAACTATATATATTCGACTTTGCATGTTCACTTTCAATACAATTACATGTGTTTTCTAATTGCCCATGTGAATTTATAGGCTAAGCGTGAGAAACATTCACTCAGTGCAAGACAGAGGAAGCACTACCATCATATGGGTTCCCATACTTATGCGAGCGCGAGAAAGTTGTGGATTGACGAGAAATTTTACCCTTCTACCGATACAACCACAACGCCGTCTTCTAGCTCTAAGGCCGCGCCGTTTGTCAAAGTTGATCGTGTCGGCTGATTGGTGGTGCTCCTTGCATAGGTGTGATATCAACAATCAAATGACCATTTCGGATCCGGGAACCTTGAAGATAGCCAATGCCGTTGTAAGTACATGCACTACCAATCCCCCACCCCTCCGCACACTCCCCCACCCCCACACCGCCCACACCCCTAACGCCCCCCACCCCCGCACACTCCCCCAGCCGCCACTCCCCCACGCCTTGCACACTCCCCCACACTGCCCACACCCCCCTGCACACTTCCACCCCACTACACACTAGCCTCGCACACCCCCCCCCCCGCACACTCCCCCCCCCCCACCGCACACTCCCGCACACATCTCCACCCCCCGCACACATCCCCCACTCCCCGCTCCCCGCCGCACACTCCCACCCCACCGCACACTCCCCACACTCCCCCGCACACCGCCCCCACCCCCGCACACTGCCCCCCACTCCCCCGCACACATCCCCCACCACTACACATCCCCCACTCCCTGGCTCCCCGCCGCACACTCCCCACCCCACCGCACACTCCCCACAATCCCCGCACACCGCCCCCGCACACCCCCTTGCCCCCACCCCGCACACGCCCCCCACTCCCCGCACACATCCCCACCCCTTGCACACATCCCCCACTCCCGCTCCCCCGCCGCACACTTCCCACCCCACCGCACACTCCCCACACTCCCCGCACACCGCCCCCACCCCGTACACCCGCCCCCCACTCCCCGCACACATCCCCACCCCCGCACACATCCCCCACTCCCCGCTCCCCTCCGCACACCGCCCCCACCCCCCATGCACACCGCACACCGCCCCCACCCCGCCTCCGCCCCACACAGTCTTGCCCCACCCCCTACCGCCGCCACTTATGATGTTGATTTTTTTTTAAACTTACCGTTGTTAATTTCTCTATAGATGGGGCTCAAGCAAAAAGAGGTTAGCAGCGAGTTCACCCCCCAAGGCAACAATGATGCCCTTTATGAGACTTTGGGAAAGGACCATAGTGGACGTTTGAGGGGTTTAGGTGGTATTCGTCTAGGTGTGACAAAAGCGTATCCTAAAGATTACTCCGTGGGTACAAAATCACGCTCTCAACCACATGATATGGAAGCTATGACACAAGCTATTCGGGAGAAGCTTACCGATGAAATTACGGAGAAAGTGACGGAGAAAGTGACGGAGAAACTCACGGAGAGTTTCAACGCGGTCCTCTCACAGTTTGGTTTACCGGCGATACATCAACCTAAACTGGATCGTCTTTTGGAGGACAAAGCTAGCCATCCTAACACACAAAAATCCCCACCATCTATACTTGAGTTAGAGGTAACTATTATCCTTATAATATTTAAAACTAAGTAACATGTTATATTATGTAATTGCATGTTCGTAACCTCAATTTCATTTACTTTTTGGTCGTAAAAGATGAGGGTTTGATTGTGGTGGCTGTAGGAAATGCACAACCACGAAGTGAACGAGCAATAGTCCATCATGAGCCCGTGGACAATGAGCACTTGGCGGTTAGTGTAGTGACCATTACTCCTGGTTACGAAGACTTTGCTCTTCCGCTGCCTAAACCGTCAATTGATATAAATGTCTTGACCGACGCTCGTGGTGGTTATGTGTTGTGGCCATCGGCATGGGTGAGGTTTTCAGACGAGGTAAATTGAAGCAACTTAAATCCATATTCATAATGATTTGTTTCATACCTACCTACTAACTAAGTTGAATGTTTTTACCGTTGAATTATTAGGTTTTGGAGAGAATAAACAAGCCCAAGGAAAGCAAGGCGGACTCACCTCCTCTAGAGAAGGCGAAGAAGGGTTCAGAGAAGAAGGGTTCAAGCGGGCTAAAGAAGGCCATTTCGGGCAAAGGAATGCAAGATTCAAGTCACCAAGAAAAACCAACTACATATACTTGGATCGAGAAACCAAAGATCGAGTGTCTCACTAAGGCATGCATATGGCTACATGCAAATGCGCGTGATATGTCGGATGATGCACCTCTCGAGGTGAATTTGGGTACCACGCAATTCAACTACTTTGAGGAGACATCGACATGGGTGTCTAAGGGTGATTTGAAAGAGTTCCTTTGCGGAGAGATGATGAATGTTTCCTTGATTCAAGTCTTCATGAGGTAAAACATTTGTACTTTTGAAGTAAATAAAAATGATTTGCAATATACAATAATATATTTATGTTACGAAGTTGGTTGTGCTTTAAAGATTACTCCAAGATGATTGTGGACGCAAGAGCATACAAGAGCAATTTGGGTGGTTATGTCCAAATTTCACCCGAGCCGACAATTGTTTGCAAAACACAAATGAAGTCAAGGAGTATATTTGGCTATGTATCAAAACATCTCTACGTGCACAACATAAGTTCATACTTGCCCCTTGTTTTGAAGAGTATAGTTCTTAACCTTGCATCTATTTTTACCACTTTAATTATCATTATATATACAATAGAAGTACTCACATGATTGCTTCCTAACTTTTTGGCATTTTAGTCTTCATTGGTCGCTCGTTGTGATTTGTCCTTCAAACAACACAGTATATCATTTTGATTCTATAGCTCAAGATCCACCACGACACTTATTCCTCAAATCATGCATAAATAGGTATATTTGTTATTTAAAATGCTAATAAGCATTACACTTTTTACTAATTCCATTCTTTGGCCACTTCTCACATGAAATTAACTTAACTACAGTTCTTTGAAGAAATTTAAGAGCACGGGAAAAATACCCGAATGGAAAGCAATGAAGGTAATACATATTAGTTAAGCTACGTACTTCTTTCTTTTAGCAAAAAACAACCATGTATGTTAATTACATGATTTTTTATGTAATTCTATGATTAGTGTGCTCAGCAACCGGGGGGAACCGAGTGTGGCTACTATGTGTTGAGGTTCATGTTCGATATAGCCTCAAGTTGCAAGGAAGTCGGGGATATTGAGAAGGTATATATATATATATATACATATAAAACTAATATACGTAGCATAATTTAAAGTCGATTTTGGCCTCTTAAGCTCAATGCACTTAGTTTTGTTTTCTTTCCGCCTTTAGCCGCATGTTAAGTCATATATAGTTCCAATAGGTACATATATAACTATAAGAGTCAATTAAAGTTCACTCATATGCTTTGAAACCCATTTTGGATAAATGAAGGCCATTTCGAGTCGATTTTGGAATTCGAAGCTCATTTCACTTAGTTTCCCGCATTTAGCCACATGATAGGTCATATATAGTTCCAATAGGTACATATATAACTATAAGAGTTAATTAAAGTTCACTCATATGCTTTGAAACCCATTTTGGGTAAATGAAGGCCATTTCGGGCCGATTTTGGAATCCAAGCTCATTTCACTTAGTTTCCCGCATTTAGCCACATGTTAGGCCATATATAGTTCCAATAGGTACATATATAACTATAAGAGTCAATTAAAGTTCACTCATATGCTTTGAAACCCATTTTGGGTAAATGAAGGCCGTTTCGGGCCGATTTTAGCCTTCAAGCTCATTTCACTTAGTTTTTGCATTTAGCCACATGTTAGGTCATATATAGTTCCAATAGGTACATATATAACTATAAGAGTCAATTATAGTTCACTCATATGCTTTGAAACCCATTTTGGGTAAATGAAGGCCGTTTCGGGCCGATTTTGGCCTTCGAAGCTCATTTCACTTAGTTTCCGGCATTTAGCCACATGTTAGGTCATATATAGTCCCACTAGGTACATATATAACAATACGAGTCAATTATAGTTCACTCATATGCTTTGAAACCCATTTTGGGTAAATGAAGGTCGTTTCGGGTCGATTTTAGCCTTCGAAGCTCACTTCACTTAGTTTCCCACATTTAGCCACATGTTAGGTCATATATAGTTCCAATAGGTACATATATAACTATAAGAGTCAATTAAAGTTCACTCATATGCTTTGAAACCCATTTTGGGTAAATGAAGGCCATTTCGGGACGATTGTGGAATTCGAAGGTCATTTCACGTAGTTGCCCTCATTTAGCCACATGTTAGGTCATATATAGTTCCAATAGGTACATATATAACTATAAGAGTCAATTATAGTTCACTCATATGCTTTGAAACCCATTTTGGGTAAATGAAGGCCGTTTCGGCCGATTTTGGCCTTCGAAGCTCATTTCACTTAGTTTCCCGCATTTAGCCACATGTTAGGTCATATATAGCTCCAATAGGTACATATATAACTATAAGAGTCAATTATAGTTCACTCATATGCTTTGAAACCCATTTTGGCTAAATGAAGGCCGTTTCGGGCGATTTTGGCCTTCGAAGCTCATTTCACTTAGTTTCCGGTATTTAGCCACATGTTAGGTCATATATAGTTCCAATAGGTACATATATAACTATAAGAGTCAATTATAGTTCACTCATATGCTTTGAAACCCATTTTGGGTAAATGAAGGTCGTTTCGGGTCAATTTTAGCCTTCGAAGCTCACTTCACTTAATTTCCCGCATTTAGCCACATGTTAGGTCATATATAGTTCCAATAGGTACATATATAACTATAAGAGTCAATTATCTAAGGTCTTACTCAAACTAAAACTGATATTATGTGTGTTTCCTTATGTTTAAGGTATTTAACCAAAGGGAGAGTTCTTTCACCACAACCAAGATAAACGAGGTTCGGGATTTGCTAGCACACTACCTTACCGAAGTTTGCATGTGAAGATGATGCCGCGACTTTGAGTTTATTTGTTCTTATTGTTCTACTTGCAAGTTATTTAGGTACAACAATATAATTGATGTTTATTTTGGATTTTAGTACTTAATACAACTTCATTTGTAGTACATTCTCCAAATATTATATTTATATATATATTAATTTGACTTGTATACGACGCGCTTCTGGGATTTGTGTCAACTATAGCAAGTTAGATATAATAAAATATTATATATATACAAATATAATATATATATATATATATATATATATACAAATATAATATATATATATATATATATATATACAAATATAATATATATATATATACAAATATTATATATATATATACAAATATTATATATATATATACAAATATTATATATATATATATATATATATATATAACATTAATCGATGCGGTTTACTAAGAAAACCGCATCAGTTAATGTTCCAATGCATACAAAGAGGTTGGCGGCAAAGAACAAACCGGCTGCGGTTCCAAGGCAAAACCGCAGCGGTTTTTCCCATTAACAACTGCGGTTTTGCCTAGGAACCGCAAAGTGGTTTGTTCTTTTGCCGCTGCGGTTCACAATCGCAGCGGTTTCTTTATGAAAACTGCTAGTCCAACTCATTGCGGGCCAAAACCGCAGCGACAAGCCCGATTTTGACCGCGAGCGGTTGGACTTTATTCCACTAGTGAATTTAGGTGATTATCTTAATCTCATTTCAATCACTAATTGGAGTGATTACCTCATTTTTCAATAGAATTATTTAATTCTAAAGGTGAGTTATTCATAATCTAATTCATTTTCTTCACCAATGGAATTGGCCATTTTGGGTGACACATAAGATCGAACTACGATGGTTTTGATCCATGAGTGTATTCCAATCCCGCAATGATTGGTAGGTAGTGCAACTTCAGTGCTCAAACATACCATGTACAAATGATATATTGGCCCTCTTAAAAATGATTGATGTATATATGTGCAAATTATGTGATTTTTCTTTCTTTTGAATAGTCATGATTACTTTTAAATGGAAAATAATGCATTTAGTAAGAGCCAGTTCTATAGAATGGAAGAGGAGACGAGTTGCAGACGTTCGCACCTCTTAACCTAAACCTCGAACCCTATCTCATGGTATGAAAGACCATTTTTCAAAAAAGCATTATCCATATGAAGTCATTATCGTTTTAAATGATATTTCTTGAAATTGATTTTAAAATGATTTATTAAATAAATATGTCCCTATTCAGATATTAATAGGGTGGCGACTTCAAAATGTTCTAAAACTCATAGTCCAATGAGAGGCTTTTGTGGGATTCGGGCCGTTAGTTAAGACAAGAAAAAATTGGGTACCACGAGCCCACATAAATATGCGGGGTTGAACTTAGAATTGACTAGGGATTACATAAAGATGCAAAACTTGAGCTAATGTTTGGCTTGGGCTTACATGAAAATACATTCTTGGATTTAGGATTGAATAGGAGTAGACTCAGATTTGGCCTACATGAAGCTGTATGCAAGGGCTAGCTTGACTTAGATTGGGCCGACATGAAAATATAAGCATGGTTTAACTTAGATTGAGCCTACATGAAGAGGTAAGCATGGGTTGACATAGATTGGGCCTGCATGAAAATGTGAGCTTGGATTTGACTAAGATTAGGGTTTACATGAAGATACAAATGACCCTAGATTTTCGCTTGAGCTATACTTGATTGGGCCTACATGAAGATGCAAGCATGGGTGCAAATATTAATAGGATCTACATGAAAATGTGAATAGGCCTAAGATGAATCCATATGAACTTGGATTGAGTTGATTAGACTGGGTTTAGATTTTTTTTAATTTAATTTTTTCTTTTTTTTAACGGACCCCTTTCTTCTTTCTTTTTTTCTGTGAAAAAATAAGTTTCTGATTAAAATATTGGAGTTGGGGATGATTTTTGAAAAAAAAAGTTTTTATGATTGAGATTACCAAAAGGATTCTTTTTGGAAGAAATGACAAGATGATGATGAAGAGATAAATATCTTGAAAAATATAGGATGAAAAAGGGTAGGATGAATTTTGATAATTTAAAAAAAAAAAAAAAAAAAAACAGGACATGAGAGGATAGACACCTTGAAAAAGATAGGTTAGAGATAGGGAATAGGATAGGATGAGATGCATGACCTAATAAAACTATATCATGACCACTTATCTAGATGCACTCGAATATGGACTCGAGTCTTATATGATATGCATGGAAAAGATTAATTTTTATCTTTGAATTATATGTGTTTTATTTTGAAAAGGATGACCTAAAGGTGATATAGGATGATGATGCAAAGACGCATAAAAAAACCGACAAATAAATCGTCGAAATGGAGCTGCTAGCTTACGCCACATGCAAGGACCTTGCTTGCTACGCAAAAAACTTGCGCCACATATACGGCTCTTTTGTGCCACGTAAGCAGATTATTGCGCTTGGCGCATGATGTTCGCGACGTGCTTTTTTAGATTCAACAATCTATTTGTCGTTTTTCGATGCTTGTAGTTTAATTCGAGGGGAATGCGAGGGGAAATCATGTTGAACATAGCAAAAAAGCAATCAACAATGTCAAATGGATAAGAAATAGTATGTAGTTCCAACTTAAAGTCAAGATCTATGTTTTTATACAATGATCAGGTTTAGGCTAAGCTTAAAAAGGGTCCATGACTAAAAGATTGATCTCATGCTTCGTATCTTTGCTTAAAAAGATGGCCAAGTGGAATACGCACTGCAGTCTCAAGTCAGGAACACTAGGGCAAGGCCATGGTTGGGCAGGTTCGCCTATGACTAAGATCCAATACCATTGCTCAGGAAGCATTTTGGAAAGACAAAGCGCAAAACCCGGGAATAGATATCCCCTAACATGGAATATGTGCTAGTGGGGCAAGGACAAGACATTATGGTGGCCTTGAAGTATAACCATGTAATATGCCTAGCAAATATAATGGAAATGAATATAACATTTAATTTTCGAGTTTAACCCAAATTGAATTTTTTTAATATTTAATTTTGAAGGAAATTAATATTATAAAAATAAATCTCCAGCAGAGTCGCCCAAATTAAAGGCATTTGGTTATCATGTTTTAGCCCACACAATATTTAGCGATGTTTTGGTTTGAAGAGTGTAGCCAATTAATTTTCAGGAAAAATCAATAAACCAAAGAATAAGAGATTTGCGTTCGAGGTGAATTTCCTTTCTTATTCAATGAAATATTCAAATACATGCATATGATTTGGTTAATTGTATAAATAGACAAACATCTTAAATGCTGGTTTTTAACACACAAGATCTAATTTTAGTGATCACTTAATTAAATCACAAGATGACTAGTACCTAGATCGGTTGTCCAATTTATGTTATTAGACGTGATTTAACTAATTGGGAGGTCTAATATAGCAAACAATAAACTTGGTGATCATGCAATTGCAATTAAAAACACATAATAAATATTCAAAGCATGAGTATAATTACGATGATGATTATGAGAAGAGAGATAAAAAAGAATGTACAACTATATGTACGGATTTGTGCATTTATGAATATAAAGATCTACATCATGAAAAGTAGATTGTTAGTATAAAAGTAAAAAAATTGAAATTGATTCTCAGGAATTTTGTCGCCTAACTGTACGGACGTTGAAGGAATCAATCTTTAGCCTTGAAAAAAGAAGAATTTGAATGAAGATTCAAAGAAAGGAAATACTTAAAATTCTTGTCCTTGAATGTCTTTGATGTTTTTTTAAATACAATTTAAATGTATTTGTGGAGAGGTTTTTGGAGTGTTTCGATAGGTTGATGTGTACATAAAAGTCCGTCAGAAAAATCGAGTGAAAACGGGGTATTTATAGTGCAAAATACGACAAGGGTTCGCAAAACAGAACTGCGGCTAAAAAAGAATTTGGAGCTCCGCACAGGCTCAACGCGTTTAGCTTACGCGTGTCGCGCGCCAAACAATATTTTTGCGCGCCACTCAACAGTTTCAGGTCGAACGCAAGAGCATCGCGTCGAGCGCATTTATGCGTTTATCTATAGTTATCATTGAATAACTAATAAATCTTAGAATCTGATTTCATGAAAATTATGATATAAAAATTTTATTTTGAAAATTCAATTAATTATCATGAATCATTAATTAGGCTTTGAAATTGTATTTTCTTATAAATGGGCTTTAAAACATATTTTGGACTTAGTAGGGTTTTGGGCAAGGCTTTTGATTGCTCATCCTCAGTCCGAACCAAGTAAAACAACTGTATATATTTCATCATTGGGTGCTAAAAGGGAAGACATATTTATGTGTCTATAGAAGCCCCCACTTTGACTAAAGTAGAAAATTTGAAAATTAAAGTACTTCTTGTCGGGACGGATAAGAATTCTAGATGTTTTGCAATCTAGAATCAACCTATATATCGTCAGTTCATGCAAAACAAAGTTATTCTGCAAGACGATAAACATAAGCAATAGCCTGCAAAAGAAGATGTTAGCAGATAGGTGCAACAACTCAGATAATTCACACAAAGCATTGAATAATACAAGTTTGATGAAATGCATGAAAATGCAAATGATGATGCATACTTACACACTATAAGGATGCATGAGATGCTATACATTAGGGTTATGCAAAGCTAAGATGGATATGGATATATATATATATATACATATGTATATATATATATATACATATATATGTACATATGTATACATATATATGTACATATGTATACATATATATGTACATATGTATACATATATATGTGTGTGTGTGTGTGTGTGTGTGTGTGTGTGTGTGTGTGTGTGTGTGTGTGTATGTTGAACCCTAGTTTTGATGATGACAAAGCACTAGGGGGAAAAAAAAGGAAGAAGCTGCTTATTTGGAAGGGTTGTGTTTTTTGGAAAACGCAGCCCTTCGTGTATGAAGGAATGCGGTTTTCAAGGAAACAGCATCCCTTTTAGTGAAGGGTTGCGGTTATCCCGAAAACGCAGCCCTTCGTATCACGAAGGGCTGCGTTTTTGGGCTGACCGCAGCCCTTCTTGTTTAGGGGGTTGGGCTTTTAATTGATAAATTAAATGAATTAAGCGCGCACAAAGCGGGTTTCCTATCCTCTCTCTCATACTCATTCTCAGTAGAAATTCTCACTCTCTCCTCTCTCTCTCATTCTCTCACAAAGAGGGGTTTCCTCTCTCCTCACCACAGCCACTCTCCACACCACCAACGAGCAAACATCTCATCGTCTTCACACCACCAACGAGCCCCCCTCGTCGTCTCCTTCTCTCGTCACTCCTCTTGTCGGCGTCGCCCCTCTCGTGAGTCTCGTCGTCTCCTCTCGTCGTCTTCACACCAGCGCACCACCAACGAGTTCACAACGTCCTCGTGAGCTCTTCACACCAGCGCACCACCAACGAGCACACCACCATCGCGCACACCACCATTGCGCACACCAACAGCGCATCCAGATCTAGGGTTCGTCAGTTTTTATCAATTTAAAATTTTTTTTTTGTTATTTTTTTGTACTTGTGATATTTTAGGTTTAGTTGCTGGGCTTTAGTTTCGTATTTTATATTTTGTTTCGGATTTTGTTTGTGATAATTTATCCAGAATTTTCTTTTTGATTTTTTTTCGGATTTATTTGTGGTAATTTATCCAGATCTAGGGTTGGGCTTTTGTTTCATATTTTATATTTTTTCATTTTAATTTGTGGAATTAATTTAATGTTAGGGTTTCTTGTTGATTCAAGAATTAAATTATAATTAATTTCATTTCTGTAGTATTTTTTCATCCAGATCTGTAGTACTGTTCTTTATAATTTTGTTTATTTTTTTCCTAGAATATGCGCTGATGTTGATGCTCAAATAAAAACATTATATATACTCAGTAATTGTTTTTGGATACATTTAGAACTATAAAATGCAAAAACAAAAAAAAAATTATTTTTTAGGTGACAAGGGCTGCGAGCTTTATCAAAAACTGCAGCCCTTTGTACAAGGAAGGGCTGCGGTTTAGGCCCAAAGCCGCAGCCCTTCCATATTGGAAAGGGTTGCGGTTTTGGGCCTAAACCGTAGCCCTTCACTTTTAGTGAAGGGCTGCTACGGAAAGGGCTGCTGGCCAAAAACGCAGCCCTTCCGTTTTTTTCCACTAGTGAAGGAACAAAGATACAAACTAAGTAATGAACTAACAAGTTGTTAAGTGAATGGGTTTTACAAGGTTTCAATGAAAAGAGCAAAGAGAATACTAAGTCAGAAGAAGAAATCAAGTTTGGATTTTGAAGACTAAGTGAAGATGCTCAAGGATTTGGTACTGGAGAAGCATTGGAGCAAGAGAACCTAAGCAAGGCTTTTTGTTTCCAGTTTCAATGTAAAGGAACGAGTACGTAATGGTAAGGAATAATGGCAATTTAAAAAGAGAATGAGTGTATGTTCCTTTGAAAGGAACAGACGAACTGACACTGTCATGTTAAGTTAAAGGAACTAACTATTTAAAAGGAACTAGACATATGTTGAATAAGTATAACGGTTAAATTATGACGTTTGAGTGTTTAATGCCTAAATTATAGGATACCGTTTTTTATTTAGTAGAAATCTGATTTTAAGGAAAGTCTTTTTAAGTAAAAGATTTTATTTTTATTTAAAATCAAAATCCTTTTCGGTTTTGAAGAAAATATTTCTAAAGATAATATTTTGATAAAAGGATTTAATTTTGGTTTTATTTATTAAAATACTTTTTAATTAAATCAGATTTTTGTTTACTGCAAAAGTGGTTGCTAAAATTATGGAAGCAGTAGTAATTCCATAACACACGTTTAACTTATATCGTGGAAATCGTGGGTGTCAAAAATGTGGAAATTCCTAAACCATTATCTGCATATGACAAAGCTGACTTTGAAAAAATGGAAGTGAATGCTATGGTTGTTAAACTTTTGCATTGTGGACTTGGACCCCATGACTACAATAGAATCATGGGATGCAAATCCGCAAAGCAAATATTGGATTTACTTGAGGTAATCCATGAAGGAACTAATGGAGTAAAGAGATCTAAAATTGATTTACTAATGAATCAATATGAACTGTCCTCCATGAAGGCTAAGGAAAGCATACAAGAGATGGTTACTCGTTTTACTAACATTATTAATGAGTTAGCTTCTCTTGGAAAGTTTATTTCATCAGAGGAACAGGTTCGAAAAGTTCTTAGGAGTCTTCATAAGGATTGATGGATGGCTAAGGCTACTATTTTACAAGAACCAAAAGACTTCACCAAGTTCAACTTGGAACAGCTTGCTCGATCACTTATGACTCATGAGCTCCACCTTGACACTAAGTATGGTGAAAGCTCTAAATCTAAGTCAATTTATCTAAAAGTAGATGATGAAGATGACTCTGACTCAGAAGAAGAGGAAGCAACTCTCATGGTCCGAAAATTTCGAAAGATGTATAGGAACTTCAAAGGTAAAGCTATAAAAATTTCTAACAAAGCTGCTTGTTATAAATGTAGTAGTACAGATCACTTCATCAAGGAATGTCCACTTTGAAAAAATGACAAGACCAAAGAAAGGAACAAGGAACGTTTTGCTGAAAGGAACAAGGAAACTAAAGCACCATTCTCAAAAGCGAACGTTCAAAAGGCTATGATAGAAGCTTGAGGAGATTCATAGGCCCCGTTCTTTTGAACTTATTCTGACTGAAACTAAATTAAATTAAATTAAATTAACTGAAATTAACTGAACTAAAATGAAATTAAATTAACTGAACTGAAATTAAATTAACTGAACTGAAATTAAATGAACTGAAATTAAATTAACTGAACTGAAATTAAATGAACTGAAATTAAATTAAATTAACTGAAATTAAATTAAATTAACTGAAATTAACTGAAATGAGAGAAACTAAACTGAATTGTATATTTAATTTTCTAAAATAATAATTATCGATAATAATCTATAAGTATTAACATAATATTATCAATACTTATTATTATTATTATTGTTATTATTATTATATTATTATTATTATTATTGTTATATTTATTATTATTAGTATTATTATTATTATTATTATTATTATTATTATTATTATTATTATTTTTATTTTTTATTAATATTATTATTATTTTTTATTAATATTAATATTATTGTTATTATTTATTATTATTATTTATTGTTTAATTTAAGTTCAGTTAAGTTCAACTTTATATTAATAATAATAATAAAAACAATAATAATAAATAATAATAATAAATAAATTATAAATTATAAATAGTAATAGAAATAAATAAATAATAATAATAAATAATAAATATTTATAATAAATAATAATAATAATAATAAATAATAATAATAATAAATAATACTAATAATAACAAATAATAAATAATAAATAATAAATAGTGAATAAATAATGATAATAATAATAGTAAATATAATAATAACTATAATAATACTAATTAAATAAATAATAATAATAATAATAAATAATAAATAATTATAAATAAAAAATAAATAATAAATAAATAATAAATAAATAATAAATAATAATAATGATAATAATAATATTAAATAATAATAATAATAATAATAAATAGAAATAATGCATAATAAATAATAATAATAATAATAAATAATAATAATAAATAATAATAAAAAATGATAATAATAAATAATAAATAACAAATAATAAATAATGAAAATAATAATAATAATAAATAATGATAATAATAATAAAATAAATAAATAATAATAATATAATAAATAAATAAATAATAATAAATAATAATAACAATAAAAATAATCATAATAAATAATAATAATAATAATAAATAATAATAATAATAATAATAATAATAATAATAATAATAATTGTAATAATAAACAATAATAATAAAAATAATAAATAATAAATAATAATAATAAAAATAATCATATTAAATAATAATTATTATTATTATTATCATAAATAATAATAATTATAATAATCATAATAAATATTAAATAATAATATTAATTATTATTATTATCATAAATAATATTAATAATAATAATCATAATCATAATAAATAAAAAATTATAATTAAAACATTACATAAGATGAACTAAACCGAAATTAACCGAACTAAACCGAAATTAAATTAACCGAACCGAAATTAAATTAACCGAACTGAAATTAAATTAACCGAACTGAAATTAACTGAAATAAACCGAAATTAAATTAACCGAACCGAAATTAACCGAAAATAAGTTCAAAAGAACAGGGCCATAGACTAACGAGGAAGAGGAACAACAAAATGAAGAAACTTCAAATCTTTGCCTCATGGCAAACACTAACATAAAGGAAGATGAAGAAAATGTTAAGGTAAACCAACATATACTTGAATCAGACTTAGATGGAAAAACTAGGACTGAAATTTATGATCTTCTTTATGATGCAATTCTTGAATGTATGTCTTTTTTTCGACATTTCGCCTTGAAACAAGACAAATTAAATATAGATGTTAAAGTGTGTAAAGAACATATATAAATCAATGTCAACTAAGAATTGGTATGATTGGCAAGAATGTGAAATTAAGCAACATGAAATGGGTTACAAAAACTAATGCTAGTTAAGAACAGGAACCCACGAAAAAGGGGTTCCTACAACTAACAACTAGTTGATTTTTGCGGAGTTGGTGTGAGAAGGACGCTAGTGGAAAAAAGCCGATGCGGTCAAAATCGGACTTACCGATCCTGGTCGCAGCAGATCCAAAATATTTACCGATCCAGTCCAAAACCGGAGCAATAAATTATTTACTGCTCCGATTTTCACCCAAAACCGGAGCAGATTGACCACCCCAAAAACAAAAAAAAAAACAAAAATTTTTTTTTTTTGCATTTTTTCATAATTAATTGATATAAAATCAATAATATATATCAACACTCATTTTATTAAGCATATTATGCTCAATTGAAGCATAAACTAAATAATTAGATACATAAGAATATTAGCAAACTATAATTTTAACATCATGCTCTATAGCACAAAACAAGAGAATTTTATACTTCAATGGCTCCTCCTATTAGATTTAGCAGTCATTCGCTATCATAGGCTTCTTCAAGCATGCAATACATGCAGTTATAATCTTGAGAATGGAAAATCGATATGGGAGCGAGATGTCATAGCATCTGCAAGGAGAAACAGAAGTTCTTTGAAACTCAAAATAAAAGGATAGAAAGTGAGCACTAGCTAGAAATATAAAACATACTCATATATGAGAATCTAAATGTACAGGGCAGCAGCCTAATGACAACAAAGCAAACACAAAAATGAACTATTCTTGGGCTTAGCTAATAAGTTGACCATACCTGGAGAAGACCCACAGAGCTTAGGTGTCAAGATACAGCACTTCAGCACTGGTTCCTCAAAAAGATAAGGACTACATGCCACCAGAAGGCACTTCAGCACTGGTTCCTCAAAAAGATAAGGACTACATGCCACCAGCTAGGCAAAGAAGAGCTCTGGAGGGGAATCAGTATTCTTGGGCTTAGCTAAGAAGTTAGCATGATCAACGTAGCAGTACTCCCTGTGATACAAAGTATTGCTCAGTAAAGGCGCAACAAGCTCATATTCAGCACCCTAAAGTCAGGCAAACAAAGCGAAAAGATTCGTACTTGTATAAAGGATGTAAGAATGATGAAAAGGAAACTCAGGGGAAAAAGACTCTTAAGATAACAAAAGATAAGGGACCTTATCTTTTGATAGGAAAATATTGTCCTCCCAGCACGTTTTATAGAGTTTTAGTGTCTACCTCAAGAACCAATGGCAACCCAAGTCCATAAGCAGAAGGCAAGACTTAGTTGGAATCATAATAAGCCATCTCAGGAAAACATGAAATCAAATAGATAAAAGTTACTACTAAACATGATCTTGACATTTGAATTGGCACAACCTGATCAAAGATATTGTGCAGCAAAACGGAAGTGAACACCACTAATGATAAAAGATATTGTGCACCAGAATGAGAGAGAACATCACTAAAAATATTCCCTATGGGGAAAGGAAATGGGTGTTGAACTAGCTAGAATATCACCCGCTCATCCCCCACCCCCGCCAAAAAAATTAGCTTCAACTATTGATTCCCATCTCAAATTTCTGTCACACACGCAATTCGTTCAATGTCATGGAATAAATCAATAAAATAAGGAAGATTCTTACCTGCTTAACCCAATCAGGTAAGGTAGCACTAAAGAGAAGTGTCTGAACTTTGGTAACATCATCTACTTTCCCTGCAAGAATAGTAAAAATAGGTTACTGAAAATGAATAAGGGAAACAGTTATTTATCATGTAATAAGGGAAGAAAGGGGGAAATTTGGCTATGCAGCTCACAGAATATATAATATTGGCAGGTTAACAAACATTCATGATAATGCAATCTCCATGCAATTTTCAACCTTATTAGTCTTGAATCTTGGGGGGGCATCATATGCTGTAGATATGCAACGAATTATAAATAGACAAACCTAGTATCAGTTCAACATCTTCAACAAACCCCACTATGAGCATCTCATCAGCTTCATCAAGGACTCGGAATAGCAGCGAACCAAGGCTAAGAGCACCCTTCTCTAATAGATCCTACAAAGGCATTATTAGAAAGTTAGTCACATGAGCCCATGTGTGCAACAATCTGCTAAACATATAAAATTTTATAAAGCGATATCTCAATCATACCTTTACACGACCAGGTGTTCCAACAACAATATCAACACCTCTTTTCAAGCTAGTTATATGAGATGGGAAGGGTGCTCCACCATAAACACAGCAAGATGCGAGTCCAATTGTGTTTTCATAAGATTGGAAATCAGCATACACCTACATATACACCAAGAAATTGAAATAACGAATACAAAAAAAGACATATCTTTAATATGTAACTCCATGTAACAATGATGGGGGAAATCAAAATGGATGAATTTATATTCAACACAGTACCTGAGTGGCTGAGTTGACAATTATACATAAATTCAGTTACCAACCCATTTCATAAAACAAGACATCCCCACAATCGATAACTGAAAATGTTTACAATGTAGTCTCAGAAGTTCTGCAATTATGAAAAAAATCACAACAATTATGACTTGAAATACAAAGACCCAAATAACCCTAAAATTCAGAAATTTGAGGGAAAAACATGACAACAGATAATTAAATACTCAAATTTTTTTGAATACAAAAGATAAGCTCATAAGCGTCCATCCTTAGCAAAGAGTTCCGACCATTCTTTGGGACTAGAGTTGTTAGAAAGTGATTCACTTTCTCCGCTGCTGCTACTGGCAAGTGGCAAACCAACATCAAATGAACAGTTCCGGTTTCCGAAACATAAACCAAGAAGACAAAAGGAGAGTAAAACAACAAAAAAAGAGAGAGCCGCAAAGATACCTGGTAGAATCTATGCCCTTGTCACTGGCATAGCCAATATTGAGAAGACTTCGCAAAGTTTTGGGTCGGCAACGAAAAGACATCCCCGAATGGAACACTTAGATTTAGCAACTATATCTAGTAGGATGCAGCAAAACTAAAGTTAGTGAAAGCATATTCCATGGACTGGCCCCATGGAAAATTAAGCCAAGATCTCAAGGTGTTGAGATCAGTCAAATCATGAGTTGGCAACTGTGCAGCACGACTAACTTGGTCCATCAGAAATCCCTGGACAGACTCCAAACGGACACAACACACATCGCAAACTCGTTGTGGATCTGAAGAACGAAACTTCACAGGCAATAGGCTTCTTCCCTTTGAGCATTCACTGCAGAACAATCCCCCACAAAAGCGACAGTGATGCCTGGAGCAAATGATAGGATGGAAACGCACACTACAAAGCATACAAGCTGATGCAGAACTGTCAGGAAGCCAACGTGGAGGCTCTGCCTCCAAAATCTCCTGCACGTTCACCATAGTTGCCTCTGTGAGAGTTTGAGCCATTTCCTACCAAGTTTGCTCTAAAAAATTAGCTGATAACCAGGTGAGCTGTCGTTGATGAACATACTACAAAACACATTGCTTTCTAAATGATTAGAAAGTTGGTATCTTAAATAAGCTATAATAGCATCGAACTTCATCCTTTTTGTTCTTATTTCAAGGATAGATATTTAGATAAGCTAAACATACTAGAAAACACTATAAGTTTCTCCTTTAGCAACTTCACGTAAGGGAGAAATGGAAGAAGTGGCTAAATAAAACAATTCTCATTCAATCCAACAAGCAAATAATATCAAATTCCAAGATGATCACAATTTTTAGCTTCTCTATACAACTACTAATCAATCTCTAAAAAGAAACTACTAATCAATTAGAGATGATCCGAAAACATCAAATACAATATAAATCAGCAACACTTTACAAATTCCTAAACAGAATGATCAAAATAAAAACCTAGAAAACATAATTCTACACTATAATTCAACCTAAAACAGCAAATTCCGATCACACCATCAATTAATCAATCAAACAGTAGATTACGTTGAACCAAACAACGAATTGCATAATTCAAGTAAAAACAAAAAAAATCAGCAACAAATTTCAATTACCTGCTGAGGAAACACGCGAGGTTCATAATCATGGAGTTCAATCTTCGGGTATCGAAGATTCCTCTCAACTGAAGAAGAAGAAGACTCGTATGTGTTCTGCCATGGAAGAATCAATCAAAAAAGATGATAAACCACCATGAAAGAGAAATTAAAGAAGAAAGAGTAAGAATCAATTTCTATAAATTTGCTTATTCTTCTAATTAGTAGTAGTAATTGAATTTTAAGTAATTAGGTATTTGTGATTATAGTTTGAGTTTGATTAGATGAGTTAAAGTTGTTGAAATTTTTAATGATTATAGAATTTAGGGGAAATTTTGCGAGAGAGAATTGGAGTTGAAGAAGGGAGAATTTGGGTTAATTTTAATGGTGGAAGGAAGCAAAAAAAAATGGCAGAAGGCAAAGAGCGCAAACCCTAACCTCGCTATAACAACGAGAGGGAAAACTGACATCGAGCGGGGCCAGGGCCGCCATCGGAGTCGAGAGAATCAAATTCACGAGCAGTGACGAGTCTAACATTAATTATAGTATAAGAGTTGCAAAATCATAAGCTCATTCATAAATTGAACGATTCGACAATGGAACTATCAATGCAACTCCATCAAGCACTAAATTTGATCAATTAACATGTGCATGAGTAAAATAGACTACAATTCCGCCTCCGATCATCAAACTGCAATTTCACCAACTGATTTCCAAAGTAGCGTCAAAATACCAAAATTGATCATAATTCAAGCATCTTTTAACTTTTTTCGCTGTATAATTTCTTTCACAAAAATAAAAATTCAACAGTAGCTAAAATCCAGAAGAAATCGACAAAATGACATCGGAAAATTCAACATCATCAAAATGAAAGATCAAGAAACAAAAATTCACATAAAAATGAAATTCAGAGAGAGAGTAGAAGTAAATTACCCGAAATTTCGAAGAAAAAAGGTTGTGGAGATTTTCTAGGGTTTCGCGAAATTCGGAGGCTGATTTAATCTTAGGATGAGGAGCTCGAGGAGAGCCGTCGGCTTCAGCCGCGGTGCCATCTTCGTCCATGAGATCATCTTCTTCACTGCTGCCGCCATTTTTGTTCTTCGTCGAGAATTCTCTCTCCAAGGGTTGTTCTGGGTAGTAGAAAAAGTACGAAGTTTGGAGGTAAAAGGAGAGGCGTTTGATGGAGGGTTTATCATATTGGGAGAAAGAAATGGGCCGTTCCTTTTGGGCCGTTCAGAAATGAACGACAAATCTGATCCTGACGTGGAAACCGGATCAGATTTTAGAAAACCGGAGCGGTTTCTAAACTCTGATCCGGTTAACTAAAAGACCGGATCAGCTTTTCCGCCCAACTTTCCCTCTCATTTTTTTAATGATTTTCGGATGCGGTTTTGTAAAAACCGAATCTGTTACTAAGTGATAGATAAGGTTTTTTCCACTAGTGGGAACAACACTTGGTACCTTGATAGTTGTTGTTCTTAGCATATGACAGGAAACAAATCTAATTTTCTCTCTCTCAACCTATAAAGGTCAAAGTGTGACATTTGGTGACAACAAGAAAGGTAACATAGTTGCCATGGGTAAGGTTGGTAAATCACCATCCCATTCTATTGATAATGTTTTTCTAATTAAAGGTTTAAAACATAATCTCTTAAGTATTTCCCAATTCTATGACAAGGGAAATGTTGTTAAATTTAATAGTGAAAAATGTTTGATTGTTAACAATAACTCTAAAAATGTCATATTGGAAAGAACAAGGAAAGGGAACACGTATATTGTAGATCTTGATCTTGTTCCTCAAAATAACTTGACATGCCTTAGTGTTATTGAGGATGATCCTCTCTTATGGCATAAACGCCTTGGTCATGCAAGCTTTTCGTTACTTGACAAATTTCGATCAAAAGACCTTGTTTTAGGACTACCACCCATAAAATTTCATATTGATCAAGTTTGTGATGCGTGTGCTAAAGGGAAGCATATTAGATCCTCTTTCAAATCTAAAACTATTGTGAGCACCACAAAGCCATTGGAATTAATTCACATGGATTTGTGTAGCCCCATGCGGATTCAAAGCAGAAGTGGTAAGAGGTATGTGCTAGTTATTGTTAATGATAACTAATGATACACTTGGGTCATTTTTCTCTCTAGTAAGGATGAGACTTATGATGAGTTCCTTATCTTTGCAAAGAGACTTTAAAATTTGAGTGGTCACAAGTTAATGCATATTAGATATGATCATGGTAATGAATTTGAAAATTAGAAATTTGATGATTGAAGTAGAGATCATGGCCTAGAACACAATTTTTCCCGCACCTAAGACACCACAACAAAATGGTGTTGTAGAAAGGAAAAATAGGACTTTGGATGAAATGGCTAGGACTATATTAATAGCTAGTGAACTTCCAAGAAACCTTAGGGCTGAGGTTGTTAATACTGCTTGTCACATAATAAATCGTGCCATGATGAGACCTATCATTCACAAAACTCCTTATGAGCTTTTATTTTGGTAAGAAACCCAATATTACACATTTCAGAACATTTGTTTGTTAATGTTTTGTTCATAATAACGGGAAAGATAATCTTGGAAAATTTGATGCAAGGAGTGGTGAAGCAATATTTCTAGGATTTTCAGCACATAGCAAGGCTTATAGAGTTTACAATAAAAAAACTATGTATGTTGAAGAAAGTGTACATATAATTTTTGATGAATCTGACAATTTTAATCCAAGCAAGCAGGTTGATGACTTTGAAATAGGCTTGGTTCGACCAAATGAAAATGATGCAGATTGAATTGAGGAAGAAGAAGGAATAAAAGAGGAAAGGAACGAAGAAGATGAAAACTTTCATAGCAATGATGCTCCTGTTCCTCAAGATGATGGAGTTGTTCTTGTTGCTACTAAGAACGAAAAGTTTGAAGGAACTAATTCAACAATTGCTGAAAGAGGAACAAACGAACAAGTCTCCTCATCCTCTCAAAAAATTCAAGAGGAACAACCTGTTCCTATAAGGGAATTTCAACAAAAACCGTATAGACATTGAAAATCACGTCAAGTGGAACTCATAATAAGTGGCATATCCGAAGGTACGCAAACTAGATCTCAGTTAAGGAATTTTTGTGCATTTCATGCGTTCCTATCAATGATGGAACCAAGAAATCATGAAGAAGCCTTTACTGATTCTGATTGGATCACTGCTATGCAAGATGAATTAAATAAGTTTCCATGAAACAAGGTATGACATCTAGTTCCATCTTTAAACAACAAAAAGTGATTGGATTAAAATGGGTGTTTAGAAACAAACTAGATGAGCATGGAAACAATTGTATGGAACAAAGCCATACTTGTAGTAAAAGGTTATAATGAACAAGAAGGAATTGACTATGAAGAAACCTTTGCTCCCCTTGCCAGACTTGAGGCCATTAGAATACTGATTACATTTGCTGCATATATGGGATTTAAATTGTATCAAATGGATGTCAAATGTGCATTTCTTAAAGGCCACTTAAATGAAGATGTATATGTTGAACAATCCCCTAGATTTGAAAATAATGATTTCCCAATCCATGTCTACAAGCTTGACAAAGCTCTTTATGGATTAAAGCAAGCACCTATCTAAGTTCCTTTCAAAAAACAAATTTAAAAGAGGAAATGTTGATAAAACTTTGTTTCTAAAATCAAAAGGAACGGATATACTTCTTGTTCAAATATATGTTGATGACATTATCTTTGGAGCAACTAATAAGTCATTATGCAAAGAATTCTCTAAACTGATGATAATGAATTTGAAATGAGTTTGATAGATGATTTAAATTTCTTTCTTGGGTTACAAATTAAGCAAACTGAAAGAGGAATAATTATTCACCAACAAAAATACATAAAGGAACTTCTAAAGAAATATGGCCTTGAAAATTCAAATATTAATCACACTCCTATGAGAACTTCAACTAGATTATATGAAGATTTCATAGGAACAAGTGTTAATCAAACAAAATATAGAGGCATGATTGGTTCCCTTTTGTGCTTAACTGCTAGTCATCCAAACATAGCTTTTAGCGTTGGTGTGTGTGCTAGATTTCAAGCAAATCCCAAGGAGTCTCACTTAATAGTAGTGAAGAGAATTCTTAGATATCTCAAAGGAACAGATGATCTTGGACTTTTCTATCCACGAAGTGACACATTTGAGTTAAGAGGATATGCTGATGCTGACTATGCTGGAGATCTTGTAAATTGAAAAAGCACCTCATGTATGGTTCAATTTCTTAGTCATAGTTTAGTTTCTTGGAGCACCAAGAAACAAAACACAGTTGCTTTATCCACTGCTGAAGCGGAATATGTAGCTGCTGCAGCATGTTGCTCTCAAATGCTTTGGATAAAACATCAACTTTGGGACTATGGAATAAACTTCAATTGTGTCCCTAATTATTGTGATAATACAAGTGCTATTAGTATTTTAAAAGATCCAGTGCATCATTCAAGAGTTAAGCATATACATATCAGACCTCACTTTCTAAAAGAAAATGTGGAAAGAGGTTTGATTAAACTTGAGTTTTGTCAAACTGAAAATCAAATTGCGGATATACTAACCAAGCCTCTACAAAGAGATAGATATGAAAAAATTTTGAGTTTGGTTTAATAAAACTTAAGTAATTATTCCTGTTCCAATCCCCCATGTCTGAATTGATTTATCTTACTCTATGTGATATTAAGTGACTGTGATTAATTGTCTAAGACCATTGCAAATTAAAATGTTCAAAACATAAACATGGATTCAAAGGAATAAAGTCACTCACAATGTCACATAATACTCTCCTTATTGTTCCTAAGTGATATAAACATGCATGATTTGATGAATGTTGATAATTAGTATAAGTTGTTCCTATAGCACAAGTTCCTTACATTTCTTTTTCTTTCCATAAATTAAAAATCCATAAAAATCCAAAAAACCTAAAAATATAGGAATCAGATTTATCAAGTCTTCATTCAAATACTATATTTTCTTTTCTTTTATTTATTTATTTTTTATTTTCCGCGCGTAACTCTTCATATATTGTTACATGCATCTTCTTTCTCTTTTTCCCTTCCGAAATCGTGTTCCTTTAATCGCTTCATCTTCACCATTGTTCATCTTCATCTCACCTATTCTCACCACATAAAAACCTAAATCTTTATTCACCAAATGGCAAAAACCTCTCTCAATTCACCTTTCCTAAAAGCAAAAACTCCCAAAACCTCTCAAATGGAAATCCCCCTTCTCCATCCAAAACCCTAAAAATCGAAAATCATCAAGAAACACAAATGGAGGTAGAAGAGCAAAAATTGGAGTCACAAGGAGAAGTATTAGAAGAAGGAAATGATTGGGGAAGATGATGAAGAAGAAATCCCCGAATCAGTTGAGGGTGAAGAAGAAGCAACGTTTGTTCCTCCCAAAGGAACTGCTACTTCTTACTCAAAGAAACGAGTGGAACGAATTGATTCTAGGTATCACTAGTGGAAAAAACGCTAGGGCTGCTGCAATGGCTGCGTTTTTTGAAAAACGCAGCCCTTCATTTACGAAGGGCTGCGGTCAATGCAAAAACCGCAGCCCTTTTAGTGAAGGGCTGCGGTTTCTTAAAAACCACAGCCCTATAAGTAATAAAGGAAAAACCGCAGCCCTATAAGTAATAAAGGGCTGCGTTTTTTAAAAACCGCAGCCCTTTATGGGCTTTTTTTTTAAAAAAAAATTTAAAATGAATTCGCAGGCTTCAAATGTTAAGCGGGCTAGCTAGGGTTCCCACAATGCAATTTCCTCTCCCTCATTCTCTCTCCTCTCTCACGTCCATATCCTCCTTCTCTCTCACCCTCCTCCCTTCTCCTCCTTCTCTCTCAGCCTCCTCCTTACTCCTCCTCCTCTCTCACGTCCACAACAACACGACAACAATAATCTCCTCATTCTCTTTCACCCTCCGGCGGCAGCAACACCACGCAACAACAATAATCGTCGTCCGTCTTCCTCGTTCGTCCTCCTTGTTCGTCGTTCGTTCGTCCTTCTCACAACGAGGGTTCGAACTCCGCGCCTTTTACAGACGAGATCTGCGCCGCCTTGCCACCCCGCTCTGTTCTTCCTCGGTCGTCGTTTTTTTTTCATTTTCATTCCCTTTTTTTCATTTTCGATCCGATTTTTTCATTTTCGTTCATTTTTTCATTTTCGTTCTTTTTTTCATTTTCGTTCCTTTTTTTATTTTCGTTATTTTTTTTTCATTTTCGTTCTTCTTTTTCATTTTCGTTCATTTTTTCATTTTCGTTCTTTTTTTTTCATTTTCGTTCTTTTTTTTTCATTTTCGTTATTTTTTTTTTCATTTTCGTTCCTTTTTTTTCATTTTTAGATCTATAAATTTCGACTGTTCTTGTTGTAAATTTCTTGATATATTTAAGAGTAAAAACAATGTAAAAAAAAAAATTTATTTTTTTTTTGGGTCGAAAGGACTGCAGTTTTGTGTCAAAACCGCAGCCCTTTACAATGAAGGGCTGCGTTTTAAAAACGCAGCCCTTCATTGTGAAGGGCTGCGGTATAAAAACGCAGCCCTTCATTGTGAATGGCTGCGGTCTAAAAACGCAGCCCTTCACTTTAGTGAAGGGCTGCTATAGAAAGGGCTGCTGGCCAAAAACGCAGCCCTTTCGTTTTTTTCCACTAGTATATGTTCTTGGATTTTGTGTAGATTTAGAATGGGCTAAGAAGGTTCAATTAACTGAACTCATAGAAATCCTAAAGTAACAAGGTATGGAATACCTTTTTGAAACCGCATTTAATAATGCCTTAGTTCCTTTAGCCATGGATGAATTTTGTGCTAATTACATCAACACTGATGGAATATGCAGTTTTGACGTCAGGGGGAAGAAAATAAAATTCTCCCAAGAGACCTTACGAAAAAGATGGGAAGTTCCTTGCAAAGGAATTAATCTATATTTTAAAAGGAAAGGAAGTGTCACCTTTCCTAATTTCTCCCCGGATGACATTGTTCAATCCTTGATATGTGCTACATGTCCTGCCTTTACCATGACATCCAAATAAATTTTCCTTCCCTCTTTATCCAACATCTTACACACTGTATTGAAAACCATTGTGTTGTTGGTTATGGAGCACTCATCACCTCTCTTCTCTCCCAGTTCAAATTTAAAACCACTGGTTGGTCTACCTTGGGAATTAAGCAATGTAATAATACTAAATGAGAAAACTTTGTATGGCTTAGATCTCTCTGTCCAATAAGGGGTTCTGAACCAAGGGAGGATAACTTTTAGTTACTCTCAAAAGAGAAAACTACCTATGGCAGTGGAGGAGGAACCAGTTGAAGTGATCTTGGAGGTACAGGTTCCTAAACTTGTTGAACCAAAGGAACAACCCGCTAAGAAATGCAAATCCATTGTTAAAAAGCCTCCCAAACCTATTCATAAGAAAACTCCTTCCTTAAGGAAGAGTTCAAGGTTGAGAGTTGTCAAACATATACATGTTCCTTCAAATGAGGACGCACCATTGGTCCTATTTAATGGAGAGGAACAACATAAACTCTCTCCTAAGAAACCTACTCCTCCTTATTCACCAAAACTGCTTGTGTCCATTACGGATATCCCTTCCATTTCTCCCTCTTCCTTCTCTCGTTCCTTCCAGGTTATGAACGGATGAAGGTTGCAATAAATGAGCCTAACCCTTTTTCCTCTACATCTGATACTCTACCACCTCCACCTCCAATTCTCCCTCCACAATACACCACCTCTTCCCCTTTGGTTCCTCTCATAGGAACAACGGGACCATCACAAGAAAACACCCTAGTTCCTCCACCAACACCACCAACTGACTTTGGTTCAAAAGAAAAGGAACAAGTTCCTTCAGATGACTATGGGTGGGTAAATAAGGTTTGTCTTCCTGCTTAGCACATGATCAAATTCTACACTCACCTTAACTGGACTTTAGATGATAAAACTGATAAGATGATGGGAATAATTAAAGTCCTTAGTGATATGGTGATCGAGCAACAAAAGAACATGGAGATGATGGTTCAAGCAAAGAACTCCATGAAGAAGCAACTGGATGGGCATCATGAGGAGGTTATGAAAGAAGTTGGAAAAGTGGTGGAAGAAGAAGTAGTAGAGGAACACAACTCCCCTTCCCTCCTAATGTCTAGTTTTTATTTCTCTTAAAGGAACAGAAACTCCTAGCTTTTGTTTCCTTTTCTTCCTTGTATTCTTGTACTTTTGTGGAACAAGTGCTATAGATATAATGAAATTTGTTAAAACTGTCTTCGTTTGTGATTTGATTGCATAATTTCTTACTTGGAATGGCTAGTATTATGTGATTGTTGTTTGAGCAAGTCTACCCTTTGCAATTCCTAACTTAACCATTTTTTTTGTGCTTGTTAATGGTCTAAAGGTCTTGTAAATATCGAGTCTTCCCAAAATCACCAAGTGTTTTATCTTTTTAGAATGACAAAGGGGGAAAAAGATACCAGGAACAAACTAAATTGAGAAAAGTTGACATTTTTTAAAAAAAAAAAGTTAAAAAGTTTAAATCCTTAATCCGCCAAAATAAAAATATAAAGTACTATTATTTTTTTGGTTTTTTCACCTGATACCCCCGAGTTTTCAAAAAATTCACCTGGTACCCTCCATGTTTCCAAAATTCACCAGGTAGCCCTCAGTTTCGAACTAATACACTCAGATACCCTTAATGACTAACGGCGTTAATCGCCGTTAGTCATTAACCCTAATTTCCTGCTTTTAACCCTAATTAACCCCCTAATCTTAACCCTAATCCTAACACCTACTCCTACCCCAAACCCCAAACCCTAACCCTAACCCTAACCCTAACACTAACACTAACCCTAACCCTAACACTAACCCTAACCCTAACCCACCACCCCACCACCCACTCCCCCCACCCTCCCACCACCCCCGGCCCACTCCCCACCCCTACCCCCTCCCCCACCCCAGCCCCCCCCCCCCCCCCCGCAGCCCCTCCCACACCCCCGCGCCGCCCCTCCCCCACCCGGTTCGGCTCAGCAGTCCCCCACCCCTCTCACACCATCGCGTCTCCCGGCCCTCCCCCCCCCCGCCCCCACGGCACCACCCCGCGCCGCCCTCAACCCCTTCTTCTTCCCTCTCCTGTTTTTCGTTGTGGGGGTACTTTGTGTTTCGCGGAAATTGGAGGAGGGTGGTGCTACGAGGTGGGGAGCGGAGCGAAAATGGAAGCGGGGTGGTGCTGTGGGGGGCGCGGGGGTGGGGTGGTCTGTGGGGGTGCGGATGGGGGGGGAGGGGTGAGATTTCGGGGGCTGCGGTGGTTGCTGAGGGTGGGGGGGGAGGGTAGGGGGGGTGGGTGCCTGGGTTCGCAGCTGCTAGGGTGGGTCGCAGCAGGAGTGGTGGGAGGGTGGGGGGGAGGTGGTGGTTCCGGGGCTCGCGACGGGGGCCGGAGGGTGGGGGTTCTAGGCGTGCTGCTAGGGTGGGCCGCAGCGGGGGTGGTGGGAGGGGGGAGAGGGGGTGGTGGGAAAGGTTAGGGTTTAGGGTGTAGGGTTAGGGTTTAGGGTTAGGGGTTAGGGTTAGGGTTAAGGTTAGGATTAGGGGTTAATGACTAACGGCGTTAATCGCCGTTAGTCATTAAGGGTATTTGAGTGTATTACAACAAAACTCGGGGGTACCTGGTGAATTTTGAAAACATAGAGGGTACCAGGTGAATTTTTTGAAAAGTCGGGGGTATCAGGTGAAAAAACCGTTATTTTTTCTTTCATTCTCTTATGTTATTTGTTGTTTGGTTTATTATCTCGGATAACCGTGACATATTGGCCTTTTTCCCAAATAACCCCGACATATTTTTTTTTCTCGAGATGATCCTAAACTTGTATTTTGTTATTAAACATAACGAAATTAGTAACAAGTGTTAACTATTTTAAAAAGTTTAATTACTTTTTTGTTTTTTTTATAAAAAAAAACCCAAATTATTTCTCTTCTCTTCTTCTTTGAAACTCCACCCAGCCTAAAACCCCACCCAGATCTGAAACCACCACCTTTCCACCGGAAACCACCACTTGACCCATCGAAAACCTAGCCTAACCCCGTAACCACCACACCTAGTTAAGCCCCGAAAACATAACCCCTATCCTAGCCCCAAAAACACAACCCCCAGTCCAACCCCGAAACCACCCCCAAAGACAACCACAAAACCACCCCCACCACAGCCACAAAACCATCACCACCTGACCCACTGTAAACCCTAACTAACAATAGTGCAGTCAAGAGCGCGGTTAGGGAGGAAGAAGAAGGGTCAAAGGTGAGAGAAATGTAGTTAAGTGAGGCAGTTTGCTTGGATTGGGTTGTTTGAGGATTCGGTGGATGGCTGAATTCATACTTATGTGCTCGATGATCGATTGATTTGGGGATTCGCAAGGCCCCTGTTGACTCCGTTTGAAGCTGAGATTATCTTGGCTTGATTCGTGGGTGGTGGGAGCGATGGATGCGTTGTTGATGTTGAGTGTGGGGAAATGGGGGGTAGTTATGGTTGTGATGATAGAATTAGCAAAGGTAGGGTTGAGGAATTGGAGGAGAGAGATGGAGGTTGGCTGGAGGAGATAGAAAGTGGTGGGCACCATTAATGGGTGCTTGACAAGAATGAGGAAGAAAGAACAATAAAGATATGATTTTGGGTTTTTTTTAAATTAAAAAAAAGCAAGAATTATGTTTGTTTTAAAATAGAATTAACGCCGTTACTAATTTCGTTATGTTTAATGACAAAATACAAGTTTAGGGTCATCTGAGAAAAAAAAAATATGTCGGGGTTATTTGGGAAAAAGGCCCATATGTCAGGGTTATCTTAGATAATATCCCTTGTTGTTTTATTTTCCTTAGTTTGTAACTTTGTTGTCATCATCAAAAAGGGGAAAATTGTTGAACCCTAGTTTTAATGATGACAAAGGAACAAAGATACAAACTAAGTAATGAACTAACAAGTTGTTAAGTGAATGGATTTTACAAGGTATCAATGAAAAGAGCAAAGAGAATATTAAGTCCGAAGAAGAAATCAAGTTTGAATTTTGAAGACTAAGTGAAGATACTCAAGGATTTGGTACTGGGGAAGCATTGGAGCAAGAGAACCTAAGCAAGGCTTTTTGTTTCTAGTTTCAATGTAAAGGAACGAGTAAGTTTTCGTAAGGAACAATGACAATTTAAAAAGAGAATGAGTGTTTATTCCTTTGAAAGGAACAGACGTAACCGGCACTGTCATGTTAAGTTAAAGGAACTAACTATTTAAAAGGAACTAGACATATGTTGAATAAGTATTACAGTTAAATTATGACGTTTGAGTGTTTAATGCCTAAATTATAGGAAACTGTTTTTTATTTAGTAAAAATCTGATTTTAAGGAAAATCTTTTTAAGTAAAAGATTTTATTTTTATTTGAAAATAAAAATCCTTTTTCGGTTTTAATAAAAATATTTTTAAAGATAATATTTTGATAAAAGGATTTTATTTTGGTCTTATTAATTAAAATGCTTTTTAATTAAATCAGATTTTTGTTTGCTTTGCATAAGTGGTTTGCTAAAATTAAGGAAGCAAGTAGTAATTCCATAACGCACGTTTAATAACCGAGATCGTGGAGATCATGGGTGTCAAAAGGAACGTGTTCCTCTAGTTGAGGAACATCATGGGAAAATGTTTTTACCACTAACACATGATTTAATCCCACGTTCTAGTTAAATACTGCTATAAATAATTATGTCTAAGTAAGTTCCAATTTGTGTCTGACCAAATTATTTAGTGAGTTTAACTAAGTAAAGTGTCAGTGCCTTCATTCTCTCATAAAAGTCATTTGTTCTTTGCCTTCTTACTCTAATTCCACTAAGTTTATTGATCATTGTATTTTGGTTTTGGGGTAAGGGGATTTTGAGTGAAGTCCTGTAAGAGAGAAAGCTTTGAGGGAAGCGAGTTAAAGTGAGAAAACTTCAAGTGAAGTTGAGATGAACAGGTTGTTAAGGGAATAGTTGCTCATTAACTTGAGTTTAGGAACTCAAGGTGTAGCCCATGAGCTAAATTAGGTTGTAACAGAGTTGTTTGGCCTAATTAGTGAAATTGTTGAGTTTAGAATCCCTATGGGTCGAGGTTGTTTCTTCTAGTTGGGCCCAAGTTTTTTTTCCTCGTAATAATCCCTTGTGTTCCTTTAATTAGCTTGTTTCTTTGTTTAAGTTTTATAATTCCGCAAAAAGTTGCGTTTATTTCTACACATACAATCCACCTCCCCCCTCCCCTCTTGTACTGCTCCTAGTAAAATAACAATTGGTATCTGAGCTAGAACTCACGAAAAATAGGAAACCCTATTGAGAAAAATATCTAAGGAACAATGAACACTACCGAGAAACTTGAGGAAGGTTACTCTACGCAACGGTCTCCTATGTTCAATGGGAAGTTCTATTTCAACTAGAAGAATAGAATGAATATTTCCATCAAGACCGAAAACTACCAGGTATGGAGTGTCATTGAAGTTGGTGATTTTGAGGTCACAACCACTAATGATAAAAATGAGGTAATTCCTAAACCATTCTCTGAATATGACAAAGCTGACTTTGAGAAAAATGAAAGTGAATGCTATGGCTATTAAACTTTTGCATTGTGGACTTGGACCCCATGAACACAATAGAATCATGGGATGCAAATCCGCAAAGCAAATATGGGATTTACTCACTAGTAGAAAAAACCTCAAATGCTCCGGTCTTTTAGGCCCTAAATGCTTCGTTTTTGACCCGTAGCAGACGTCACACGAGCATTTGAGACTTTTATAAATGCTCCGGTTGTAACCGAAGCATTTGTGCCACAAATGCTCCGGTTTTTCAAAACAATCGGAGCATTTGGGGCCTCAAATGCTTCGGTTTTACCAATAAACCGGAGCATTTGTATTTACAAATGCTCCGGCTTACTGGTAATACCGGAGCATTTAAGGGCCCAAAAATAACAAAAAAATATATTTTTTTTGCTACTTTTTTTGTTCAGTATTGATGCACAACCAATATATATAGATAATAGTTCAATTTCTGATTGTTTATACATACAAAAAAAAAATTACAATTGTAAACTACAAGATATGAGCTCGACAAATTGTTGATAATAAAACTAGCGAAGAACAACCAGCCAAGAGCAAAGATAACCAAGAGCCAACAAGCATCGACCGACACGGCCGACGACATGTAGTGAAGTTAGTATAAAAATTGTGATAGATTTCAATGCTAGTACTGCAAGATATGAAAACACACCAGCTAATAAAGCATATCAATGCGATTTAATAAAAGAATACTATTAAAATTCTAGCTTTCATGATGCTCCGATAATCATAATTGTCACTTGAGCATTAAAGCTGACATGGTACTTTACTACAACTAAATAAACATTTACAATAATAATTGGCCGTCACCCTTGATTATTTGATCCTGAATACAATAACTTTATTAACCTGACATGTATAATAGATTAGATTGTATTTGATCTTGAATCATCATTATGAATACAATCACATCTCTTATGCTCTGCCTTAAATTAATCCAATTCTGTAAATTACTTGTTTCTTATAAATTATAGTGAGTTCTTAGAACAATGCAAATGAATATATATATATATTTCGACACCTTTCAAAAGAAACCAACTTCTTTCAATAAAATCAAAAGAGTCATATTTATAGCAATAGTAACACAACAAGTACATGAATCACTCACTAGCCTTGGAGGATCCTTGAAGTCATATTTAAGGCATGTAGCATGTAGCAGCCAGCTCATCTAAACTCTTATTGATCCCAAAGCCACCCTGATGAATGTTGACCCCTGTAAGAGTGGAATATGGATGCTTAGTTCCTAACATAACAAATCAGAGAATGAAAAATTAAACATGCTATATTTGCCCATTACCTGTACTGGCAGTTTCAGAGGTTTTGATGGCAATAACAGCAGAATCCTATTATACACCGTACTGAGAGTCATTATCCAAGTAAAATTTAGGAGACAACTATCAAAATTTCTGCGCAAAACTGCTTCATCTGTGTGTAAAAAGAGAAAGATTAAATTCGAATCACCAAATCAGCTAAAAACATGGGATTGCAAACCAAGAAGAGAAACTACTTATACTTTCATGAGCTAAAGAAAATTTAGAAAAGAACAGTAAAAAAAGAAGAAAAATGCATGTCCAAGCAGTTTAATCAGTCAATAATACAATAAATAGTCCAATACATCCTTAATCCTTTCTCCAGATGACAGACCATAGAAACATTCACAACTTAAATTACAGATATGAGCAAACACTAGATCAAGGTTGTAGGAGTGCCCCAAAGAAAGTCAGATATATGGAGCACTCAAATGATGCAGCAAACAGGAGATTTGTGTTATCATTTCAAGGGTCGTGTTATACATAGTTTCTCAAATAAGGGGTCTTACGGGTAATAACATATTCAATTTGCATATGGATCCAATATGACAGACGCGCTTGACTTCTGCTACTCACTAACATTTGTCTGAAGTACATCATTAGCTGAGATGATTGTTTTGCATGGCCTACAACATTACAGGCATCACGATATTGAATAAGCATATGTATACATGAATAGAAACAGCCGGTAGGAGTAGAATATAGAGGATTCAGAATATAGATGTCTGCACAATGAACTCTAAAAGATGAAGTCAGCACATGACACCTACAAACATTTAGGACAACTGGGTAGTCAGGCTAGTTTAGACTAGGAAACTCGTACCGAGGGTAGATTATGACTGCAAATGAAAAGCAACAAAATTTTGTTAATCTCACCATGTAAAGTTTCCCCAAAATAGCAAGGGCAAAAATCAAAAGTATCAAATAGGTAAGTCAAAATGGAATGGAGCCAGCAAGAAATGATTAATTTATCTAAAGGAAGAGACAACAAATATTATGTATGAGTGTTCCATATTAACAAAAAGTGGGGAAAAGCAAAATTTATCCTTCACGGAATGGTTGTTACTATTTGTATTAACGAAGAGGGGAAGATTTGTGGGTTCGAATTGACAAAAATTAAGGGTGTTAGTTCTATCATTTGTGACCATAAATCAGAGAAGTAAAAAGTGCAATAAAAAGTTAGCAACAACAATTTTATCACAAAAGAGTTTCTAGAGTTCATCTAAGGCTTCATCTTCCTTTCTCAATGATGATCTCAGCGAACAAATAAGAATATGAAGCAGACACCAAACTATCGAGTTTTCATAAGACAAGACAAGAGGGGTAGCAAACTATAGAGTAAATCATGATACAAGAAATCATGAGTTTCATAACACCTTGCACTAGTATGACTCCCTAGACTAATCTCGAATTCAAAACTAGATTAATCCTACGAAAAAACATGTTCTCTTACTAGACTAATCGCATCCCAACTAAAACTAACTCTTACAAACTAATATTCCCTTTAGAGATTCTTAATATACTTTGTAATTCAAAATAATCAAACTTGGAATTGAAAACCATAACGTAGTGATTCTCCAAAGTAATTTTCTTATAAATGGACATCATAAGCGAAATCAGACTCAAATCTAAATGGGTTCCAAAAAGGGAAAAAATAGATATACCACAATGAAACTTGATTTTGTGTCATCTCTTTTAATAAGAGAGAGAATTTGAATGAACAAAAGCAAAAGGCAGCGCCAAGAGCCACTATACAGCAACAATGGCAAGCAGCAGCAGAGTGAGGGCAGCACAACTAGAGGCAACAGCCCGGGACAGCAGAACCTTGCAGGAGACAGAAACAAGGAATTCATATTTAAAAACCAACATTAAACAATGCTCAAACTTCAACAAAATTTAAATTTGTAGAAAATCCAAAAAAATATATACCTGAAAATGAAACCATATGAAACATTGCCACATAAGTAAGATGGGGAAGGGAGAGCAGAGCTTTCATAAATAGTCAACTTAACCTTTAATAACAAGACAAGATCAAGAACTATAAAAAAGGGAGGGAGGAGATTCAAATTTCAAGGTACTGTTAAGGTTCCTCACCAAATTCTGCAAAAGCTGCATTAATTATTGACATTTTAGTTACCTATTCAAGAAAAAACATGGCATATCATTTTAGCTTCACCACACTTAAGTGATTAAAAAAAGAACTACGGAGCTCAATCAACTATGAATTTTCAAAAAAAAATTACAGAATAAAAAAGCAGAGTAAACTCTATGATTCTGAACTATAAACAATTCAGCAATGCTTTCAAATAAAAAAACATGATAGCAAGAAAATCACAGTTTCAAATAGCAAGAAAATCACAAACTTAGAGAGAAAATGGTATATACGTAATGAAACCCTAGAAACCGAAAATTAAAATAGGAAATAGAAACACAAACCATTAATTCAGTTGCGTAAAGAATGGCGAAATCTCAATTAGTATCAACCTTTGATATTCGTCCCTTAATATCTAAACCAACAACAAAAACCAAACCAAATCAACAACAAGAACAGCAAAATCAACAAGAAAAGTGAAGTAATCAGCGAAATAACAAAGAAAAAATAGCGAAAAACCTTGACAATTGCATAAGCGGACTCATAGGGCTTAAAAATCCGATCACTTAGGGCGAAACGACCCGACAACCTTATACACAAATATGAGCAACTTCTTTCCACAACCTTCAATAATTATCTTCTTCATCATCAACGTCGTTATCATCACCCTTGTCGTTTCGATTATCGGATTTCTAGGGTTTTCAGTGCGCGAAGAAAGTCTGCGAGAGAGGTATGATTGAGAGTCGAATTGAGGAGAGTGAATGTGAGGGAGGCGGTTGGAGAGAAGGGAGGTGAGCAATTAGGGATTTGAGGGGGTGAAAGAATGAGGCGTTGAGGGTTTTTTTTTTCAAGCAACGAGGAGATAATAAGTGGAGAAAGTGTAACCTGAACCGGTTAAATGACTAAAATGCTCCGTTTGACAGGAGCATTTGACTAAAATGCTAAATTTGGTGTTCTTTTTTTCTTTTATTTCTCAATTTTGTAATTTCAAATGCTCCGTTTGTATGAAAACTAAAGCATTTGTAATGTAGCAAAAGAGCAATTTTCCACTAGTGACTTGAGGTAACCCATGAAGGAACCAATGAAGTCAAGAGATCCAAAATTGATTTACTAATAAATCACTATGAACTGTTCTCCATGAAGGCTAAGGAAAGCAAACAAGAGATGGTTACTCGTTTTACTAACATTAATAATGAGTTAGCTTCTCTTGGAAAGTTTATTTCATCATAGGAACAGGTTCGAAAAGTTCATAGGAGTCTTCCTAAGGATAGATGGATGGCTAAGGTCACTGCTTTACAAGAAACAAAAGACTTTACCAAGTTCAACTTGGAACAACTTGCTGGATCACTTATGACTCATGAGCTCCACCTTGATACTGAGTATGGTGAAATCTCTAAGTCTAATCCCATTGCCCTAAAAGTAGATGATGAAGATAACCTGACTCAGATGAAGATGAAGCAGCTCTCATGGTCCGAAAATTTCGAAAGATGTATAGGAACATGAAGAATGGGAACTTCAAAGGTAAAGCTAAAAAAATTTCTAACAAAGCTGCTTGTCATAAATGTAGTAGTACATATCACTTCATCAAGGAATGTCCACTTTGGAAAAATGACAAGACCAAAGAAAGGAACAAGAAACGTTTTGCTGAAAGGAACAAGGAAACTAAAGCTCCATTCTCAAAAGCGAACGTTCAAAAGGCTATGGTAGAAGCTTGGGGAGATTTATAGACTGAAGAGGAAGAGGAACAACAAAATGAAGAAACTTCAAATCTTTGCCTCATGGCAAACACTAACATAAAGGAAGATGAAAAAAATGTTAAGGTAAACCAACATATACTTGAATCAGACTTAGATGGAAAAACTATGACTTAAATTTATGATCCTCTTTATGATGCAATTCTTGAATGTAGAGATGAACGTGAAAAATGTGAACAGATTGAACAAGTTGTTAAAGTGTGTAAAGAACATATAGAATGGCTTAAGAAAATGAGAACGGATGTTGAAAGTGTGTTCTTTGATTTATTTGATAAGAACTTAAAAACCAAAGAACTATATGAGAGTGTTAAAAACGAGAATTATCTAATCAATTTTGAAATCTCTCACCTAAAAGAATTTGTCCCTATTCTAAGTTCTTTTAAAATAAGATCAACCCCTTTGAAAGGTTACAGATCTGAGATTGAAAACTTGAATAAAGATAAAATCGTTTTAAAGGAACAGATCTGTAATCTCAAGAAGGAACTTGCGGTTGCAAGGGACAGAGGCAAAGTGATGGTTGTTCCTAAGTGGATTGAGAGACCACTGACTATAAGAAAAGAAGGTCTCGATTTTGAAAACCACAAAAAAAGGAACAAGCCTAAGAAATATGTTGACCTACCTAGTGACAAAATTTGCGTGTAATGTGGAAAGATAGGTCATTACATAAATCAATGTCAACTAAGAATTGGTATGATTGGAAAAAATGTGAAATTAAGCAACATAAATTGGGTTGCAAAAACTAATGATGGTCAAGAACACGAATCCACGAAAGAAGGGGTTCGTACAACTAACAACTAGTTGATTTTTGCAGGTTGGAGTGAGAAGGAACAACACTTGGTACCTTGATAGTGGTTGTTCTAAGCATATTACAGGAGACAAATCTAATATTCTCTCTCTCAACCTATGAAGGTGGAAGTGTGACATTTGGTGACAATAAGAAAGGTAACATAGTTGCCATAGGTAAGATTGGTAAGTCACCATCATATTCCATTAATAATGTTTTTCTAATTGAAGGTTTAAAACATAATCTCTTAAGTATTTAATTTCCCAACTCGTGACAAGGAAAATGTTGTTAAATTTAATAGTGAAAAATGCTTGATTGTTAACAATAACTCTAAAAATGTCATCTTGGAAGGAACAAGGAATGGGAACACGTATATTTTGGATCTTGACCTTGTTCTTAAAAATAACTTGACATGCCTTAGTGTTATTGAGGATGGTCCTCTCTTATGGCATAAACGCCTTGGTCATGCAAGTTTTTCGTTACTTGACAAACTTCGATCAAAAGATCTTGTTTTGGGATTACCATCCATAAAATTTCATATTGATCAAGTTTGGGATGCGTGTGCTAAAGGTAAGCATATTAGACTCTCTTTCAAATCTAAAACTATTGTAAGCACCACAAAGCCATTGGAATTAATTCACATGGATTTGCGTGGCCCCATGCAGATTCAAAGCATAAGTGGTAAGAGGTATGTGCTAGTTATTGTTGATGACAACTCAAGATACACTTGGGTCATTTTCCTCTCTGGTAAGTATGAGACTTATGATGAGTTGAACCAAGTATGAGCCCAACAACGAATCAAATCAGCAACAACTACAAGGCTACAAGTAAAAAAGGCGTGTGAATTGAAGGCCGAAGTTATGCTTGGGTTTTATTTGCTTTTATTGTTATTTTTTAGTTGTAATAAACCATGAGATTACTCATAAAGTAATCCATGATTAGGAGATGTGTTTTAGGCTAATGATAGGCGTGTAATACATCAGCAATAGGGTTTGATTTTGCTGATTGTAACCCCTTGTAACAGCCCCATAAATGAGGCATTATGAGAGGCATGATTCTAGGGAGTTTGTAACTCCTAAACCCTCCTTCTTTTGGAAGGTTTTCCTAGGGTTTTTTGGTGTGTTTTTGCTGCTCCATTCCTCTATAAAAGGAGAGCAAATGATAAGTGAAAGGCAGATTTGAGTTTGAATTAAAATAAGTGTTTCTTTGTGAAACTTTTTTTGAGTGTGTCTCAAAACCCCTATTACAACATGAGTGTGTCTTGGTTGTTTAAGATTGATAGACTAAATTGAGTGTGTCTTGTTTAGTTGTATTAAGATCCTGTAGTTCTTTGAGTATCTCTTGAGAACTATAGTTAAATTTTGATTTTGCCTATCCGTTCTAATTCATCAAAAGGAGCAAAATTATTAAAACCAGTTCAACCTAAATTAAGTGAGAAAGTGAGGGTTGCATTTGGATCATGAGTTCCATGTCTTTGCAAAGAGAGTTCAAAATTTGAGTGGTCACAAATTAATGCATATTAGATCTCGATCATGGTAAATAATTTGAAAATTATAAATTTGATGACTTAAGTAGAGATCATGGCCTATAACACAATTTTTGTGCATCTAGGACACCACAACAAAATGGTGTTGTAGAAAGGAAAAATAGGACTTTGGAAGAAATGGCTAGGACTATATTAATAGCTAGTGAACTTCCAAGAAACCTTAGGGCAGAGGCTATTAATACTGCTTGTCACATAATAAATCGTGGCATGATGAGACCTATCATTAATAAAACTCCTTATGAGCTTTATTTTGGTAAGAAACCCAATATAACACATTTCAGAATATTGTTTGTAAATGTTTTGTTCATAATAATGGGAAAGATAATCTTGGAAAAATTGATGCAAGGAGTGGTGAAGCAATATTTCTAGGATATTCATCACATAGCAAGGCTTATAGAGTTTACAATAAAAGAACTATGTGTGTTGAAGAAAGTGTACATATAATTTTTGATTAATCTGACAATTTTAATCCAAGCAAGCAGGTTGATGACTTTGAAATAGGCTTGGTTCGACTAAATGAAAAAGATGCAGATTCAATTGAGGAAGAAGAAGGAATAAAAGAGGAAAGGAACGAAGAAGATGAAAACTTTCATAACAATGTTGTTCATGTTCCTCAAGATGATGGAGATGTTCCTGTTTCTATTAAAAATGAAAATTTTGAAGGAACTAATTCAACAATTGCTGAAAGAGGAACAAACGAACAAGGCTCCTCGTCCTCTAAAGAAATTCAAGAGGAACAACCTGTTCCTATAAGAGAATTTCAACCAAAACCTTGGAGACATAAAAAATCACATCTAGTGGAACTCATAATAAGTGACATATCCGAAGGTACGCAAACTAGATCTCAATTAAGGAATTTTTGTGCATTTCATGCGTTCCTATCAATGATGGAACCAAGAAATCATGAAGAAGCCTTAACGGATTCCCGATTTGATCACTGCTATGCAAGATAAATTAAATAAGTTTCAAAGCAACAAAGTATGGTATCTAGTTCCATCTTCTAAACAACAAAAAGTGATTGGATTAAAATGGGTGTTTAGAAACAAACTAGATGAGCATGGAACAATTGTAAGGAACAAAGCTAGACTTGTAGCAAAAGGTTATAATCAACAAGAAGGAATTGACTATGAAGAAATCTTTGCTCCTCTTGCCAGACTTGAGGCCATTAGAATACTGATTGCATTTACTACATATATGGGATTTAAATTGTATCAAATGGATGTCAAATGTGCGTTTCTTAATGGCCACTTAAATGAAGATGTATATGTTGAACAACCCCCTAGAATTGAAAATAATAATTTCCCAAACCATGTCTACAAGCTTGACAAAGCTCTTTATGGGTTAAAGCAAGCACTTAGGTTATGGTATGAGAGATTATCTAAATTTCTTTTAGAAAACAATTTTAAAAGAGAAAAAGTTGATAAAACTTTGTTTCTAAAATCGAAAAGAATTGATATACTTCTTGTTCAAATATATGTTGATGACATTATCTTTGGAGCAACTAATGAGTCACTATGCAAAGAATTCTCTAAACTCATAAGTAATGATTTGGAAATGAGTTTGATGGGTGAGTTAAATTTCTTTCTTTGGTTACAAATTAAGCAAACTAAAAGAGGAATAATTATTCACCAACAAAAATACATAAAGGAACTTCTAAAGAAATATGGCCTTGAAAATTCAAAGATTAATCACACTCTTATGGGGACTTCAACTAGATTAGATGAAGATTTCATAGGAACAAGTGTTGATCAACCAAAATATAGAGGCATGATTGGTACCCTTTTGTATCTAACTGCTAGTCATCCAAACATGGCTTTTAGTGTTGGTTTATGTGCTAGATTTCAAGAAAATCCCAAGGAGTCTCACTTAACAACATCGAAGAGAATTCTTAGATATCTCAAAGGAACAAATTATCTTGGATTGTTCTATCGAAGAAGTGACACATTTGAGTTAAGAGGATATGCTGATACCGACTATGCTGGATATCTTGTAAATAGGAAAAGCACCTCAGGTATGTTTCAATTTCTTAGTCATAGTTTAGTTTCTTGGACCAATAAGAAACAAAACTCAATTGCTTTATCCACTGCTAATAGTTGCTGCTGCATGTCGCTCTCAAATGCTTTGGATAAAACAACTTTTTTACTATGGAATAAACTTCAATCGTGTCCCTATTTAATGTGATAATACAAATGCTATTAGTATTTCAAAAGATCCGGTGCATCATTCAAGAGTTAAGCATATACATATCAGGCATCACTTTCTAAAAGAAAATGTGGAAAAACGTTTGATTAAACTTGAGTTTTGTCAAACTGAAAATCAAATTACTGATATACTAACTAAGCCTCTACAAAGAGATAGATGAAAAATTAAGGCTTGAGTTAGGTTTAATAAAACTTAAGTAATTGTTCATGTTCCAATCCCCCATGTCAGAATTGATTTATCTTACTCTATGTGATATTAAGTGACTGTGATTAATTGTCTAAGACCATTGCAAATTAAAATGTTCAAAACATAAACATGGATTCAAAGGAATAGAGCCACTCACAATATCACATAATACTCCCCTTATTGTTCCTAAGTAATAGAAACATGCATGATTTGATGAATGTTGATAATTAGTATAAGATGTTCCTATAGCACAAGTTCCTTACTTTTCTTTTTCTTTCCATAAATTAAAAAAACCATAAAAATCAAAAAATCCGAAAAACACAAAAATATAGGAATCGATTTATCAAGTCCCGATTCAATTATTATCTTTTGTTTTATTTTTTTTATTTTTTATTTTTTTCCACGTGTAACTCTTCGTATATTGTTACATGCATCTTCTTTCTCTTTCCTCCCTTCCAAAACCGTGTTCCTTTAATCGCTTCATCTTCACAATTGTTTATCTTCATCCCACCTATACGCATCACATAAAAACCTAAATCTTTCTTGACCAAATGGCAAAAACTTCTCTCAATTCACCTTTCCCAAAAGCAAAAACTCCCAAAACCTCTCAAATAGAAAACCCTCTTCTCCATCCAAAACCCTAGAAATCGAAAATCTTCAAGAAACACAAATGGGGGTAGAAGAGCAAAAATTGGAGTCACAAGGAGAAGTATGCTTGGGAAGATGATGAAGAAGAAATCCCCAAATCAGTTGAGGAGGAACAAGAAGCAACGCCTATTCCTCCGAAAGGAACTTCTACTTCTTCCTCAAAGAAACTAGTGGAACGAAGTGATTCTAGATATGTTCTTGGATTTTGTGTAGATTTAGAATGGGCTAAGAAGGTTCAATTCACTCGAACTCATAGAAATCCTAAAGGAACAAGGTATGGAATACCTTTTTGAAACCGCATTTAATAATGCCATAGTTCCTTTAGCCATGGATGAATTTTGTGCTAATTTCATCAACACTAGTGGAATATGCACTACCGAAATCGGGAGGAAGAAAATAAAATTCTCCCAAGAGACCTTAGGAAAAAGATGGGAAGTTCCTTGCAAAGGAACCGATCTATATTTTAAAAGGAAAGGAAATGTCACCTTTCCTAATTTCTCCCAGGATGACATTGTTCAATCCTTTGGGGGAACTGCAGGCCAAACTAAAATCAACCACAATCTCCTCTCCCAGTGCACAAAATTTTGATCAATCTTGTTTGGAGGGCACTCATTCCTCGAACCGAAAAGAGGAATAAGGTTGGCCTCCTTGATATGTGCTACATGTTATTCCTTGACCACCACATCCAAATAAATTTCCCTTCCCTCTTTATCTAGCATCTTATACACTGTGTATTGAAAACCATTGTGTTGTTTGTAATGGAGCACTCATCACCTCTCTTCTCTCCTACTTCAAAATTAAAACCACTGGTTGACCTACCTTGGGAATTAAGCAAGGTAATATACTAAATGAGAAAACTTTGTATGGCTTGGATCTCTCTCGTCCAATAAGGGGTTCTCAACCAAAGGAGGATAACTTCTAGTTCCTCTCAAAAGAGAAAACTGCCTATGGTAGTGGAGGAGGAACCAGTTGAAGTGGTCTTGGAGGAACAAGTTCCTAAACTTGCTGAACCAAAGGAACAACCTGTTAGAAATGCAAATCCATTGTCAAAAAAAGCCTCCCAAACCTGCTCCTTAGAAAACTCCTTCCTTAAGGAAGAGTTCAAGGTTGAGAGTTGCCAAACATGCCCATAGCAATTTAAAAAGAGAATGAGTGTTTGTTCCTTTGAAAGGAATGACGTAACCTGCACTGTCATGTTAAGTTAAAGGAAGTAACTATTTAAAAGGAACTAGACATATGTTGAATAAGTATAACGGTTAAATTATTATGTTTGAGTGTTTAATGCCTAAATTATAGGAAACCGTTTTTTATTTAGTAAAAATCTGATTTTAAGGAAAATATTTTTAAGTAAAAGATTTTATTTTCTTTGAAAATAAAAATCCTTTTCGGTTTTAAAGAAAATAATTTTATAGATAATATTTTGATTAAAAGGATTAAATTTTAGTTTTATTAATTAAAATACTTTTGAATTAAATAAGATTTTTGCTACTACATAAGTGGTTGCTAAAATTAAGGAAGCATTAGTAATTACATAACGCACGTTTAACTTAAATTAGATCGTGGAGATCATGGTTGTCAAAAGGAATGTGTTCCTCTAGTTGAAAAACATCATGGGAAAAATATTTTTACCACTAACATATGATTTAATCCCACGTTCTAGTTAACCACTGCTATAAATAATTATGTCTAAGTAAGTTCCAATTTGTGTCTGACCAAGTTATTTAGTGAATTTAACTAAGTAAGGTGTCAGTGCCTTCATTCTCTCATAAAAGCCATTTGTTCTTTGCCTTCTTACTCAAATTCCACTAAGTTTATTGATCATTGTATTTTAGTTTTGGGGTAAGGGGATTTTGAGTGAAGTCCTGTAAGAGAGACGACTTTGAGTGAAGCGAGTTAAAGTGAGAAAACTTCAAGTGTAGTTGAGATGAACAGTTATTAAGGGAATAGTTGTTCAGGAACTTGAGTTTAGGAACTCAAGGTGTGGCCCGTGAGCTAAATTAGGTTGTAACAGAGTTGTTTGGCCTAATTAGTGAAAGTGTTGAGTTTAAAATCCCTAGTGGTCAAGGTTGTTTCTTCTTGTTTGGCCCATGAACTTTTTCCCCGAAAAAATCCCTTGTGTTCCTTTAGCTTGTTTCTTTATTTAAATTTTATAATTCCGCAAAAAGTTACGTTTATTTCTACACATACAATTCACCCCACCTCTTGTAGTATTCCTAATGAAATAACAATATATTATTCACCGCATGTATATATGTATTTATATTGATGAAAGGAGATAGATTGATTTTGAAAATTGTTTTGATGAACATTAGTATCCGAAATTGAAGTTTGCATATTACAAGACTTCGGGAGTTTTATTTAGAGGAATGAATATACCACCACAAATATAGGAAACCCCCACATTGGGAAAGCTTAACTTGACTAAGGAACCTGGAGTTGAGATTGAATGATACTTGACTGAATTTAGCATTCAAAGCTACTGATTTGAATGTCACTTAATCTGGATTGAGATAAAGTTAGATATCTGCAGAGATCATGGAAGTATCGGATACTCCTTCAAAAACAAAGAGAGTTTGGATTGGAAATTAGAATATAATGGATAAGGGTGGGAAAAGGCATTGAGTTGGCTCGATTCCGACTCGAGTCTACGTCGGTGTCAAGAAAGAGTATGCTTCTGAATTCTAAAAAGTCAAACCATGAGACCTTGATTAATTTATTTTGTTGAAGCGGTCGGACTTCGAGATGAGGATTTCTATGTATCCTTGCTGAATAAAATCATTTGTAGTTCTTGATCTGGTTTTTATTATTATATTTTTTGTGCCCTAACTTTTGCCCAGGCCGCACTTTCAAGTCTTCAACCTAGCAGGCTTGGACATACCTTGAATGCACTAGTAAAAAAAAAAAACTCTATTGCTACTTAACAAGGACTCAAGTTAATTTAAAAACGGAGCCCTGAGTCCAGTGTTTTTATTTTAAAATAAATGCAAGTCATTAGTTCCTATTAGGTAGAAAACTCGGAGCAAATAACTCAAGGGCTCCGGTTCAGCCGAAAACCAGAGCCCTCGTGTTTTCTATAAGCCATAAATGTCCTCACTTCACCCCGTATTCACATTCCCTCGCTGAACCCCTTCACACTCTCTCTCACTCTCTTTCTCTCGCTCTCCTTCTCTTCTCTATATGCCTTTTCCAACTTACCAATTCAAAGCCCTCTTCGTGGTATTCTGCACCCACCACCAACGACATCCTCCTTCCTCTATAGGATTGTCTTATGTGTTTGATCCCTCAATTTGATGATTTTTTGGTTATAGTGTTGCTTGGGGTGATTCAAAAGGTTCTTGGTTAGATATTTGAGGAAAAATTATGATGTAAATTTGACAACATTGGGGGATTTACTTTTGTGAGTTAGGTGCTAAGTTAAGATTCAGAAAGGTATTTAATTAGATCCTATTTCTTCATTAGATGTTAAGTTATGAACTAGGTTTCTGTCAAAACTTTCTTGGCTAATATGACTTTTATGTTTTATGTGATTTCAGCACTTTACTTGTTTATAGTTGAATGTAGACAGTGTTGTGTTAGAATTGGAAGTGGCGAATTTGAGATTGAATTATTAAGTGCATCTGCATTGGTTAGATTGGATTCTGATATGTTTTTTAGTGACAATTTTGGCATTTTTCCTTTGTGATCTTGGTACGACCGTCGCATGTCTACCAAAAATAAACATAACTCGAACCTCCTAATAATGTAGTAGGGTAAGCTAAGGTCGATCCCACAGAGAATTGGATTTATCTTATTATTTCTTGTGTTACTTAAAAACCCCTGTTTTTGATAGAATATCAATTAACTAAATGAACTACTAGCTATAAAATATCTACTAAATAATTAAACTAAGAAAGAGATAATCAAAGATACTAAAATATGGATCGGGAGATATATATATTGGTATTGGGATATTAATCGATCATTGAACTAAATAAATCACGCATATATTTTGACGTTAACTCAAGAATGCACGTAAACACTCTAAACTTTCTAAATTGCAAATAAACGAAACAAGCTCTTGGAATATTGTCTAACTAATTAATAATCAAGAACAAGCTCTCTAGACTCGATTAATCAGCAGCATGAAAACTATAGAAATAGTTACCTTAAGCCACAATCTCACAAGCTCGGATTGCGCAACTTAAAAGATTGATAATATTAGGTATTACGACAAGTTTTAGTCACTAATTAAACACCTAATTGCTACAAATGGAATTAACTAGGACAATTACGTATCACAAGTCAAGTCCTAACAATAGAACTAGCAAATTATACAAAGATGGCCAATCTAAAATATAATCAAACTAGTTCTAAACGATAATATAGAGTATCAATCCAACCAAAATATAATGAATGATCTAAATATGAAAAATCATAGCTTTTCCATTCTCACAAAATAATAACCCAATACTCAAAATATCTCCCTACCCTAGACTAATCTAACCTGACAGATTAAGAATTGAACTAACAATTGTAAACAAAGGATTCATAATTCAGATAACAAAACAAATGATCAATTAAAAGACTAAAGTCTGTTCCAAAGTAACAAATACAGACCAATGGAAATGAAGAAGAAAACAAAAGCAAAGTAAACTACAATTTTACCAACAAAACTGACTGAAATTCCTCGCTAGTGCTACTGTTCTTCTGTATTCTGTAATTAGTAATGCTGCAGTCTGTAATCCGTAATCCTCTCGCTGCACTCCTTCTTCATCTTTCAACGCTGCTTTTCTTCCTCTACAATTCGCTGCTATGCATCCACTTTAAATTGCTGCTTTTTGCTTCTCTAAAAACGCCCCCCTTTAATATGGTCAACTCTTTGTTTTTTTTGGGATTCACACAACCTAACTTTCCTAATTTTCCTTTTTGACTTAGGCTTGTTCTTCTAATTTTGCACAGGCCTTGCTTCTTTCTCTTCTTATTATATTTCTTTGGTATTGTGGGTAATTATGCCATCAAGCCCAATCATCTGAACTTTTACTTTCTCACAAAATAATCCCAAGTAGGAGAGGGAAAATGGACTACCAACTCCGATTGCAAATTTATTGCCAAAATCATCTTCCTGCAAACAAATAAATAAATTTGTAGTCACTCATGTCTCGGAAGAAATATAACTTAAAACTCCTTATAAAATATAAAACTCAATATTAAATTAAGGGTTTAAGATAACAAAAATACACACTTTTACAACCCTATCAAAACTCCCCCAAGCTTATACTTTTGCTTGTCCTCAAGCAAAGACATGAAAACCAAAGAAAATTCAACTCTTGACAAAGGGATGAGATGTAGCTAAGCACAGCAAGCATCATCAAACTAGCATATATGCAATCAATGAACTCTCAAGGCCACTTACAACTTCTATGAACCAACCATAAGTTACATTTGCTAAATAGTAGTGAAACAACCTCAAAGATCATTAGGACTTTAACCATGGATGTAATGGGGCTAAGGTAAAGAAAGGTGTGGGAAATATTTATGAAAGTGGTGGTAAAAACTCTAAGACTAGTAGAGCGAAGCGACACCACAAACATGTTACAAAAACACACCTTCTCTGTTAAACTTCATAAACCTTTTCACCAATTTTTATGACTCTAAATGTTTTGTCTTTATTAAATAGCTCTTGTAACGAGATTTCAACTAGTGACTCAGGTCCAATTGGCACAAGGCACTAGACATGAAAATACCCCAATGAGTCTACTCACTCGAGCTACCTAAACAAAAGATAGAAATACCACACGTACATATTTGGGTTCAATTTTTTTTTTCTGCATTCTTCATAATCTTTTTCATATTCTGATTTGAGTGTTTTCAACTTTTCCTTATTCACTTTTGTTTTTCCAAGCCCATACATTGGTACACATATATAACTTTTTTTTTCTTTTTTATTTTCAACACATAAACATCACCACTCAATCTGGACACATTCCACTTTACAATAACAAATGCTCTACTAATCTTAGAGAAAGGTAAAAACACTTGTTTTACTGGTAAAAGTTTATTTTGTGAGTGTAACATGAAAATAAGCTAACAAAGCTCGAAGTTGGCTCACTAGAGGAAAATGTCGATGGTAGGCTTTTTGGCTCAATGTGGTGGTACAACTTAAATGCCTAAATCATCTCTTCTTTGGCACTTCACTACACAAATAGCTTTAGCAAAACAATTGAAAATTCACAGAGTTAGGACTTTTAGAAGTTCATATAAAGGCATATACACAAGTCCAAACACCAAAATCAAATATAGTGGAGCAAAATTTTGCAAAATTTCGGCAGCATCTCCCCTAAAACTGGACAAAAACCAAACAACTAATAGTTGTTTTCAACCAAAAACAAAACAATACCACTATTTCAGCATATTCCAGCACATATAATCACATAAACCATTTCAAAACAACCACACTCTCTCCATAGATTCAAGCATATTTCCTCCCCCAAGCTTAGATCACACATTGTCCTCAATGTGGGAAAATGAAAAAAAAAGAAGAGAAAATGGAAAGGAGTAGAGCTCACCGGATTAAGGGATATGTTGATCTTCGAACCTTTCGCCCCCTAAACTTGGAGCACATGACTGTCCATTAGAAAATACAAGAAGCCCACGGAAAGATGGGGAGTGCACAAGGGTGCTGAAGCACATGACAGAGTGCAGTTGCTGTGCTGTGAAGTGCAGCAGGGAAGTATGAGGTCACTACAGATCATCGAGCACAGTGTATAATAAAACAGGCTGTAAGTTTCGTCAACGCTGCCGGTCCTCTTTAAATGTAGCTGCCATATCCATTGCTATACCAATCAGAACTGAATGTCGTCCCTCCCCCGAGCTTGGACGATAGAATTGCTGATATCGGATGCAAAGAGAAGATGTTCCTACACCAGGATAAAGAAAACCATATGAGTAACACTAAACATAACAAAGGTGTTTGGGAAGGGGGAAAGAAACAAAGAAAATAAAGACTAATTCCTACAAAATAAAGAAAAATGAATAAAACTAAATAGGAAAGATAGAAATCCTAGAATGAAAAGACAAAACTTCCAGATCCTAAGAAAAAGAAAATATTTTTGTTTTTTTTTTTAAAAGAAGTAAAATACGGAAGAAAAAGAGGAAAAAAACATAAAATAAAATGAAAAGGATCATGGAAACATGAAACTTAGGCTGCCTCCCAAGAACGCTTCATTTATCGTCGTTAGCTCGACGTCTTTCATTCTCACTTAACCAGCATCAATCGGGTTAGCCAATTTCCCATCAAATTCATTGCTTTTCACATGCCCAAGTGGAGTAACTCGTGGCTTTTTCCTGCAAAATGCATGCACTTGACAAGCAATCACATTAGTAGCATAAGCAACATTAACATCAACTGCATTTTTCAGTGAATAAAAAATATTATAGTTAACAATTTCTCCATCGAACTCCATGGAAAAAGCCCCTGCTCGAACATCTATCTTAGTTTGGGAGGTGTTAAGAAACAGTCTCCCTAATAAAACTGATGTATGAATAGAAGAATTATTGTTATCCATATCAACAATGTAAAAATCTGTCGGAAACACCAAAATATCAACTTGTACTAAAACATCTTCCAATATTCCAAACGGAGACTTATGAGAACCATACCCAAACTGAATAATAACGTGAGTTTTCTTCAAGGGAGCTAGATTGAGAGCCATAAAAATGGATAATGGCATGACATTTATCGAGGCTCCTAAACCTAACATAGCCTTTTCAATTCTCATATTTCCTATGCTACAAGAGATAGTGAAGGAACCTGGATCCTTGCATTTAGGAGGGAGTTTACCTTTTACACCATCACAAATATTCTCCTGTATACTCACCTTCTCATCTCCTGTAGATATATGTTGTGTAGGGACAACATCAAGGTGCTCTTGGAGTTGTTCTTGCTCTTGATCTTGGCACAAAAACCTACAAGGAAAAGGAATGCGGTCATACTTAGGATCAAAATAAAATGTTTCTCTCTCTCACCTTAGAAAGCTTTTTATCCTTCTTTTCCTCTGAATGACTTTTGATCTCTTGCTCCTCAATATCCTTCTGTGAGCTACACATTTGCTCACCAATTAATGTGATTGAGCTTACATTCTCCCTTAGTTTTCTCTCTGGTTGGCTAGGCAATTTGTTAGAACTCTGAGTTTGCAATTTGCCTACAGTTTCAGCCAACTGAGACACTTGATTCTCTAGGTTCTTCAAACCACTCCTTGTTTCTTGTTGAAATTGGAGAGTGTTAGTAGCCAAACTTTTCACTATCTCCTCCAATGACATATCACCTGATTGTTGTTGTGGAGATCGAGATTGGTATTGGGGTTGATATGGTGGCTGCAAAGAAGGATAACCATGTGGAGTGTGGAATCCTTGCTGCTGCATGGCTGCTGGTCTGAAGTTGGAACTGCCTCCATTTTGTTTCCCATGAAAATCTCCTAAAGCATGAACTTGGTGCTCAACTGTCTTTCTAATTACCATTTTCTCCACTAAAGAGGTAAGATTAGCTACTTGTTGCTCAAGCTTAGAATTACCTTCCTCCTTTATCTGAGGTGATGAAGTTGAACATCGGTTCCTACACCCAGAATACTGAAAATTAGCAGCCATGTTTCCTAAGAGTTTCATTGCATCAGCTGGTGTCTTATCACCTAGTGATCCACCACTGGCCGCGTCAACCATGCTTTTATCATTGTATGTTAACCCTTCCGTGAAGTAATGAACTAGTAGTTGCTCACTGATCTGATAGTTAGGGCAGCTGTTGCATAACTTCTTGAAGCGTTCCCAATACTCATGAAGTGTCTCTGTGTCATCTTGCCTAATTCCACAAATATCCTTCCTAATGTTGGACGACAAAGATGCTAGGAAGTACTTTGCTAAGAATACCTCTTGCATTTTCAACCCAACTGGTGATGTATTGGGCAAGTAGATCATAAAGGCGATCTATAGCAGCATCAGACGACGCAAACGAAAATGCCTTCAGTTTGAGTTTATCAAAGTGTAACTCCAGTAGGTTTCATTGCGGAACAAGCTATGTGAAATTCCTTCAAAAACTTGTTCGAATCAGTCATATAAGCAGAACCTAAAGAGTTGGTATTACGGAAACCCGAAAAAGTAGGTAATGCTCGTAACAAACTAGGCTTGATCTCACACTCGGTCTCCTCATCTTCATAGACAATGCACAACAAGTTTGGATCGAAAGTAGGAGCTGCTAGCTCCTTCAAAGTGCGCGCCATCTCAAATTCAGCTTCTTCTTCCTCCTCCGAAGATGAACTCTTACTAAGAGAAAGTGGAATACGACACGCCTCCTCAATTTGTTGAGCTGGGGTGAGAGAATGAAAGTTGAATGGAGGAATTAGAAGTTCCTTGTTACTTGCTGCAAATGCTCTTAACCTTTTGTGCTTTAAGTTTCTGTAAACATTCACAAACAAAGAACACGAGAATTAGGAGGAAAGTTAGTAATGAAGGTTAGTGAGAAAAATTAGTGAGAACACAAAAAATACTAAAATAAAACGTCAATTCCCCGGCAATGGCGCTAAAATTTGGTACGACTGTCGCGTGTCTACCAAAAATAAACATAACTCGAACCTCCTAATAATGTAGTAGGGTAAGCTAAGGTCGATCCCACAGAGAATTGAATTTATCTTATTATTTCTTGTTTTAGTTAAAAACCCATGTTTTTGATAGAATATCAATTAACTAAATAAACTACTAACTATAAAATATCTACTAAATAATTAAACTAAGAAAGAGATAATCAAAGATACTAAAATAGGGATCGGGAGATATATATTGGTACTGGGATATTAATCGATCATTGAACTAAATAAATCACGCATATATTTTGACGTTAACTCAAGAATGCACGTAAACACTCTAAACTTTCTAAATTGCAAATAAATCAAAAAAACTCTTGGAATATTGTCTAACTAATTAATAATCTAGAACAAGCTCCCTAGACTCGATTAATTAGCAGCATGAAAACTGTAGGAATAGTTAACTTAAGCCACAATCTCACAAGCTAGAATTGTGCAACTTAAAAAATTGATAATATTAGGTATTACGACAAGTTTTAGTCACTAATCAAACACCTAATTGCTACAAACTGAATTAACTAGGACAATTACGTATCACAAGTCAAGTCCTAGCAATAAAACTAGCAAATTACACAAAGATGGCCAATCTAAAGTATAATCAAACTAGTTCTAAACAATAATACAGAGTATCAATCCAACCAAAATATAATGAATGATCTAAATATGAAAAATCATAGCTTTTCCATTCTCACAAAATAATAACCCAATAGTCAAAATATCTCCCTACCCTAGACTAATCTAACCTGACAGATTAAGAATTGAACTAACAATTGTAAACAAAGGATTCATAATTCAGATAACAAAACAAATGATCAATTAAAAGACTAAAGTCTGTTCCAAATTAACAAATTCAGACCCATGGAAATGAAGAAGAAAACAAAAGCAAAGTAAACTACAATTTTACCAACAAAACTGACTGAAATTCCACGCTAGTGCTACTGTTCTTCTGTATTCTGTAATTAGTAATGTTGCAGTCTGTAATCCGTAATCCTCTCGCTGCACTCCTTCTTCATCTTTCAACGCTGCTTTTCTTCCTCTACAATTCGCTGCTATGCATCCACTTTAAATTGCTGCTTTTTGCTTCTCTAAAAACGCCCCCCTTTAATATGGTCAACTCTTTGTTTTTTTTTTTGGATTCACACAACCTAACTTTCCTAATTTTCCTTTTTGACTTAGGCTTGTTCTTCTAATTTTGCTTCTTTCTCTTCTTATTATATTTCTTTGGTATTGTGGGCAATGATGCCATCAAGCCCAATCATCTGAACTCCTAATTTCTCACAAAATAATCCCAAGTAGGAGAGGGAAAATGGACTACCAACTCCGATTGCAAATTTGTTGCCCAAATCATCTTCCTGCGGACAAATAAATAAATTTGTAGTCACTCATGTCTCGGAAGAAAAATAACTTAAAACTCCTTATAAAATATAAAACTCATTATTAAATTAAGGGTTTAAGATAACAAAAAATACACACTTTTACGATCCTATCAGATCTTAAAACAGGGATTTTGGAGGTGAACTTTAGTAGAAGTTGAGTAACCAATTTGGTAATGGATCTTTTGTAGTTGAGCATAGAAACTGACATACTAGGTGGTTCCCTCGTCGGAGGAGCGACGGCAGAGCACTTCAATGTGCATCGTTGGATGTGGGTGATTTCAAGGTGAATGTGAGTGATTTACAATTCCTTGATGTGTTTAATCTGTTTTGTCTTCTATTAATTCACCTTTTTTACTCCAATTTTTTTTCTGGTTTTTTATTGGCATTCAGACTCCTAAAAATCCACGGGTGGGGTTGAATTAATTTTTTTTAGAAATTTATGAGAAAAGTTTGAGTCTTGGAGTTCAAATTATCAGATTATTGTTTCATTTTGTGGGTAAAAAAATTTTGGGTTTCGCGAGTTCAAATTTTCTTCTCTCGCTTGTTTTTTGCTTTAATTCTTCTCCTCATTCTTCTCTTCAATTCTTCTAGCATTCTTCAATTTATTGATTTTGGTTTTGCTTTTTCAATTTTTTTTGAGCATATGATACTCCTATGTTTTAAGTAGAACATGGTTTTAGCATAAACATTTTTGGATTGCACTCGTTTTTCAATTCTTCCAGCATTGTCTGAATCAGTGGTGGATCCAGGATTTCACCCACGTGGGTTCGGAATCAATGAGACGTTAAATAAAAAAAAGACCAATTTAAATTGCTTAAAAATAAAATACATCAATTCAAGTTCGGAATTACAACAGATAAATACGGGAATAACTTCTTAAATTCAAGAAAGTTGCTTGTATTTGGTGAAGAACAAGCTGAAGACTTTTGAGACTTCCAAAAATATTCCAAACTTTTCATCCTTCCTTCATAGATTACTTAAAATTAAACAACTTTCTTGGCAAATGGCAATTTGACATCTAAATTATACTCTAAATCTCTAATGTCTAATGATGAATAATTGAATTCAACAAAATAAACTTCAATAACCAATAATCATTACCCCAAAATCCAAATTAAACTTCAATAAGACAATAACAATATAACAATAGCAAATTCACCCAACAAAATTGAAACTTGAAAGTCTCAATTAATCTCATGGCAATCAATAATTTCAATTCATCCAAGCATTCCAATAATTCAATTTGTAAATAACCAACTATCCAAGCATTACTTGATTACTAAATAAATTGGCAAATGAAAGTTTAAGCAAAGAAATTACCTAAACATATTCGAGTATTCAGACTTCAGTAGAGGCTAGAGCAGAGGAGAGATGAGAGATAGAGATGCGTCTGTGCCGCCGTGCGAGACAGTGCGAGTCTGCCGCGGGCGGCGTCCGGTGGGCCACCTATCGTCGGAGTGCGAGAGGAGAGAGAATGGCAGATGGCGTCGTGCCTTTGTCGAGTGGAGTAGTGTTTTCAGTTTTGAAAGTTCAAACCCTAGGTTTTTGGTTTGATGAAAACAGAGATGAGAGGAGAGAGAATTAAAGAAACTGAGAAAGGGGAAAAAGAAAACCAGTGTAAAGAAAATGAAGCCGAGATGGCTCGAACTCGTGAAGCTTATGGGCAGATGTCTTATGTTTCACACGCGAAACCACTGAGCTGCTGTTTAGCTATCGTAAATGTTTCGCGCTTTCTTACTTTTAAGCTTTTTTTTTTATTTTTTTCTTGGCAGATTTTTCCTTGCTTTTTTTCCAAAATTTCGTGGGTTCAGCTGAACCCACGCTAGATCCGCCCCTGGTCTGAATACAATGATTAACGACATAACTATACATGGATTTGGCATAAACATTTCAAAGTAAGAAATGTTTTTGCTAGTTGAGTAAGAAATGTTTTTGCTAGTTGAGCTTTTGTTCCTTTTTGCTTCTCCTGGCTTGTTGATATGTGCTGCGACTACAACATTTTTGAAAAGTCGCCTGAATAAAATTCACACCGGAAATAATAGAGGGGGAAAAGAAGATGAAGCATAAAATTTAGGGAAATTTCCTCATGTACCCCTGAGGTTTGGCGTAATTCCCAAGATACCCCCCACATTTGGGGAATTCCTCAGATACCCCTGAGATTTGTGTTTGGGCTCAAGATACCCTTATTATGGATGGAAACCTATCGCCGTAAGATTTTCCTCTCCTTTTCCCCAATTTTCTTTCTCTCTCCACCCATCATCCTCTCCATTGATGAACATGGAAGCTTTCTCTCTCCTCCTACCCCACTCTAAAGCCCTAACCACCATTGTTAACCCCTTACTTTCTCTCTCCTCCATTATTGGAAAAAAAACCCCCAAACCCTCAATCTTACTTCCTCTCTCTCTCATGCATCTCCTCTTCTTCCAATCTCAATGGAACTTCCGCCCAGCTATTCGGCCTGTGCCATCGTCATTTGTCGCCGCCACATATGTCGGTTTTGGCGGTGGTTGTTCTTGTTCTTGCTCGCAATTTTTCTCTCATCTAGTAAGGGTTGTGGGTGGATGCCTCTGTTTCCTCTTTCCTCTGCTTCGTGGATGCTGCTGCCACGTGTTCGTGTTGTCACAGCTTCGCCGGAGCTGCTGCTGCCAATCATTGCGGTCGGAGGTGTTAGGCCGCAATTCGCAATTATGTCGCTGCTACCATTTGTCGTGTTAATGTTGGTGTTTTCTTGTTCTTCTTCCAGTTTGCTTCATGGAGGAGAGAGAAAGTAAGGGGTTAACAATGGCGAAAATTTGGGGTTTGTTTGGATTACCGGGAAACTTTTTTATATTGGAAATGAGATCTTTTTGTGGTGGGTTGAAATGTTGTGGGCCGAACTTTCACTAGGAGGAGAGATGAAGAAGATAAAGATGGAGAGGAGATAGAAAGCTTGAAGGTTCATCAATGGAGGGTGGTGGGAGGAGAGAGAGAGAAAATGGATTAGAGAAAGAGAAATACTAACGTCCGTTAGCCTGCCGTTATTAGTAAGGGTATCTTGAGCCCAAACACAAACCTCGGGGGTATTTGAGGAATTCCCCAAATGTGGGGGGTATCTTGGGAATTACGTCAAACCTCAGGGGTACCTGAGGAAATTTCCCTAAAATTTATGGTTAAGTTGTTTAGTGGTTTCAAGTATTAGTTTCTGGTGAATTCAAAGGTAATTGGCATGCACTCAGTTAATAACAGAGATTAATTTTTAGAATGTTTTTTACAAACTGTCGTGCAGTTTGGGGGGATCAATTTGTAGTTTTCTTTTCTAATTAAGGATATATCGGTCAAAAAAAGGTGGACACCAAAATCCTAAAGAGTTTCTATATATATCGGCGTGTTTTTATTTCGCCAACGCGGTGTGAGCGCGTATTATATTTGACTACCCCACTGTTAATGTTAAGGTTTTATTGAAAAATGTTTTGAAGTCACCAACAATTCTTTTTAGGAAGAATCATAAACCTAATTGGATATGGGAAAACCGTAGGGATAAATTATCCAGTATAGATTTCCCCGTCCTGACTCCATCGATGGTCAAAATGAACCAAAGATTGAGTTCGGGGGTGAGGGTACGGTTAGTCATAATGAACCACATTCGCCCAGAGTTGGCCTCTACTAAATATCTATTTATTACAGATTTTATGCCAAAAAATAATCAAATAATGTTTTATACACCCTAAAAATATTTAGTCTAGGTTGGTTCAGAAAACACATAAAAAGACTAATTTTTTAGTGACAAGTTATTATGCAATCAAATTACAAGGTTCCTAGCAGGTTGTCCATATTATCTGAATTAGTTAGAACAATTATTTAGGTCTTGTTTAGCAATAATAACATGTGGGTGATAAAAATCATGCAGGACAATCATAATAATATGTATATAACAATCGGGCAGACATATAATAATGTATGAAAATAAATAAAAATAAGAAAAGAAAATATTGTAGGGAGTTAGTATAATATATACAATAATTACAGTCGCAGGGACGAGTTAACAATCTACATCATGAATAGAATGTTAGTAACTTCAAGAAAATAATAAAAATAAATAAAGAAAATAAAATAAAGGTTGTTAATTTAGTTCACCCTCAGAAATTATACCACCGTCCGGGGTCGTTGATTTGTACGAATCTTGGAAAATTGATTATTGTACGACACTAGTAGAATAATTGCTTATTGCTGCTGTTTTACCCATACGCAGCAATATATATCACGTAAAAAGAAAAGGTATAATATAAAATAACCATATTGCTGCGGTTTCAGCCGAAAACCGCAGCAATATGGTTTCAACGGAAATTTTTTTGAAAAAAATTGACTATTTGACCAGACATATTGCTGCGGTTTTTGACAAAAACCGCAGCAATATACTAAAAAAATAATATTTAAACCTATTGCTGCGGTTCTTACCTAAAACCGCAGCAATAGACTTTTAAAATTGAAAATAAAAGAGGCCCAACTAGGTTTCCTTTTACTTCCAGTCTTCCCTAAAAAAAAAAACCCTTAGCCGCCTATCATTCTTCTCTCTCCTCAGCTCACACCCGGTCTTCCTTACTCTCTCATTCTCCCCTCTCTTCCTTCTTCTCTCGGATCCATCCTTCAACCATCAACCTTCATTTTCGTTCGTCTCCCGGATACGTCTCCAAGCCCGTCGCCTCCAAGCCCGTCGTTCATTCGTCGACCGTGAGAACACTGGCAATTTTCTCTCTCCTCTTCTTCATCTTCCGGCGACTTCGCGCACCATTTTCGGGCATCGTTGAACACCGGCCTTCATCTTCGTTCGTCGGGCTTCATCTCGCCTGTCGTTCGTTCGTCGGCCGTGCGAACACCGCCAATTTTCTCTCCTCTTCTTCGTCTTCCCGGCGACTTCGCGCATCATTTTCGGGCATCGTTGAACACCGGCCTTCATTTTTTTTATTTCGTATTTTCTTCATTTTTTTTATTTTTATTTTCAGTTTAGATCCGATGTTTAGGATTTCTATTTTTTTTGTTTTTACTTTTTTTGAATGAATTATTTTAGAGTTTCTATTTTTGTTTAATTTCCATTTTAATTTTGTAATGAATATCATATTTTAGTTTTTGGTATTGGTTACATTTTTCAGATTTGGTGTGTTTCATAGTTTCATTTCTTATAATATCAAATGTAAATGTTGTAGTTATGGGTTTTATTAATTCATTTGTTGTTTGAATGAATTCCAAAAATCTGGTTGTATAGTTTTATTTGTGAAAATATTGCTTGGGTGAAATACTTGAAGTATATATGACATAAGAAATGTATGAATTTTTTTTTAAAAAAAAAACAACCTATTGCTGCTGTTGTTTGGTAAAAACAGCAGCAATAGACTCACATATTGCTGCTGTTTTTACCAACAACAGCAGCAATGTGTTGCTTTTTAATTATTTTTTTTATTATTATTAACACTACCTATTGCTGCGGTTTTAGGTAAGAACCGCAGCAATATGTTGTCCTATTGCTGCGCCTTTAATTGCTGCGCTGCGAAAACTGCCGCAATAGGCTACTTAATGACCACCGCAATAAGCATTTATTCTACTAGTGCGAGTCTTATAAAACAAAGTTGTTGTATCGTATATATGATGTTACGCTTCGTGCTGCTGCTTTGTTTGATTTGTACGAGTTGTGTTTATTTGTATTTGATTTGGTCGTGGAATTGGTGTTGTGTGTTGATGATGATCAAGCGATGAAAGTTGAATGATTAATGTGGCAGTGTATTAGAGGAATGTGTTTTTATGGAGTTTAGGCAGTAGGGCATAGGATTATTTATTGATAGATGATGCTGCGTGTAGTAGTAGTAGTAGTAGGGGGAAATCTTGTGGTAAGTTTAGATGTAGTGTTGATGATTGATGAAGATTAGTGATCAGGTGGTGTATCAATAAAAGAAAGTGAGGGACGATGATGTGGCGGTGGAATTCAGCATAAGGATGAATTAGTTAGGGTGGTGAATATATGGTGGTGTGCCGTATGAGAGCTTTGTGAGATTAGGCGGTGAGTTGTGTAGGCGTCGAGAGATTAGTTTTGTAGAAGTTCGATAATTTGCCGAGTGATTATAGTGAGGAGATGAGAGAATCATTATATAGGTTTAGGTAGTTGGGATGCAATAGGTTTTCGAAAACTAGTAGGTCTCTAAAAGATTTTTATTTAAAAAGATTTTAGAAATAGTTAGTAAAAGATATTTGAAAACAATCAAGAGAAAGATTATTTTTATAATATTTTTATTGATAAAACTAATCAATAAAATTAATTAATTCTATTAATTAAATTGGGCTAGAAAATGGGTTTATAAAATTGGGCTTTCATAAAAACTACTTTTAAAAGGTTTTCCAAAATGGGCTATTTAAAAAAAGAGTTAGAAAATGGTTTTGGGCGTAAAACGGATTTTTCACCGAGGTACCCCCGTGGTTTGATGAAATTCACCTGGTACCCTCGCGTTTTCAACAATTCACCTGGTGCCCCTAAGGTTTTGAAAAATACCGACGTGACCCTACCGTTAACTTTCCGTTAACTTTTACCTTAATTAACCTAATTTAACCCTAATTTCTAACCCTACCCTAACCCTAACCCCTAACCTAAACCCTAACCCTCCCACCACCCCCTCCCCCCCCTCCCACCACCCCGCCACTCCCCCATCACAGCGGCCCCCTCCATCACCCCCGCAGCCACCATCCTAACAGCCCCTCCCTCCCACCCCCCTTCCCCACGCTCCTCCCCCTTCCCGCAGCCCCACTCCCGTAACCTTCTCCCCCCGAGCCCGTAGACCCCCTCCCTCCCCTTCGAATTTCAAATCCAGATTTTCGAAACAAAACCCATATTTTCAAATCACAATCCAGATTTTGAAACACAACCTCATTCCCCTTCGAATTTCGAATTTTTTTTAGGGTTCGGTGGAAGGGGAAGGGGGTCGGCGGGAAGGGGAGGGGGTTTCGCGGCGCCCGGGCGGGGAGGGGGAGGGGGGGTTCGCGAGGAGGGGGTGGGGTTCGCAAGGGAGGGGAGGGGGGGATCGCGAGGATGGGAGGGGGTTTCGCGGCGCCAAAGCGGGAGGAGGGGGTGGGGGTTCACGAGGGAGGGGTGGGGGTTCGCAAGGGAGGGGAGGGGGGGTTCGCGGGGGAGGGGAGGGGGTTCGCGAGGGAGGGGGTGGGGGTCCGAGGGGAGGGGAAGGGGGTTCGCGGGGGAGGGGGTTCGAGGGGAGGGGGGGGTTCGCGGGGGAGGGGGTGGGGGGTTCGCGGGGGTGGGGGTGGGGGGTGGGGGTGGGGGGTGGGGGGTGGTGGGGGAGGGTTAGGATGGGGGGTCGGGGGTGGTGGGAGGGTGGGGGGAGTGGGTGGGGGAGTTGTAAGAGGGTGGTGGGGTTAGGGGTTAGGGAGAGAGATGGGTTAATTAGGTTTAATTATAGTTAATTAGGATTAATTAGTATTAATTATGTTAGTTAGGGGTTAATTTTGTTGATTTAGCCCTAATGACTAACAGAGTTGACGTCCGTTAGTCATTAAGGGTATTCTGGTGATTTTTTAAAATCTCAGGGGCACCAGGTGAATTGTTGAAAACGCGAGGTACTAGGTGAATTTCGTCAAACCACGGGGTACCGGTGAAAAATCCGTAAAATTTTTTATTTTAGACTCATTCTTTATTGTTTCCTCGATCCGGACCAATTGGAGCGGGATATTGGTCATCACAGGGTACTAAATGGGGAGACACGATTATGTGTCTACAGAAGCCCCCACTTTGACTGAGGTTCAGGAAACTGAAAGTCAAAGTATACGGTGTCGGGACGGAGAACGATTTTAAACGTCTCTACGGTTTAGAACCGATCTATATACGCCGGTCTCGCAAAATAAAGTTAGTATGTGGGACAATAACTACAAGCAATCGATTACCGCAGAAGAAGATGTTAGCGAGATAGGTGCAAACAACTCAGATAAAGCACATAATGATGAAAAGATGCAAACTTAGACTCTATAAGAATGCATGAGACGCTATGCAAGGATTAGGTTATGCAAAGCTAAGGAAGATGACACGTCATGCAAGGTCAGGGTTATGCAAGACTAAGATGTATGTAATGCAAGGTCAGGGTTTTACAAGGCTGCAATGCAAGGTAAGGATTTTGCAAGGCTAGAAGATGGATAGAATGATAGGCGATTAGAAATGCATAGAATGATTTTCGAAAACCGTTTTTAATAAATGATCGGGGTTCGTAAATGAGGTCCAAGGATTACAACTTTTCTTTTCGGGAGTTTGATTTGATTTGGAGGAACCACCACATTATAGGAAGTCCCCACTTTGGGTGAGCTTGCCTTAAATTAGGCTTGAGCCTTGATTGAATCGTAGGCGATCTCGTCTTGAGCGTTGAAAGTTGTCGCTGGGATTCTTCTTTGGGAAGTTGATATAGGCAAAATCAAATATCGCTAGAAACCATGGAATTGTCAGAGAGTCCTTCAGGGACAAGGAGAGTTTGGATTGAAAAATAAAAAGCTTTAAATTTGTGAATTAAACAAATGTAGGTGGGAGAAGGCTTTAACGAGGCTAGGTTCAAACTCGAGTCTATGTCGGGATCTAGAAAGGATATGCTCCTAAAATCTAGAAAATCAAATCATTAGATCATGACTAATTTATTTTATTGAAGCGGTCGGACCTCGAGATGAGGATTCCTACGTATCCTTGCGGAATCAGACCATTCGTAGTTCTGGATCTGATTTCTTTTTGTTTATCATTTTTTTTTGTGCCCTAACTTTTGCCTAGGCCGCCCTTTCGGGTTTTCAACCTAGCGGGCTTGGACATACCTTGAAAAAGGAGTTAGGGTTGATGAAATGTTGAACGGTTTAAGGTTTTAGGTTTGATGAAGGTTGAATTAGTTTGGCGAATGTAAAAATCATGGATCGATTTATATGGTTAAGGTTTGATGGATTGAAGGGATTGAATGAGGGGTAGAACTTGTGTGCAAGCCCCCTAGCTTGACTTTTTATTTCTTTGCCTTTGGCTCTTTCTTTTTTTTGCAATTTTTTTTTACCTGTGCATTTTCTTTGCTTTCTTTTTTTTTTTTTTGCACTTTGAATTTCTTTCACTTTTTTTATTTTTGTTTTTGCCTGGCATTGATAAATTTTATGTAGTAAGGCTTGTACACCAGTTTGGTTTAGGGTTTTGGAAGGCTTGAAGGCTATTTGTGGAGCTTTGCTGTTCAAGGAATTATTTGGCTAATGGAAATGATGGTTTATGGATGATGGAGGGAGAAGGGAATAACTCCTGATCCAAAGTATGTCCTTTTTTCATTTTTCCTTTCATTTTTTTCAATTTTTTTTATTAGTCAAGATCATTAGGGGAATTAAGTTTCATCATCGAACTCAAAGCATAAATGATGGAGAAAGGCCAATGAAAAATAAAAATAAATATGAAATGAAAATGGAAATGGAAAGGCTATAATAGATGAAATCCTAAAGTGACATAGACTCGATGGGAAAGGACATAAATGGCTCGGGGTAAGGACTCTTTGACTCATCCTAGGAAACCGAAAACAAAAGACTAAGCCCGTTGAATTGTTGATGCACTGCACAAAAAGGTTGTTGGTGACGATGATTTTCGTTGTAGCAAGTATTAGAAGTCTATTGTCATCGACCATGTTTCGCAGCGTAATGATGGTGTTTGACACTAGATGTCAGATGTTTATTTTTCTATTGGAATTCGCAGTAGAAATATAGGTTGCACCTTTTGAATTTTCTTTTAAGTGCAGGGTTCATAGGAGACCTTATGGAAGTGATCGCGCCTCTAATGTGAAGGCGGTAGACCCTACAGAAGTGATCGGGCCTCTATATATTGTGAAGGCAGTCAAAAGTAATCTTCATGACTCTAAATGAAGTCGGGGTGGTGATAGTGCGATTGATGAGCTTTAGAGTAGGCTCAACTATTTATTTCTCCATTAGGCGCTCCTAAGTATTAATCTCTCGACCGGTCATGAAACGGAATCGAGTGGACCTCGCTTTTAAGATTTTAGAAATGCATTTTGAAATGAGAAAAAATGAGGGATGGGGATGGGAAATGGAAGAATGGAAATGTAAAATGAGAAGTGGAAATGGAAATAGGGAATGAAAATGGGAAATGAAAATGATTTTGAAATGGCAATAGAAATAGTTATGGGTTTTGGACTAGTATGGACTTGACCATGATGGAGACATAGGCTTAACTATATGCAAATGCGTACATGGATCGGATTGGACTATGCAAGTAGACTTGACTGGACTATGCAACCGCACTTGACTCCACGATTGCGTTTAGGAGAGACTAGACTTTGAACTTATGGGTGAGTAAGTAGGCTAGACTTTAAGGGAAGGGCCGAACAATAAGGGAGACTAGACTCTTAACTTAAGGCAAGCGAAGCTAGGCAACTAGACTTTGAACTTATGGGTGAGCAAGCAGACTAGACAACTAGACTTCGAAACTTACATTAGACTAAGCGAGGCTAGACTCAAAAATTGCCAATGTGGACTTACGGAATGCTAGCTTCGCTAGACTTAGGGAAGGTTGGACAATAAGGGAGACTAGACTCTTAACTTAAGGCAAACAAAGCTAGGCAACTAGACTTTGAACTTACGGGTGAGCAAGCGAGGCTAAACAACTAGACTTCGGAACTTACATTAGACTAAGTAGACTAGACTCGAAAATTGCCTATGGACTTAAGGAATGCTAGACTTTGAACTTACGGGTTAGCAAGCGAGGCTAGACTTTAAGGGATGAACTTTTATAGTCCTAAGACTGAATTTTTAAATCCAAGACCGACTAGGCTTACATGGAGATGGAAACTAGACCTAGGATATGAATTGACATATAGGTTTGACTTAGGCTGGGAGATGCACATGTGCTTGACATTGGAGATGGATTAGGAATAGACTTGGAATGGAATAGACGGGATTAGACTTAGATTGGGCTTGACATAAAGATACAAATGGGCCTAGATTTGACATGAATTAGACTTATATGGGCCTAAGATAGATTCTAATGCTAGCGGGCCTAATATGAATGCATGGACTCAAATTTAGAAGGACCTATTACGAATGCAAAATGGACTCTAATGCATATGGGCCTAGAATGAATGCAAAATGGACTCTAATGCATATGGGCCTAAAATGAATGCAAGTGAATTGGATTTGCTTGATTGGATTGAATTGGTGAAGGTATTTGGAATGGGCTTAGAATTTTTGAAATTCATTTTTAAAAGGAACCCCTTGTTTTTATCTTTTATTAGGAAAAGATATGATGGATTAAATTTTGAAATTTTTTTTTATTGAATAGGTGGTATGATGATGATTAGTAAATGTTTTCGAAAAAGGTAGAATATAAGAGGGTGCAGGATTGATTTTAAAAAAATGTATGTTTTTTAAATTGTTGAATATGGTAAGGTTAGGATTGATAGGGAAGATTATGTAGAAGGAATAGCAGGGTGAAAGATGGGAAGAGATAGACATGCATGATGACTCTAACTCTACTATGACCAGTTTTCTAGATGCACTTTCTAGGACAGACTCGACCTTGCATGAAAAGACCGACCCTTTTTTAATATGATACTCGATGCAAACTTGTTATCGTAGACTCGAACAAAGGTCAAAAGACCAACAAGCATGGGACGAATAGAGTGTGTGCCACGCAACTGGTGCACGCGGCACGCGGCGCGCAGTCTATGCGTCTGGCGCAGGAACGTTGCACCAGGCGCAACTTGATGCGTCTGGCGCAATGCTCTGTGGCACGCGTATTGATTAATTGACGAAGGTTCGGGCGAAAACCAACATTTCTTTTAGACGCGATTTGCAATATTTTCGGGAGCAAAACATATTAGCAGGCAAAAATTGCAGTCACACATAAATGTCAGGTAACATGGATGCAAAAGTTCTCAATCTAAAGTCCAGTTCTACATTTAACTATTAGTCAGGTTTAAATTAAGGCTGAAAGGGTCCATGACTAAGAGATTGATTCCACGCTTCGTACCCCAGCTTAAAGAGGTGGCCACGTGTAAGACGCACTCCAGTCTCAAGTCAGGAACAAGAGAACAATGCCATCACTAGTAGAATAAATGCTTATTGTTGCGGTCATTATGTGGCCTCGGGGCGGAGCCGTGGATTTTGGGCGAGGGGTAGCGTAGTTTGCTTTGTATGGAGTACAAAAAAATGGCCCATACGTACTATACTAAAATATTACATAATCCAAGTACAACCCAACAACAAAAATTACAATAATGCACGACGAATAATTCGAAACGGATTTACAATTAATCGATCAAGATTTACAAATCGTTTTGTTGGCTTAGTTGAGTCGAAGGAAGATCTAGATTAGAATTAACTTAATTTTCATTATGTCCTTCATGAGAAGAGTTTGAGGTATCCCTCTTTATTTTCTTTTCATAATTGTGAAATACAATTATAAACATATAACACAAGAATTAACTAATCAATATTCAACTAGTACTATTTTTGCTCTCATTAAAATCCATCAATAGAACAATAAAAAGCAACCGCATAACCGACATCATAAAATCACAACATCACAATTGTATATTATTCAAATTTCACAACTTATAATTCACTAAAAATTCACAAATATAATTCACCAAAAATTCACAAAAGTTCACATTTCGCAAACTGTAAATTGACAATTCCATACCGAAAAAAAAAAATTCATAAGTTCATACAACTCACAAATCCATAAACTCGCAATCCATAAATCATAGGTCTCAAAATCAACAACTGAAATTAGATATAAAAAAAAAAAAGTTGAAAGAATTGATAAGAAAGTAAGAAAAAAACTTGAGAACTACACAAACACAACTCACAATCGTTAGTGGGTCACTCTAGCCACCACAAGATCAAATAACCACTAGGCCCACCACTAATAATATCGCCGAAAACACCACCACCACCACCACCACCACCATCTTCATCATTACTTCTCCTCTGGCAAAGAATGACCGTTTCCCTCTCTCGTTTTTCCTATTACTTCTCCTCCTTCTCGCAAAGAACAACAACAACACTACCATCTTTATCATCTTCAACGCTCTCATTTCGCTACAATTCCAACCCCCACTCGCCTCATTCTCTCTTAGATCCGGGCTTTTTATTTTCTTCAATTATTTTTTTCCGGGTACCCAGGAAAAAAAAAAATTAAAACGTAAAATTGAATAAAAAGAAATATGTTTTTCGGTATGAAAGCTTCTCCAAAAGAAACGGAGAAGCCGATTTGGGATCGATGAGAAGCCCATCTCCAACTGGATCTCCTCACCAAAATGGAGGTCTCTTCCTAAGCTTCTTCCTCACCAAAAGACAGGAGCATGAAGAGAGAGATGCGGAAGAGATGACCAGGAGAGAGATAGAGGAGGAAAGGGTTTCAACTTTTTTTTCAATTTTTTTTTTCAAAAGTCGGGGTAGCACGTGCTACCCTTGTTACAACGTAGCTCCGCCCCTGTGTGGCCTATTGCGGCGGTTTTGGCCGCGCAGCAATTAAGGGCGCAGCAATAGGTAATTAACATATTGCTGCGGTTTTTAACCGCAGCAATAAGGCAACCTATTGCTGCGGTTCTTACCCGAAACCGCAGCAATAGGTATTTTTTTTAATAAAAAAATGAATCCTATTGCTGCTGTTTTTGGTAGGAACAGCAACAATAGGTATTTTTTTAATAAAAAATAAAAACCTATTGCTGCTGTTTTTTATAGGAACAAAGAAGAATAGATGTCGATGGAGATTTTTTTTTTTAGCTAGCTAGATTGGAAAATGACTGAAAAATACAAATAAAACTAGAGAAATCTCATCAATAACAAATCACGCTACCAATAATGTAAATATATATAAACAATCGACAATAAAATTCAGTATATACAAAATAAAATCAGTATATACAAAACAATTACAAAAAAAAACATATAAAAACTAAATACGAAAATATGCATAATAAAAATCAGAAACCCTAAACATCATTGAATCTCAAAAAATAAAAATGAAGAAAAAAGCAAAAAGAAAATAGAAACAAGAACTGAGATTCGCCGACGAAGACTAAATGAAAAAGAAAATGAAAAACTAAATCAACAAAGGAATCATCAACCTTCAACATCAAAATCAAGCAACCTTCACCATCACCGAGAAGTACCGGTGTTCTTCGCTTCGCTTCAACCTTCAACATCGTTCTTCGCAAAGCAAGTCAAAGAACCTTCACCATCAAACGAGTTCTCGCGAAGACATTCAATATAAGTCAAAAATCCAAACTTTCTCTTCATCTGATCTCTAATTTGTCAATAAATCTAAAATTTATGCAATGGGTATCCCTCATTCTGTTAAAAATCGAAACTTTATCTTATAAATCTTTAATGGGTATTTCACATATATTCATTTTACAATGAGTTCAAGTTAAAAATCCAAACTTTATCATAAATCTTTAATGGGTACCCTCATTCCGTTAAAAAATCAAATGGGTATCCCTCAATTTGTCTTCATTCTAATCAACATGATTCAAAGATAAAAACTTTATGTTAAATTTATATGTCATTAACATATAATTGTGTAACATTTGCAGTAGTAGACAAATATGTAAGAGAGATGGAGTACCAAAGTGTTGGTTGTAGCGCCGGCATTCGAACGGTTAGAGCGAAAATGTTGGTCCGAGCGCCCGGGATTCGAACGGTTAGAGGAAACGGCCGACGATGGAGAAGGAACGACGAGGGAGGAGAGAGGCAAGAATCGTGAGAGAGGAGGACGACGGAATATGACGGACGAACGGTCGGCGAGTGAGAGGAGAGTGAGGAGATTGAGGAGAGAGAGTGAGGGGACGAGAGAAAACGGCTGCGTTAAAGAGAGAGGATTAAAACCCTAATTGGGCCGCTTTTATAACTTATTAAAACAGTCTATTGCTGCGTTTCTTCCAAGAACCGCAAGAATATGATCAAATATTAATAAAAAAGTAATATTTTAATCTATTGCCGCGGTTCTTCGACGAAACCGCAGCAATATATTTCGTTAGACCCGGTCAAAGACAGCTTGAAATGTTACCGTTGATGTATATTGCCGCGTTTCCACCAAAACCGCAGCAATATGTTTAATTCGATTTTTCCTTTATTTTTTCCGTGGTTTATTGCTGCGTATAGGTAAAACCGCAGCAATACTACCGCAACAATAAGCAAAAAATCTACTAATGCATGGTTGGGTAGGTTTGCCTATGACTAAGATCCAACACTATCGTTCAGGAAGCTTTTTGGAAGGACAAAGCGCAAACCCCCCGGGGTGACCTCACACATAGAACATGTGCTAATGAGGCAAGGTAGATTGTCATTATGGTGGTCGAACAATATCCATGCATATGCAAAACCGTATATTATTCAAAGGCATAAAATAAGAATGAATCTTATTTTTCAAGCTTCACCCACTCATTTAAAAAATTAATTTTTGTAAAAAATCCTCCCGCAAAGTCGCCAAATTGGAGGCGTGTTTTTATTCCGCCTACGCGGTGTGAGCGCGTATAGATTTGACTACCCCACTGTTAATGTTAAGGTTTTATTGAAAAATGTTTTGAAGTCACCAACAATTCTTTTTAGGAAAAAATCATAAACCTAATTGGATATGGGAAAACCGTAGGGATAAATTATCCAATATAGATTTCCCCGTCCTGACTCCATCGATGGTCAAAATGAACCAAAGATTGAGTTCAGAGGTAAGGGTACGATTAGTCATAATGAACCACATTCGCCCAGAGTTGGCCTCTACTAAATATCTATTTATTACAGATTTTATGCCAAAGAATAATCAAATAATGTTTTATACACCCTAAAAATATTTAGTCTAGGTTGGTTCAGGAAACACATAAAAGACTAATTTTTTAGTGACAAGTTATTATGCAATCAAATTACAAGGTTCCTAGCAGGTTGTCCATATTATTTGAATTAGTTAGAACAAATCTTTAGGTCTTGTTTAGCAATAATAACATGTGGGTGATAAAAATCATGCAGACAATCATAATAATATGTATATAACAATCCCGCAGACATATAATAATGTATGAAAATAAATAAAAATAAGAAATGAAAATATTGCGAGAGAGTTAGTATAATATATACAATACTTACAATTGGGGGACGAGTTAACAATCTACACCATGAATAGAATGTTAGTAACTTCAAGAAAATAATAAAAATAAATAAAGAAAATAAAATAAAGGTTGTTAATTTAGTTGACCCTAAGAAATTATACCACCGTCCGGGGTCGTTGATTTGTACGGATCTTGGAAAATTGAATATTGTACGAGTCTTATAAAACAAAGTTGTTGTATCGTATATATGACGTTATGCTTCGTGGTTGCCGCTTTGTTTGATTTGTTCGAGTTGTGTTTATTTGTATTTGATTTGGTCGTGGAATTGGTGTTGTGCGTTGATGATGATCAAACGATGAAAGTTGAATGATTAATGTGGCAAAAGTATTAGAGGAATGTGTTTTTATGGAGTTTAGGCGTAGGGCGTAGGATTATTTATTGATAGATGATGCTGCGTGTAGTAATAGTAGTAGTAGGGGGAAATCTTGTGGTAAGTTTAGATGTAGTGTTGATGATTGATGAAGATTAGTGATCAGGTGGTGCATCAATAAAAGAAAGTGAGGGATGATGATGTGGCGGTGGAACTCAGCATCAGGGATGAATTAATTAGGATGGTGAATATATGGTGGTGTGCCGTATGAGAGCTTTGTGAGATTAGGTGGTGAGTTGTGTAGGTGTCGAGGGATTAGTTTTGTAGAAGATCAAAGAATTTGCCGAGTGATTATAATGAGGAGATGAGAGAATCAATATATAGGTTTAGGTAGTTGGGATGCAATAAGTTTTTGAAAACTAGTAGATCTTTATAAGATTTTTATTTAAAAAGATTTTAGAAAATAGTTAGTAAAAGATATTTGAAAACAATTGGGTGAAAGATTATTTTTTATAAAAGATATTTTTATTAATACAACTAATCAATGAATTAATTAACTCAATTAATTAAATTGGGCTAGAAAATAGGTTTTATAAAATTAGGCTTTCATAATTACTATTTCTAACTGGTTTTCAAAAATGGGCTTTTTAAAAAAAAGAGTTAAAAAATGGTTTTGGGCTTAAAACATTTTATTTTAGACTCATTCTTTATTCTTTCCTCTATCCGGACCAATTGGAGCGGGTATTGGTCATCATAGAGTACCAAATGATGAGACACGATTATGTGTCTACAATATATAATAAAGATCACGCCACTTTAACCAATTCTTTAAATATATTTATTGGGCTTTAACTGTCCGGTTGATATTGTTTCTTTTTTTGTTGGAATACGTAACAAGATAACCGTAGGTATAAATAGATACCTAGGTATAATTATTATTGAGTTGACTTTTGTTCATCAACAAATATTTCTATTACTAAATTGCACACTTTGAAACTCCCTAAACTTACCCGTTTAAAGACATATCATATTATCTATATTTGGATATATCAAGGGTGATTTTGGTTACGAAGGAGCTAATGTTGAATCCTCGCTAAACCCACATGTCAACAAACATGTCATGATGTACGAAGACGGGGAACTCCTATCGGTCCACATCCCACAACTCCAAGACGCCACTCATCTCCCTCCATGGATAATGGTGTTTCTACAATGGCTTATAGGCAAAGAGGTAGAAGTCGAGACCAAATAGCGCAACCTCGGTTCAAAATTGGGTCAGTGCGTGGCTGGACCCAATGCTAATCTTCCATCATGTCCGCTTGACGATGATGTTTTTTCCACTAGTTTGATAGTCAAGTCCTCGCCGCTCGACTCATAGCGATGAGCAACACAAATGCAATAATGTTTGTGCATCTTTGCCGCGCCTTGAAACAAATAGGGATAACTGTATCTTAGGAAGAGGAAAAATGGAAAAAATCCCTCGAGAAGCCGAGGTGGCTCTGTGGCCCCATGTGGGGGAGGTGGACAAATCCATCCACCGTAGTAAAGCTAGGACCGGTGGGTGGTCTGCAATGAGGAAATTCTCGAGGATGCTCCTTGGAAAGGAGAATCTACCTAGGGACATGACCGTGCTTTTTGGAATGCTAGGGGATTGGGCGCCCCGCTTTCAAACCCAATCTCGAATGCTTCTCCAACAACATAATCCCTCATTGGTGGTCTTGGTCGAGATGTGGGTAAGTCGGGAAAAACGGCTACTATTCTCGGTTATGTGGGATGGACTCTAGTCCTAAATTTTGTATTAGAAAACAATTATGGGAGGAATAGACCATTTTTGCTTCTACAAGTTCTCTCTCGAATGGAACATAAATACGTTTGGTAATGCGTACAAGAGGAAAAAATAAGACCCTTGCAAGATTGAGAGGAACCCAAGCCTATCTTTAATCCATCCCTACTTCGTCCTTTCATCAAAACTTGGAGAGAAGAAATGTTATGGCGTACGAAAATTCGTCTTCAAAGGATTGGGGAGGAAGAGCGAAATACTAGGTTCTTTCACTTGAGTTTTATTATCAAAATGTAACACATCCAAAAAAATTCATTTAAGGGATAAGGTTGGCAATGATGTAAATTATGTGGAAGGAATCCAAGCCCTAATTCAGAACTTCTAGCATGACCTGTACACCACCATCCATGTCTCATGCCCTAGTATGAATGACACCTACATCCCTGATGTTCACATCTTGCGTTTGACATCTTCACAAGACGTTAGGAGAGCCCTTATTATATGAAGCCTTTAAAGGCTCCATGACCCGATGGTTTTCACCCTAGTTCTTTCAAAAAACTTAAGAAACCCTAGGTTAAGACATCACTCTTAATATTCAAAGGTGGTTCACCCCCACTAGGTGGCTACTCAAAGACACGGTCGCAGGGTTGCTCTGATACCACTTTGTAACGCCCTGATCTTCAAAATATTATAATAAACATCTTAATCCACTAATCTCAATATTTAACTAAAAATTTCGACAGTTTCCTTTGAAAATTGATCAACCCAAAGATGGGAATAATTTGAACCTATTACAAACTTACTAGTATAAGATATTCTCAATCACAAGACCCAAAATCGTCGACGCTTTCGCGGAAACAACCTCAAGAGGGAATCGGGGAATCTAAAACAACACAAACCCATTAAAATTCTGCTCTATATTACAACCCCTCTAATAAATCATATATCAAACTTATATAAGAATAACAAACCTCTATACTAAACTCAAATAAAATTTACATTTGGAATTCCTCAACACAAAGTTCCTCCTCGAATTGACGTCTTCCACTCAAATATCCCAAAGCTCAACATTAAAGCTGTTCTAGTGTTAATTGCTCGCCATTGTACAAAGTACATGGGTCATCACAGGTTCAAACCCAAATGGAAAGAACAACAAACACAAACCCAACACAAACACAAACAAATACAACACACGTCAGCAAAAGCTGAGTGCCAACACTTCACATTGAACAACAACAAAAATTAAGGAAGCATATTTGGACAACGAACACTAACTCATTAAATCTATGCACATGAGTAACTCGCCTTTCAATAATCAAGTATAAAACAAAGAATAAATCTCAATTATTATCAAGTCCATATATCAATTTTATATTCTATTAACTTTTCGAGTTAAGAGACAAGCTCTTTTATTTTCATAATCATTTAACAACCAGCCATATCGCATTGGTAAACCGGGAGACCCTGCCAGTTTACTAATCCAACGACCATAAAATAACCCCTAGTGTGCACACCCCCACCTCTAGCTTTTCTATGGTGACCGAGAGCCCCGCCAGTCACACTAAAGTTGGGGACGATTCAAAAATCTTACCACATACGGCAAATGTCAATGAATAAAAATTAGTGGATCCAGAGGCCCGCCAATCCACCAATTTACAATGATAGGCCGGGGAGTCCATGCTAGCCATATCATAATAAATTCCCAATCGGCGAAGATAAAAAAAAATAAACCACCACTTCTCCAATTGTTACTCCATATAATCTTTTAGCTCCATAGACCTCTAAGATTTAATACCATTTAGTAACATAAGAACCACCACCATATTAATAATATAAATTGGTAAATTATATTATTTATATTACTAAATGGTATTAAATCTTAGGGGTCTATGGAGCTGAAAGATTATATGGAGTAACAATTGGAGAATTGGAGGTTTATTTCTTTTATCTCACCGGATTGGGAAGATATTATGATATGGCTGGCAGGGACTCCCGGGCCTATCATTGTCAATTGGTGGATTGGCAGGGGCTCTCAGATCCACCAAGTTTTATTCATTGATATTCGTCGTATGTGGCAAGATTTTCGAACCGTCCTCAACTTTAGTGTGACCGTGGGCTACCGAGTCACAATAGAAAAGCTAGAGTCGAGAGGTGTGTACACTAGATATTTGATGGCCATTGGATTAATAAACCTGGCAGGTCTCCTGGTTTACCAATGCGATATGGCCAGGTTGTTAAATGATTATGAAAATAAAATAACTTGTCTCTTAATTCATAAACCTAATACTACCTTCGTCCCGAAATAGTCTAAACACTTTCCTTTTATGTTTGTCCCAAATTAGTTTGAACACTTCCATTCTTGGCATGGTCCCACAATTAATATATTATTTCTCTTACACATCTTTGCCCCACACTCTACCTTTTATCAATAAAAAGTTACCCAACTTTCTCTCCCTCTAATAAAAAAAATACGCCACCAACTCCTATCGGATCTACTTTTTAAATAAAATAACATTTGATAACCACACCACAACTTATCACCTTAAACTACGTGTCCCAATAAGTGTTCGGATCTTTTCGGGACTGAGGGAGTAAAATATAAAATTGATATATGGACTTGATAATAATTGAGATTTATTCTTTGTTTTATACTACCTCCGTCCCAGAATAGTCTGAACACTTTCCTTTTATGTTTGTCCCAAATTAGTTTGAACACTTCCATTCTTGGCATAGTCCCACCATTAATATATTATTTCTTGTACACATCTTTGGCCTACACTCTATCTTTTATCAATAAAAAGTTACCCAATTCCCTCTCCTCTAATAAAAAATACCCCACCAACTCTTGTCACATCTACTTTTTAAATAAAATAACATTTGATAACCACACCACAACTTATCACCTTAAACTACGTGTCCCAACAAGTGTTCGGATCTTTCCGGGACAGAGGAGTACTTGATTATTGAAAGGCGAGTTACTCATATGTATAGGTTTAATGAGTTAGTGTTCGTTGTCAAAATATGCTTCCTTAGTTGTTGTTGTTTTTCAACGTGAAATGTTGGCACTTAGCTTTTGCTGACGTGTGCTGTATTTGTTTGTGTTTTTCTTGGGTTGGGTTTGAATCTGTGATGACCCATGTACTTTGTACAATGCGAGCAGTTGACACTAGAACAAGTTTAATGCTAAGCTTTGGGATATATGAGTGGAAGACGTCAATTCGAGGAGAAACTTTGTGTTGAGGAATTCCAAATGTAAATTTTATTGGAGTTTAATATAAGGTTTGTTATTCTTATATAAGTTTGATTTATGATTTCTTAGAGGGGTTGTAATATTGAGAAGAATTTTAATGGGTTTGTGTTGTTTTAGATTCCCCGCTTCCCTTTTGAGGTTGTTTTCATTTTGTAATCTTTTGCTTAGCCTAATAATGTAACGTAATTGAAAACCTAAGTGTTGTTAGCTTATTTGATCCTGCTTTGAACTATGAGAACTTTGGGTTTATACATATAAAATTGATATGTGGATTTGATAATAATGGAGATTGGTTTATTGAAAGGTGAGTTACTCATGTGTAGCGGTTTAATGAATTAACATTCGTATTATCTAAATATGCTTAATTCCTTGATTGTTCGTGTTGTTTACCCAGGAGTATTGGCACTCAGCTTTTGCTGACGTGTGTCGTATTTGTTTGTGTTTGTGTTTGTTTGTTCTTCCCCTTTGGGTTTGAACCTGTGATGACCCATGTACATTTTACAATGGTGAGCAGTTGATACTAAAACATGTTTAATGTTGGGCTTTGGGATATTTGAGTTGAGGATGTCAATTCGAGTAGGAACTTTGTGTTGAGGAATTTCAAATGTAAATTTTGTTTGTATATAAGTTTGTTATTCTTATATAAGTTTGATTTAAGATTTCTTAGATGGGATGTAATATCCAGTAGATTAATTGGGTTTGTGCTATTCCTTCTTGAGGTTGTTTCCACAAAGCGTTGACTATTTGGGTCTTGAGCTTGATGTCCATATTCTGGATTTTGTGGGCCTAAGGCAAGGTAACCCTATGTCCCTATGCCTTTTCAATATATGCCTTGAAGCCTTAACCCAAAGGATCCACAAAGCATATAATGAGAATACTTGGACGCCTTCTGGAGTTGGGTGGAAAAAAAGTCCCGATTTCCCACTTTATGTTTGTTGATGATCTTATCCTCGTTGGGAGGGTCGACGAGTCTACGGCCTTCTTTATTCGTCAAAGCTTAGGAGAGTTTTGTAAGCTATCGGGTCAGAAAATCAATGAAAGTAAAAGCAAGCTTACTTTCTCCCCCTAATACCCCTCGGGATCTTAGACCTGTTCCAGGAAACCCTAAATGGTAATGAAAGTGATAGCTTAGGTATTTTTCTGGAGCTCCCTATTTCTCATAAGAGACCTTCCCGCTCCCAAGTTCAATTTGTGGTGGACGACAAAGTTTGGGCTAGACTAACTAAACGTAAAAATAAATATCTGTCAAGAGTTGGCAGGCTACGCCTTATTAACTCTACCTTAGCCTCTATCCCGACTTGCTAGATGCAGGAAAACCTTTTGCCTACGCAGACCCTTAAAGATATAGACCAAATTTTTAACGGGTTCTTCACCAAGTACCCCTGAGTTTTCAGAAAATTCACAGGTACCCTCGCACTTTTCAAAATTCACCACATACCCTTCACTTTCATGGTATTACATCAAAATGCCCTATGGCGATTAACTTCGTTAGTCATTAACCCCACCCCACCCCTGCAGCCCCACCCCTCCCCCATGAGCAGCCTTTCCCCCATAGGCCGCAGCCCTGCACTTCTCCCCAACCCCAGCAGCCCCTCCCCCTCCCCTTAGATTTCCGTCGCCGCAGGTCGTGGTTCCGTACATCGGACATATGTAACATAAATCAGCATCTATTGTAACCTTTCGAACAATGGCGGCTATAGCGGCATGTATGGTGGTCGAAAGTAAGAGAAGAGGGACAGAGAAAAGGGTGTAAGGAGGGCGTTGGATTATTGCCGGACCAAAGAAGGGTGCAAAAGAGACGGTGGAGATAGCGGGGCAGCTAAAATCGAGGGGGCCGGGAGTGGTGGGTCCGCTGGAGTGGAGGGTTGGGGGTCTCGCGTGGTGGCCGTGGTAGGGGTTAGTGTGGGGGGGGAAGGAGGGGGGAGGGATGGTGGTTGGATGGTTGGGTTTAGGGTTAGGGTTTCAGATTAGGGTTTAGGGTTAGGGTTAGGGTTAGGGTTAATGACTAACAGAGTTAACCGTCGTTAGTCATTAAAGGCATTTTGATGTATTACCATGAAAGTGAGGGGTACCTGGTAAATTTTGAAAAGTGCGAGGGTACCTGGTGAATTTTCTGAAAATTCGGGGGTACTTGGTGAAAAAAACCGAATTTTTTATAATTTCTTTTGGGGGCAAAGGTGAAAGAGGAAAGAGGAAAATTCACCTTGTAGGGAAATAGGCTACCTTTATACCAAAAACTCAAGGAGCTCTCGGGATTAGACCAAACTAAAATGAACGGGTGCTACATGGCTAAGCTAGGATGGAAAATGTCCCAATAGCGAGAACCTTCCTAGAAGTGTATTATGTCAAAATATTTTCATGCAAAACATGATACGAAGTTTCAAAGTGGGTCTAATGCTTGGAAAAACATCGGGAATGGGTGGGAGTCGCTCTAGGACCACCGTGAGTGGAGTGTAGAGGATGGAAAAACGTTGAGTTTCGGGATGACAATTGGTTGCTCTGCCGAGAGAAAACTTGTAATCACCGACCTAGTCTATCGTGGTTCATGGGACCTTACCAAGCTTTCATGTGCCCCTCCCTTAAGAAATTCAGGACCGTATTCTTAGCATGCCCCCTCCACTCCGCTCTTCTCAGAAGGATCTCATCATTCCTCGATTCGTTACCCATGGAGGTTTTTTCTCTCTCTCTTGCCTATAAAGCTTGATAAGTGACATTTATGTCACTTCTAGGAGTAGTTTTTATATTGTTTTCATAGTTTATTTTCATTTACTTCTATCTATTTTAGCCTTTATTTCTTATTTTTACATTTTGTAGCTTAATTTATTTATTTAGCGATTTTTGTTACTGCCTCCGTACCAGAAAGATCTGAACATTTGTTAGGACACGTAGTTTAAGGTGATAAGTTGTGGTGTGGTTATCAAATGTTATTTTATTTAAAAAGTAGATCTGATAGGAGTTGGTGGGTATTTTTTTATTAGAGAGAGAGAAAGTTGGGTAACTTTTTATTGATAAAAGGTAGAGTGTGGGGCAAAAGATGTGTAAAGAGAAATAATATATTAATTGTGGGACCATGCCAAGAATGGAAGTGTTCAAACTAATTTGAACAAAACATAAAAAGAAAAGTGTTTAACTAATTTCCTGGACGGATGGAGTAGTTTTTAGCTCTTAATTTCGTAGTTTATTCCTTTCCTTTGTTTTATTAATTTTATAGATGAATTAGTTTAGTTTTTGTATTAATTTTCTATTTTATTCCCTTTTAGTCACTCTTGTTTTCTTGTCTCGTGCTTTATCTTTATCTTTATGTGTGTAGGTGAGTGTTTGCGGAACTTGAAGGGTGGAATTTGTCTGAGTTAAGTTCAATAGCTTAAAAAGTCCCAAAACGTCATCCTCTTCATGGCCAACATATCCTACACCACACCATGACTCTTATCCTACACCACATCATCCCATATCCAATACCACACCAATTCCCAATACACTACAACCACCATCTTCCCTCCACCCATATACCCACTGTACACTAAATCTCCTGCTCAAACTAACCACCACCACCACGTCTGTTCCAGGCACGTATTACTCCCAGCCAAGAGGAGCGGGCGCTCCTATGTATAACGGAGCGGGCGCTCCGTTCGAATTTACCAAAAAAAGAATGGTAGGCAGGAAGTATGAGCAACCATGGAGCGGGCGCTCCGTTCGAATTTACCAAAAACAGAATGGTAGGCAGGAAGTATGAGCAACCATGGAGCGGGCGCTCAAAGAAAACGTGCTCAAACACTCGATTAAATTAATCAAGGGTTGTGATTAAATGAAGCAAATCAATGGCGAAAAATTGAACCTCAAAAGATGGAATCGAAGCCATGAAAATCAATGGCCACGATTTGCGCCAATGATGAAGATGATGATGTTGCAGCGAATTTAAAGGCCGCGATTTTGCTGATGGTGATGCTGCGAGTCGACGATGATGATGGACGTGCTTGATGATGTCGACGAGGTGGGCTGCGAAGTAGAGGAGCAGCAGCGAAGAAGATGAAACAAAGGGGGTGGGGTTCTGAACTTCTGATGTTTTGGGGAGATTTAGTTTCATTTTTCTTTTTCTTTTCCTTTTTCTCTTTTCTTTCTTTTCTCCTTTTTCTATGACTTTGCTGTATCTTTTGGCTTTTCAGCCCTTTTTCATTCTTAGTTTCGTTTTTCCCTTTTTCATTTTTCTTTTCCTTTTTATTATTCTCTTTTAATGTAGAGGTTGTATAAATGCCTTAACCCTCATTTTACCTTGGATCGTTATTTACCGTCCGTATTTACTTGAAATCGTCCGTATTTTTTTTTTCATTATATACCCCCCTACGCCTCCCCCTTTCACCTCACTTTACCCTCTCCACTCTCACCAAACTTGCTCTCTCTCTCTACCATCAAGCACTAACACCACCACCACCTTCCGAACACCACCGCCGGACGACCACCACCGGAGCAAGTGAGGAGTACCGAAAAATGTCCGATGAAGGACCGTCAACGCCGCCGGAACGAAATGTGGTAAGTTGAAATTTTTTTTTTTTTTGAAGTCGCCGGAAATTTTTTTTTTGGCCACCGGAGCAGGGTAACGGATCGAAAATCCGTTACCCCCGGTGGAAGAAATGGATGCAAAACCCGTTGCTTCCACGCAGCCAACGGACAAAAAAAATCCGTTGCCTCTCGTGGAAGCACCGGATTTTTATTCGTTACCATGGTAACGGATCACTTTTCCCGTCCACCGCGGAGGTAACGTAGATCCGATCCGTTACCTCCGTGGTGGTAACGGATTTCGTATCCGTTACGGGAGTGTGGTGGTAACGGATTTCCTATCCGTTGCCCCGCATTTTCGAAAAAAAAATTTCTTTTTAGCCTCGTGTTTTCCGGCGAGGGGTTGGGGGGAGTTTGGGTTTTTTTTTTTCTCTTTTTAAATTTATGTTTTGTTCATGTTTGTAGTAATTTATGTTTTTTTAATAATTATATATTTATGTTTATTTAAAATAATTTATATTTGTTCCTAATTTATTTATTAATAATTTATGTTTGAATTAAAAATAATAATTTGTGTTTATTTGGGTTTTTATAATTTATGTGAATAGTTAATTTGAATATATTAATTAAATGTTAATAGTTAATATGTTCCATTTAGTTAATATTTGATTTTCCGTCATAATTAGTATTGATTTTGTAATTAGCGAATAATAGTACATCCGTTTATGTTAATTTTGTTAATGAATATTTAGTTAATATTTTTTGATATTATTTTCAAATATGTATGCATATTATTATAATTATTTTCATAATAAGTAGTAATTTTTGTGATTGGTAACTAACTAATATTAAGTTAATGAATGGATTATATTAAGTTGAGAACATGTGCACTATGTAGTTAATAAATTTTGTGATTGGTAAATAAATAATAATGATTATTAGTTACGATAAGTAAGTAAATAATAGTGAATAATATTATTGATTATATGTTGTCTAATTGAAAAAATGCTAAACATTATAGGCTTATTTGCCGGACTTTGGGGGTGATTATATAGATTATAATCACATGTTTTATAATGAAACACTATGGGAATGAGAAAAAGGAACTACAAGATTGGGTTAAGAAAAGGGCACATGAAATCGGGTTTGTGATGATTATTATATCAAATCATAAACACGATCCTAGTGGGCGAGAATATGTATATATGAAATGTAACCGGGCGCACCATATAGGGGTGAAGGTAGAGATCTTAGTGTAGCGAACGGGTAGCTACAAAGACAAAAGCCCGGTGGCAGGAGCGGGAGTTAAGGTTGAGTATTTGGAGTACCCGAGATCGAACCTGGATGGGAGATCAAAGCGAACGGGGGATTAGGGGCTTGCACAATCATGAGTTCATTCATTACCTTGAGGGCCATCGACCCATCGCGCGGCCTTAGTCCGGCGGCAAAGGTATTCGCTCGCGATATGATAAAGTCGCACGTTAAGCCCGCTAGTATAATGAAAGTTGTGAATGAAAAATTTCCCGATGATCATCCAAATATGAGACACTTGTACAACCCGAAGGAAAAGGATAGAGGGGAAGCAATGGATGGTAGAGACGTGATGCAACACTTCCTTCACCTTGCTCGAGAACCCCAAAGGAGACCACGCCGAAAGAATCACTCGAGTACAAAACGAAAGAAGAGTGGTTTTGAGCACACATCCAGTTCGTCTTCAAAGAGAAGCAGATCTTCAGGTTCAGTTATGAGCTTGTCAACTTCTACGGGTAATATGTTTGTTAATTGTATGTATTGATTATTGATAACATTTATTTGATACGTGCTTGATAAATTTTATGTTGATTAATTTGATTGTTGTAGGTCGGAAAGCGTGGATGGAGAAGAGGGTGTTAGTGGATTTCCATTTTACCGGGGATTCACAGGATTCTTCGCCCATTCATTACTAGATGGACTAATGTTCGGGCGGACGGTAGCGTAGATTTCGAACTGTTGCGATTGTTTTTTAGGGAGTGAAGACCATTGGGGTTTTATCCGCCAAAATATGGCAAATGAGATTGCTTGCTCATCGGGATGTTTACACACGTATTTATTATGATGGGATAGACTCGGCAATAAGGCGCATTATTTGGAGTGGGGGGCGGCATACGAGGCTCATTGGATGGTTACTTCGCAAGACTTGTTCCCTATTGCGCGAGATGTTCAATGCCGCTGATCATTTTAGTAGGACTTGGCCCGGAGGGACAACTATATCCGTGTATCACTTTGTCCTTCCTTGGCGTGCTTCGAATACACGGTGGGTCCAACTAACGAACTCGTAATAGCACATCTTGGTACCTTTCGGCATTATATTAGGCGTAGTTACTTCCCGGATCACCGTACCACCTATTCATAACTTGTGGCATAACATGCATGAAGATAGTGTTGATGGTTGGGATCGGTTGTATGGTGTGAGATGCGCTTTATGGGATGAGTTACTCTCTTCTTAGTATATAGTACATAGTGCGATCTATTCATTGTAATTTTTATGTATTCTATTTGATAAGTTCATTTGTAATTATTAGTATTATTTGATAATTGAATTTGAGCGAATAGTATTTGATATGATATTAATATATAATGTTGGATCATAATAAGTTGCAATGATTCAAATTGAAATAATAAGTTGCAATTCATTATAATGTAGTATTAACTTATTTGCTAAATATTAGTATTGATTTTGTAATGAAAAGTATTATTTGATATAATAATAATATGTTGCAATGATTCAAAATGAAATAATATGTTGCAATGATTCAAATTGAAATAATAAATATCATCATAAAACCAAAGTCATATATACCTAACAAAGTAATATCATCACAAAATGTAACTACATAATACACCCGTACATAAATAATGCAATGAGAACAACTTGAAGTACTCGTATATCCAGGCCTTGAAGGAGCGTCGGACACCCGGCAACCTGCTTGCTATCCGCTCTAGACGCAACCCCTAGGCGAACGATATAGGTGCGCCAAAGCAGTGAGCCCCATGAGTAAGTATGAGCCGAGATCAAGGTCATCCAGGCTCGGTTATGTTACGGGGCATGAGGCGGGAACCACTCTTATCGGTGAAGAGGGTACACCCAAGTGTCGGGGAGCATCCATGCGCGAACACGCACGTCGGCCGGACGGCCACGATCTATGCACCGATCGAAAATCTTCCGAGCGGTAACGCCACCGTTCCTCCGGACCGTGACTCCTCACATAATAACTCCTCACGAGTCAAGCCGAGGAGCTCCTTAAACCGTACATATTGATCGAAGTCGGCAAAACGGCACTAACGGTCAGGCCCTCAATAGGAACACGTAGGATGCGCCAAACGTCATGTAACATGATCGTCATCTCTCCAAAAGGCATGTGAAACGTGTTCGTGTCTGGGCCGCTAACGCTCTACAAACACTTGTAAGCAATGGAAAGTCAAGGTGCCGAAACATAATCCCCGGTAGTGGGCAATACAAGATCTATCCAAGCGCGCAACGGCATCTGCGGGGAAACCTTAAGTCGACAACGGATCAAATGCATTGGGAGCGGTTATGGCACGGCATAACATCCCTGCGGTCGTATCGTGGTATATACGGGAGCCGACGTGCCCCCGCCACTAGGAATCGGGGTACCGTCAAGTGGGCCCCCGGGCATCGCCTCGGTAACTAACCACGAAGTATCCCTAGCGGCTCTAGTCCCGCTCGACAGCCTACTACATCCGAGCTCGACCCCAGAAACAAACCTCCCTCTGCTACCCTTCCTCACGGGCACATGGGAGGCGGCTTCACCACATCGGCTCCATCACCACCGCTCAAGCATGATCCTAACTCCTGCTCGTCCCCAATATCCCATCCATCACTATCGGGGCGCGTCCTCGGGAATAGGCATCCGGCTAGCTTTGAGCATCGATCCTCGCCCTCCTACTAGATGCATCAACACCACGAGATCTAGTGTGTCGTGGCGTCGATCCCTCGGGACCCTCAAGACCCTAATAATACATTATGTTAATTATTCATTATTTATTTAATGTCTACGTTATTATATTGTAATTACTACTAATCTATAACCATTGACACTCTAATAATTAATTAACTACAATTATAAGGAAAAATAATACTAAGATGCATCAACTTGCTAATATCATTAGTAAACATGCTAATAAAAACAAATACCCTACACAACTTATATTAACATGCTAATAAAAACAAATTAACATGCTAATATCATTACAATAAATAATAGTAATATGCTACTAATATAAAACATGCTAATATCATTGAAATTTTTTATAATATAATAACATGCTCAAATTAATTTATTAACTAATTAAATAACAACTATTAAAATTAAATAATACTATTATCACATGCTATTAAACAAATAATCAAATTAAATCAAACAAATTAAATAATACTAACATGTTACTAACATGCATTAACATAATAATAAAAACCTAATTACAACATTATCACACAAATTAACATATTAACTATTAAAATTTAATTAATATATTCAAATAACTATTCACATAAATTATAAAAACCCAAATAAACACAAATTATTATTTTTAATTCAAACATAAATTATTAATAAATAAATTAGGAACAAATATAAATTATTTTAAATAAACATAAATATATAATTATTAAAAAACATAAATTTCTACAAACATAAACAAAACATAAATTTAAAAAAAAAGAAAAAAAAAACCCAAACTCCCCCCAACCCCTCGCCGGAAAACACGAGGCTAAAAAAATTTTTTTTTTTTTCCGAAAATGCGGGGGCAACGGATAGGAAATCCGTTACCACCACATTCAGTAACGGATACGAAATCCGTTACCACCACGAAGGTAACGGATCGGATCTACGTTACCTCTGCGGTGGTACTCGGAAAAGTGATCCGTTACCATGGTAACGGATCACTTTTCGGTACCACCACCGCAGGTAACGTGGATCCGATCGTTACCTCTGCGATGGTAACGGATTAGTCATCCGTTACCACCGTGTGGTGGTAAGCGGATTAGTCATCCGTTACCACCGTGGTGGTAACGCAGTTTCCTATCCGTTGCCCCGCTTTCGGAAAAAAATTTTTTTAGCCTCGTGTTTTCCAAACAGGTGACATTTTCCGGCATATGGGTTGGTTTTCACCACAAAAAACTACAAAACTAACTTTGATTCGAAGATTCCCCGATTTCCTTTGCCTTCTTCCTTGGGCACATTCTTTTTCCGGCGAGTTGTGGTGGTGTTGGGCGTCGGTGTCTTCTTCGTCCCAGTTGTGGTGGTCGCCGGTAAGGTTGTGCGCGCTGGTGGTGGGGGTTGTCGTGTGGTGGTGGTTGCGGTGGTGGTGGTGGTGGTGGTGGCGGTGGTGGTGGTGGTGGCTTTGGGGGTGGTGGTGGCTTTGGTGGGAGTGAGGAGTGAGGGTGAGAGAGTGAGAGAGTGTGAGTGTGTGAGTGTATGGGGGTATGGGGTAGTATTTGTAGGGGTAGTTTAGGAGTATTTTAAAAAAAATACGGACGATTTCAAGTAAATACGGGCGGTATTTAGTAAGCCCCATTAACAACTAATCTAAGAAAAACAATTAAAATAAAACAATAAAAGAGGAGATAGAGTAAGAAATGTTCAATGATTATTGGTTGAAAGTTAAATCTGAGTGTCGGCCTGAATCTACAATCTTGCACTTCTTTGAGTTTTCTCCTTTTCTCCCTAAACTAATCTATTGAGGTTAATCCTCCTTAAAACCCTAAAAACACTAAAACTAAACTAAGAGTGGTGAATAAAATAAAACTTGGCTCAAAAAACTTCTTGGTCCCCTAATAAAAGGAGGGTTAAGGTATTTATACAACCTCTAAATTAAAAGAGAATAATAAAAAGGAAAAGATAAATGGAAAAGGGAAAAAGAAACTAAGAATGAAAAAGGGCTGAAAAGCCAAAAGATACAACAAAGTCATAGAAAAAGGAGAAAAGAAAGAAAAGAGAAAAAGGAAAAAGAAAAAGAATAAGAAAAAGAAAAATGAAACTAAATCCCCCCCAAAACATCAGAAGTTCAGAACCCCACCCCCTTTGTTTCATCTTCTTCGCTGCTGCTCCTCTACTTCGTAGCCCACCTCGTCGACATCATCAAGCACGTCCATCATCATCGTCGACTCGCAGCATCACCATCAGCAAAATCGCGGCCTTTAAATTCGCTGCAACATCATCATCTTCATCATTGGCGCAAATCGTGGCCATTGATTTTCATGGCTTCGATTCCATCTTTTTGAGGTTCAATTTTTCGCCATTGATTTGCTTCATTTAATCACAGCCCTTGATTAATTTAATGAGTGTTTGAGCACGTTTTCTTTGAGCGCCCGCTCCGTGGTCGCTCCATGGTCGCTCATACTTCCTGCCTACCATTCTGTTTTTGGTGAATTCGAACGGAGCGCCCGCTCCGTTATACAGAAGGAGCGCCCGCTTCTCTTGGCTGGGAGTAATACGTGCCTGGAACAGACGTGGTGGTGGTGGTTAGTTTGAGCAGGAGATTTAGTGTACAGTGGGTATATGGGTGGAGGGAAGATGGTGGTGGTAGTGTATTGGGGATTGGTGTGGTTTTGGATATGGGATGATGTGGTGTAGGATAAGAGTCATGGTGTGGTGTAGGATATGTTGGCCATGAAAGGATGACGTTTTGGGACTTTTAAGCTATTGAACTTAACTCAGACAAATTCCGCCCGTCAAGTTCCGCAAACACTCACCTTACACACATAAAGATAAAGATAAAGCACGAGACAAGAAAACAAGAGTGACTAAAAGGGAATAAAATAGAAAATTAATACAAAAACTAAACTAATTCATCTATAAAATTAATAAAACAAAGGAAAGGAATAAACTATGAAATTAAGAGCTAAAAAGTAACGAAAATCACTAAATAAATAAAATTAAGCTACAAAATGTAAAAATAAGAAATAAAGGCTAAAATAGATAGAAATAAATGAAAATAAAGCTGTGAAAATAATATACAAACTTCTCTCAGAAGTAACATAAATGTCACTTATCAAACTTCCCCATGCTAAGCTTTTGCTCGTCCTCGAGCAAAATGAGATGAAACCCAAAGGAAGAGAATGAATTTATTCAAGCAAAGCAAATAAAGAAAATAGATGAGAATATACACTAACTCAATTTCATAGGAATCACGGTTGTATTTAGCATATGCAACAAGCTCTTTAAACCCCTAAATCGCTCTAGAGGGCGAGTGAGATCTCACGAGGGTTTCCCAAGAGGCTTAACCCACAACTTTAATCTTTTCATCAACCATTTATTCAACAAACTCAAGATTTATGCCCAACTCAACTATCAATGAAATGGTTTACAAGCAAGGATAGATAGCAACTTTAAAGACAACTAATTTCCAAGTGTACTCATAGGTTATGGGTAGAGAAAGAAACTAATCAAGATTGCAATATGACACCTAATTAGACTTTTTACTCGCTCATTAGAGAACACCTAGCTATCCAAAAGACTTAGGGCTCTTCAAGTGTTATAGAAGCTTAAACCATAAGTCCACTATCCCTAGATACACAAATAGGCCTTAGACTCCACTCTACTCAAAACTTAAGAAAAATAGAATTAAGTGTGGGAGGCATCCACAAATTGACATCTTTTATTGAAATTATTCTATTCTTTTTGCTTTTCGTTTTTTTTTTTTTCACTTTTTTTCATTTTTCATGCCTTTTTTTGACTGTTTTTAGCTTTTTCTTTTTCCCTTATTACGGGAATTTTGATATACAAGGAAGATATAACTACTCACTAAAGAGAAACATAAGAACTTGTAGCTTTTTGTGCCACTTATTACAAACGAAAAGAAGTAAAAACTAAGTTTCTTGTAGAGCTTTGTTTGGGGACATGATGAGCATATCTAGGGATACAAGGGACCGCAAATTTGAAGCTAAAATTATCCAAGCATGAGCAACATAGTCAAGATTCAAGACTAGACATCCAATTGAGCATTCATTAGTTTCATGTTGGTAGATTCTAATGCAATCAAGATTAATCACCTCCTAAAACATCACAACCCAAACTCACACTCTTCCAAAAGGAGCCTCTAAACATGTACTCAAAATCAAAGCAAGGAATCCACATATATCATCAACTAGCATCTTCCTTGGGCAAGGGAATGCTTTGTACTTTTCTTTATTCCTTAATTTTTTGGATTTTCCAAACCTTTTTTCAATTTTTTTTTCAATTTTTCTTTATAAAGAGAAACTCAAAACATGGATGAAAAAAGGAAGAAAAATAAAAGAAAGGAAAATAATTTTAGATTTTAAAATTTTGTAAAAAGAGAAAAGTAAATAATAAAGTATGTCTATTGACTCTTTTTATTAATGAATTAATTTTATTTTCAAAAAAAAAAACTAAACAAAATAAATCATAAATAATTAAACTAATCATGAACAACTAATCTAAGAAAAACAATTAAAATAAAGCAATAAAAGAGGAGATAGAGTAAGAAATGATCAATGATTATTGGTTGAAAGTTCCAATACAAGTGTCACCCTTGAATCTACAATCTTCCACCTTTCTTTGAGTTTTCTTCCTAAACTAATCTATTGAGGTTAATCCTCCTTAAAATCCTAAAAACACTAAAACTAAACTAAGAGTGGGGAATAAAATAAAACTTGGCTCAAAAAACTTCTTGATCCCCTAATAAAATGATCGGATATTTTCGGTACTCCTCACTTGCTCCGGTGGTGGTGCTCCGGTGGTGGTCGTCCGGCGGTGGTGTTCGGAAGGTGGTGGTGGTGTTAGTGCTTGATGGTAGAGAGAGAGAGAGAGAGCTTAAGTTTGGTGAGAGTGGAGAGGGTAAAGTGAGGTGAAAGGGGAGGGGCATGGGGGGGGTATATAATGAAAAAAAATACGGACGATTTCAAGTAAATACGGACGGTAAATAGCGATCCAGTTAATTTAGAGGTTGTATAAATACCTTAACCCTCCTTTTATTAGGGGACCAAGAAGTTTTTTGAGCCAAGTTTTATTTTATTCACCACTCTTAGTTTAGTTTTAGTGTTTTTAGGGTTTTAAGGAGGATTAACCTCAATAGATTAGTTTAGGGAGAAAAGGGAGAAAACTCAAAGAAAGGTGGAAGCTTGTAGATTCAAGGGTGACACTTGTATTGGAACTTTCAACCAATAATCATTGAACATTTCTTACTCTATCTCCTCTTTTATTGCTTTATTTTAATTGTTTTTCTTAGATTAGTTGTTCATGGTTAGTTTAATTATTTATGATTTATTTTGTTTAGTTTTTTTTTTTTGAAAATAAAATTAATTCATTAATAAAAGAGTCATACGACATCTACAATAAAAATCAGAAATAATAAATACATAACAATTTTGAACAAATAAAATTCAGAATTTGCAAAACCACGATCGTTGTGTAGTAGATCTAACAATTTTGCATACCCTCTTCCACATCGCTGTTTGATACGACCTTCAACGAGGGGTTCTTTCGACATGTTGTAGTTTTGAAATAGAATTGAATCTGATACCATTGATTGTAATTGTAGATCTGAGATCTGCTTCGACACCGCATAATTCTTCATCAACGAACCAAAATTACGATAATTCATCTAGAAACAAAAAAGTAAACTAAAGTCTCTCCCAAGGAGAAGAGAATAAACCCTTTCTTTCAAGGGAGAAACGATCCTCTCTTTAAAGGAGGAAGTATTATTCAAACAAGAACGAACATAAACAAAGTTAAACAATAAAGAAAATAAAATTAAGGTGAGGCTATCCACCGATAAATCGATGGAAGCCCCTTTGAAATTCACTAATGGAGGCTAGGGTTTAGGAGAGAAAGGAAAAAGTTTTATTTTGTTTTGTTTAGTTTAATGATTATTATCATGTTATTAGTGCTTAACATCTCTAAAGTCCTCATTTTTGTTTTTATGGAGTAGTTTGTTGGTTAGGGTTTGGGTGAAAATCCAACCATGATTGAATTGGGCATTTGAGTTTGGATTTGGAGATGTGCGTGATTAAATTATTATTTGTCTAGCTTTTCTAATCTACATTGCATTCTCTTTGATCACATAAATGTTGTATTGGATTGGAGTAGATTGATTTAGGTTGGCATGAGAGTGTGACCTATTGATTTCTGTTATTAACTTGGGCTTATTTGAACCTCAGGATATGTTAGTAATGGATGAGAGTCCTTATTTGATGTCTTTGAGAATTTCTTCGCCTATGAGAGTAGGATGAGAGTTTTATGTTGGGTCAATAGCTAATTCAAGTAGTGTTCATTCATTATCTCTATGTTTGATATTCTTATGCCTATTTCATGATTAGTTGGTGTTTAATCCCATCTCCTAATTTTAGGTATCCTTGATATTTAGCTTTTTTGTAGTTCTTAGTTGGTTATTGACAATTTCCGACTCCTTCTTCGACCTAGCTTATTGTTTATTTAACACATTTCGATGTACCTTAGTCCTTGTGGAAGAATGACCCTTACTTGCCACTTTACTTAGTTTAGTGGTCTAGTTAGATTTTGTTTGACTTTAGGGGATTAGTGACGACCTAGTTTTCCCTATGTCAAAGCTCAAGTCCAGGATCTGGGTACTCAGGAGGACATTATGTGGATTTGGAAAGGTAACATGGAAATCAAGCTGAAGTTCTTGTTCTGGTTACTTTGGCGGGATAAAATCCCTCACATGAATCTCTTAAATCAAAGAAGGATAATCCCGTCTCCTCTTTGTCCTCGATGTTTGGACATGGAGGAAGACCCATCTTATTTGATTTGTTACTGTTTTATTCTTCTAGGGTATGGACTTTGGTAGGTATCCCTTCACCTCTCCACTTATGACTCAACGTGTGGCTTAAGGAAAACCTCAATGATGTGTTTGAATTTAGGGGTATTAGGTGGGGTGTGCTCTTCCCTTTATGTATGTCATGAAATTTGGAAAGATAGGAATAGTCAAGTATTCAAGCTCTTACCCCCCCCTTCAACCCCAGAAAATATATTGACCAAAGCTTGCTTCCTTGCCCAGGATTACCGTTTAGCTATGGGGAACCTTTCATCCCCTCTTGCGTAGTCGAAGCCATCGGGGTGTGTGGCCCCGGACCAACCCATCACTTCCTAATAACCAATTTGTCATTCATGTGGATGCCTCTTTCGCTAATTTCAATAATCCGGTGGGTATAGGTGGTGTCTTTAGAACTAATGTAGAAATGTGACATTTTGGGTTACAAAAGAAATGTTTTGCTAATAACTCTCTTGCAGCTGAATTATTGAGTATTCATGAAGCCTTGTATTTTGCGGATCATCAAAACATAATCATCAACCACAATGTGATTAGTGACAAGTATATTCTTTTTACTCATTTGCTGAGGTTATTTGCATCGGATCTTCGTTAACATCCGATACAAATCGTCTGTTCATGAACATTTGCGTCAGTCTTTCTTCTGTGCGACGCAAATAGGGCGATGCAAATTATCATTTTTCTACTAGACGTTGAAGGTGGCTTCGGATGGATTTATGCATTGAGCATTGTGACCGGGATAACAACACTTGAGGACTTGATGGCCAAGAAGGCTAGGTTGTCGGATTTTGATTAATGTAATGTAACTAGGATTATTTTCCCATCCCCCCTAGCTATTGTATGAACATTAATGGTTTGGTGTGTAGCGCAACTTAATTATCTATTTTGGTTTCTTTTTCACCAAAAAAAAGGTAGTTTTGGATATGAATGGTGGCCCCACTTTGGTATGAATTCAATCCACCTTAGGTTCATAAAACAAAAGGCAAAAACACTTGAATGGATCGGATTTACAATAATTTATCGTGCACCGTAAAACCATATGATATAGTCGATTTTCATTTGATATAATGAATTTTCGTTTGATATAGTTGATTTTTGTATGATATAATCACCTTTTATTTAGTCAATTTTTGTATAATATAGTCAATTTTCTAATATAGTCAGTTTTATATGATATAGTCGTTTTTTTCCTAATATAGTCATTGTTTGTGTGATAAAGTCGGTTTGGGTGTATAATAAATTATTGTAAATTCGATCCACCTAGGATGTTTTGATCCAAAGGACACAAGCCCCAGTACACCAATTCGACACATGATGATCCACCCAGGGGAGCCAATATACCCCCTATTTTTACTGAAACATATAGTATTGCTGCAAAAGTATCATCACCATTTTCATACGTGATAGCTATTTCTTTTGAGAAATCAAATATGGTAAAAATTAAGAGTATCAAATCAAAGATAGAATAAGGAATTTTTTTTCTAAAGATAACTAAATCACAGGCATGGTGTGCAGCTACACATTTCCATAAACTTTGAAGGCTGCGGCCAAACCACTCTTGATAGCACCTTCCACGTGCGGGACGACACGGAAGTCTCCACGAAACAACCAATCGCTTGTTTGCATCCCAAAGACACTTATCTTCTCTAGCTATGCTAACTGTTGGAAAGGCACTTGCCCCGCAAAAAAAATTATTAAAGGAGTTACAATAGTTTTGAAGCTAAAAAACAAAAGAATCATTATTTTTTAGCTCATTTCGCAGTAAAACATAGAGCCAACCATATATATTGGCTCCTTAATCTTCATTCTTGGAACTTTGAATAAATCAAGAAAAAGAAAATAGTGAAATACATAACTCTCAAGTATAGTCAATCACACAACTTTGAGTCACAAATTGGTAGAAACCCTAGAATCATGTTTAGCGAGAGTCGTCATATAAGATTATTTATTATCCTATTATCATAGTCGACTAGTTTGTTAGTTAGATTAGTAACTAAATCTTGTATATATAGAGACTCTTCTCTATTATGTTAGTTCAGTTTTACAATCAATAATATTTTTCTTTTTCTTCTCTCTATTACAATTCTCTCTGGACTTCTTCTCTTGATAATGAATCAATTCGATTCTTAGTTTCTTCATGGTATCGAGGCTCAAATCTCTCTCATGAGATTGAGGTCGTTCTATTAAATATTAAAATTGATTTCAGCTTAATTTTGTGAATAAAATTCTTGCGAGAAGCTTTAATTGCGATTTTTGATTTACCTTTTCAATTAAATTGATTTGCGATTTCATATATCTTGCGAATCAGTCAAATTCTTGAAGATTTAATGGCAATTGATTATGAGGTTTCTTTGAATGGTGAAAATGGTGTAAGTAATGTTGATAATGGAGGCGATGTTGATCCTCTCTTCATTTCTACATCCGATAATCATACTTGCATCTTTAGTTACTCCAATATTTTACCGGTAACAACTTCATGAGATGGAGTAGAAATGTTTGTCGTGCTTTAATTACTAAAAACCAGGAAGGATTTATCAACTGATCATTACTTATGCCTGATGAGAAGGATAAATATTTCCACAAATGGAAAAGAGCTTATTACATGGTGATGAGCTTGATATTGAGCTCTATGAGTTTTGATCTAGCTGATGAGTTTGGATTTATGGAGAATTCTATGGAATTATGGAGAGAATTACAGGAACAATTTGGTCAATCAAATGGACCATTGATCCATCAATTAAAGAAGGAAATCGATAGTTTGAAACAAGAAAATATGACTATTATTGCTTATTATGGTAAAATCAAGAAGTTGTGGGATGAATTGCGGTTTTTACATGGATCCGAATAGTGGTTTTAATACTCCTATATCAATACCTTCTATCAATCGTGCTTTTTCAATTGCTCAGCAAGAGGACATACTATTGATCAATGCTTTAAATTGATTGGTTACCCTCGGTGCTATAATGGTGTTAAAGCTGGAAAGAAAGGAAGAAGTACACACAACAGTCACAAAATTGCAACTAATGTTCACACCGATTATGGAGATTCTCCTTTGGATATTAGGAGTCCTGGTTCTCATAATGATAGAATTGATTCCGATATGCTTCTTGCTATTTGTCAACAAGTGATGAAGACCATGAAAGGCAAAGAAAGTTTCGAGATGGGTCGGTCCTATAGTTCCGGTTTTCAAGCTTTGCGGTATCGATCAATTCTCATTTGCTTGTTCTATGACTAGACAATATGATTATACGAGTTGGATAGTTGATTCTAGTGCATGTGATCATATGGTTTTTTATGCAAGTATGTTAGTTGATAAAAGAACATTATCTTCACCAATCAAAGTAGGATACCGATGGCGGTTATAGGTTGGTGAAATTGGTTGGAAAAGTGTTCTTAAGTGAGGCTTTAGTGCTTCATAATATGCATTTAGTTGAAGGTTTTAAGCACAACTTGATGTCTATAGGACAATTGATTGACAAATCGGGAATTACACTTGATATTTACTAGTGATGGTTGCTATTTTCGAGACCTCTCTAGTAGAGATGTACTAGTTGTTGCAAAGAAGTATCATGGTATGTATTTCTTGAATGCAACTTGTTTAAAGAATTCAAGAGCCGAGGTATATAGTAATAAGGTCTCTTGTAATGTTGCTGTCACTAATTTTCCTGTTCATAGAATGGTGCTACCATGATAAAACTAGTACAAGTACAAAAAATAAGTGTAACTCTGAGATTTCTCCGGATTTAATTCACGCTTGTTTTGTCACGTTTCTTTATCGAAGATGCAACATTTGTGATTGCGAGATGTCTAAAGGAATATAATTGCATTGTTCACTTATATTCTAAACAACACAAGCTTCCTTTTTGGGTCAACAACACTAGAGCTAGTGCTTGTTTAGACTTACTTCATGTTGATCTTTGGAGACCATATAGAGTTGTTGCATTGAATAGTGCATCTTCCTTTCTCACAATCCTAGATGATCACAATAGGGTTATTTGGACATTTTTATTGCATAATAAATCTTAAGTTACTAAAACTATAGCTGATTTCTTGGCATTGATTGATACTCAGTTCAAAACAAAGGTGAAAGGGATTAGGTCGACAATGGAGCCGAGATAATCAAAGAACAATGTTTAAGGTTGTTTGCAAATAGAGGTATAATACATCGAAGAAGTGTTCCTCATGTTCCTCAACGGAATGGTAGAGTTGAGAGGAAACATAAATACTTGTTAGAGATGGCAAGGGCTTTAAGGTTTAATGCTAATTTGCCTAAGCGGTTTCGGGGGAGATTGCTTGCTTACGGATACTCATTTGATTAACAAGTTGCTGCAAAGATTACCGAATTGGAAATCTCCTCGTGAAGTCATGTTTCACAAAGTCCTTCATACACAAACTTGAGAGTGTTTGGATGTTTGTGTTATGCCTATACCATGCCCATTCACGAGGATAAATTTGATACAAGAGCTAGACAATGCATATTCTTGGGATATCCTTATGGTCAAAAAGCTTATAAATTGTATGATTTGAATACACATACTTGTTTTGTTTCTAGAGATGTTATATATTTTAAGAAATAGTTTTTCCTTATCCTACAAATTATGTAGCTTCTCAATGTTCTCTTTGTGTCACTTGTTAATTTTGGCACTTGAATCTGCTACTATTCCTTCTTCTACATTGACTACGATTCTTCTCATTCACATACTCTTATTCCCCCGAGGCAACCATTAATCTCTTCCACTCATTTGTCTTCGAAAATTTTGATTCCACTTCACAAATCCATTATGTTTCTCCTATTCTTTCTTCTACTAACTCTCGCACTGAGACACTTCTTCTCCTATAATACCTTCGATCTGTTCCGAGATATGCGAAGAAAGTCTTCGAGCAGGTTATTCCTTACATTAAACTTACATATTTTGTTACTACCTATATTCCTCACAAAAATCATACATATTCTCATTTTTCTTCTAATGAATCAACTTTTTCTTTGTTAATTCTTCACAAATTGTTGAACCTAAGCATTATGATCAAGCTAAACACAATCCTAATTGGATTTTAGCTATGGAAAAGGAACTACAAGCTTTGGAAGCTAATGACATGGAAGTTAACTTCACTTCATGTAGGCAAGGCTCGCTATTGGTTCAAAATGGGTTTATAAAACCAACTTGAACCCGAGATGGGAGCATTGAAAGATATAAAGCTCCTTTAGTTGCTCACTGAATATCGCGAAGTGGAAGGGTAAGACTTTACTCAAGCCTTTGCTCTGTGGCAAAACTAGCTCCTTGTCGAGGTCTTGATTGTTGTAGCTAATGCTCATGGTTCGCCTACGTGTCGACTAGATGTAAATAATGCATTTTTTGCATGGTTACTTAGATGAAGAAGTTTATATGTTGCCTCTGTTTGGTTACACTAAGGCAAGTCTTGGTGAAGTTTGTAGGCGAAAAAGTCCATATATCATATATGGACTTAAACGGGGCTTCCAGTCGATGGAATAAGGAGTTGAGTAAGTTTCTTAAAGGTTTGGGATTTATACAATCCAAACAAGATTACTCTTTGTTCACTAGATTTTTGGATGGTCGATTATTGGCTATTTTGGTCTATGTGGATGATATGGTTCTTACGGGGAACAAGCATGTCTTAGATTAACTCGGTCGAAGCAATCTCTTGATCGAAGCATTCACAATCAAGGATCTTGGTGATCTCGACTTCTTAAGTATTTCTTGGGTATTGAAATATCCGAGAAATTCTAGTGGTATTTTTATCTCAAAAGAAATAAATTAAAGATATTATTACATATTGTGGAATGCTTCATTGTGAATCTTCTCCTGCTCCTTTACCTACTGGTTTGAAGCTTTCAACCGACATTGGTGATATTCTCATTGAACACGATGCTTACTGAAGACTAATTGGCAGATTGTTGTACTTAGGTCTTACTAGACCTGGTTTATCTTATCCTGTCCAACATTTAAGCCAATTTATGCATCAACCAAGGGTTCCACAGCTCACAGCAACTTTACCTATTGTGAAGTATTTGCAAGGCAAAATGGACAATGGTTTGTTCTATTCTGCACATAGTAAATTACATGTTTCAGATTGGAGTGCCTGTGAGCACATCTTTAAGTGTTTATGCTGTCTTTCTTAGAGATAATTTGGTAGCTTGCAAGACAAAGAAGCAATCTACAGTCAGCAAATCTTCTGCTGAAGGTAAATACAGAAGTATGTCAGCAGCAAGTGAGTTAGCTTGGATACATGGTTTGTTGGAAGATCTTGAGGTCTCTATTCCTCTTCCTATCACAAAGTATTGTGTTATTTCGTCTGCTGAACATCTGGCTCAAAATCCTAAGTTTCATGAAAAGACTAAACATCTCAAGAGATAGATGCACTACGTCAGAGAGCAAGTAGAAGTTGGCTTCATCACTACAGTTCATGTGAAAAGTGCACATTAGTTAGCTGATTTACTCACCAAATCTCTGTCTTCTACACAACATCATTTTCTTTGTTCCAAGCTTGGTCTTGTCTCACAAGTCTAGCTTGAAGGAGGAGTATAAGATTATTTATTATCCTATTATCCTAGTAAGCTAGTTTGTTAGTTAGATTAGTAACTAACTCTTGTATATATAGAGACTCTTCTATATTCTGTTAGTTCAGTTTTACAATCAGTAATATTTTTCTTTATTCTTCTCTATGTTACAATTCTCTCTGGATTTATTCTCTTGATAATGAATCATTTCTGATTCTTAATTTCTTCACGTCATTCCCACCAAGCTGCTTTTAGTGAGATGTTAGTTATACTAGTCAGTCTACAAAGAAATCGCCATACCTTACTATATAAGCTTAATGAGTCACCTGAAAAGTAGCATATGCAAAAAGTGACACCTATAAGATAAAAAGTGAAACTGTCTCATGTTGAGACCGTCTCATTGGAGAATTTGCCATATTGCTATGAGCTTCTTTAGTATCCTTAATACTCCCTCTGCACATATATTATAGGCTATAATTGTATTTTACATCATCTCAAGATGTAGGCTTTTTCCTATATTTAGCAAGTCAAAATTTAATTTCAGTATATTAATTGGTTTTCTTTGATGTCTGTTAGAAATCCTGATCGATCAAGTAGTCCACTCAGATAAGGCTATACAAAGCCCACTTCAAACATTTTAAAGATTGGTCTGAAGGTTGGTATACCATGACTTCTATCGTCGTAGTGAGATATTTCCTACTGGGGTGAGGCTGAGTCCACACCTCAAAGAAGTTCGAGTGTCACATCCTAAATTATAAGTTAAGATCCTGGTTTTGCTAAGCTTGTTCGTCGCCAAGAAAACTATCTGACTAGTGTATGTTGTGTGAGAGTTTGCCTTCAAAACAATACTTTCCACAGCATAGGGACATACTTCAGACAGATTAAGCCAAGCATCAAAATCCAACAAAATCATGATTGAAATCACAGAGTAATTCACCTAGCTTACTCGTATATAAGATGTGGATAGTGTGGATACTCCATTCTTGACACAAACAGAATAGGAAATATAAATTTAAAAAACCTACATAGACACCAAAGAATATTCATCTCAAGGAAATTCCTGGATGTATTTGAATATGTACTCATATCATAGACTAATTAACTTGCTTACTGCAGTACTCACGAAAATCAGTATCAAATCCATGTTGTACTGCTTTATCTTTTGGCGCGCAACAACAGATCCCATTTGCTCGCACAACAGGGCAAGTGGAGGTGAAAATGTATTTGATATTTACCCAATCACCCCTAGCAAGTACAGGATCTAACAGATTGTCTTTAAATCATTACTTCGTCTATCATTTATATTCTTAGTTTCAACACTTTCCTACTTCAGATGTTCTAAATAGTTGCAACATACCATTTGGCACACGGGTTCTCTTTCTCTCCTCATCACATGGGTACCCCTCTCTCCTCTAGTCCCCTATTACATGGGTATCCTACATAAGTGCATTTCTCCCTTATGTTTCAACTAGAAAAAAAAAAGGGTAGATTATAACTTTATAAAAGGGATCCATTTAAACACTCACCATCGATGAGCTTTCATGAAATAAGGCTGGGAAGTGCAAAGTCCAGTCCTTTGAAATTCCTGCAGAAGATCTTTGGAGACTCTTGCCAATGTTATATCAGAAGCCTTAGTGCGTCCAGCGTCGGCTATAACTTTCTTAGCATATTCCTCAGTGGAATGCAAGACCCAACATTCACTTTTTATCAAGAAACCAAAACACTGTATCAGGGAAGCTTATAGAGAGAAGTATGACGCATTAAACCACATAACTTTCTAATACAAACACAAACCTAGCTGAAGCGCGACCTGGCTTACTGCTTTCACAAAAGGAAGAGCTCAAAACTTCAGAGTTTATGAATGACAACCCTTTCACAGGTATCTGGAGATAGAAATTGAAAATAAGATATAAAGACAATTTTTCAGTCACTAAAATACCACGAATCAATATTATGAAAAATCATAAGAAGAAATATGGGATGGTAAAGAAATTTTTTGATAAGAAAACAGAACTTCAAAATGACAAGTTTAGGTAATTAGATATCTCACAGAGCATAAAGGCTCGTGGAAAGCCAGCATGAGAACAAAATAAGATCTGAAAGGTACTTCTTCTAATCTTGATGCCATTTGTGGTGCCAAATTCATATCTGCACAGACAATAACAAGAAACCCACAGCTATGACACTAGTTTAAACCAGAAACAGAATTCACATTAATAAGGAAATGACCATAATGCCACCTGCACTCCAACTTAGCCTATCACGAGTGGCTCAAAATTCTTTTTACTGTAGTTACTAGTTAGACCTCTAACTTCAAGCATGAATGCTATCCTAAACCATTATTATCATATATGTCATTCAGTACATGGTGCCTGCATATTTGTATTGATTTTATCACAATGTCAATCAGATCTAAGCAACTTCATTGTGTTGGATTTGGCAGCGACATTTCTATCTAATAAATAAATCCTTTTCCTTAAAAGCAAAAGCCACTCCATCGTGTCGACTCTGGTAGTGAAATCTCTATCCATTGATGGAATCCATTGTCCTTAAAGCATGATGACTTGACAAGAAGACAACACGCAAGATATATTTCTAAAGCCATCAACTAAAGCAAGAAAACTGCCACACGATAAAAATTCCCAAAATAAAGTGGCTTTTTACTTGAATAAAACCATTTTCCTTAAAAAGGTTTACATATGTAGAACAAAGACAGATCATAATTTAGAAGACAATATGTCCTGTTATTCAAGCATGATGAATTGACAACACACAAGATATTACTAAACCGTTCTCCTCAAGCCCTATAAACTGCCACAATAAAAGAGAAAAAGAAAAAAGACTAAAGCAAAGGGATACATGAATTGCACACATTATGATCATTTTCCATGAATTATCCATGAATGTGCACAAAGGCTAATGTTCACCTTGAAACTTAAATATATTAACCGAGAAATGGCTTCTCACCATCAGATGGAGATCAGTAGTAAATTACCACAATGTAATGCTCAATTCAACAGAAAAATGAACAAACTAGGAAGGGGGACACTAATGGTGTAATTTCAGCATACAAAACCATATGTATACACACGTTCCACTGATATAATACACAAAAGATAGGTCAACCAAACTAATAGGACAAAACCGATATACCAAGAGGTGGAGGGTGTCCTGTTACATAGGTGAACCCAGAAGAAGCAAGAATTTTGTCTGTTGCTACCAGACCACCGAAATCACCAAGAAACTTTCCATTCAAACTGATCAATGACCATGAGTTCCGGTCCACCGCCCATTCCATCTTCGCAACACCAGTACCAAATTTGCTTTCTACTCCTGTAGAAAGAAGTTAGCTTTATGAACGGGAAAAAAACAATTCTAGGTCACAACTCATTCCAATAACACCAATAGCATAATTACCGGGTTCGTCGCATAATGCTCTGCATATAGAATTCATGCCTGGTATGCCTACATACTTCCTGCTCGATAATTCCTGAATTATTTGTTCACAACAAATATAGATCACTAACTAGATCAATTAAGAAGTATAGAGGACAAAACTGCTTTGAAGTTCACATAGTTACCTCCCCTCAAAAAAGAAGTTCACATGGTTAACAAAAGACAAAATAAAGTTTCTGCCAGGTCCAGTAAATAATGGACACACTATACGTGAGACTAGCATACTACTCTGAAGGCTCTTTTTCTTCTAATAAGAAAAAGAAACTCTCACCCCTGCAGGTCCCTAATTCTCTTGATCTCTATGTCCCAGTCCAATCACATGCTTCCCTTTCATCATAAGTAACATTTGAAGTAGGCAGTGACTCAATAGAACTTCCCCTAGCTGTAGCAAACTGGATGCTTAAACTGTGTCAAGCATTATTAAATGTTTTCTATTTGCAACTTTTGACTTTATTTCCAATGCACCATTTTTAAGAACTCATTATTCAGTTACCAAATATTTTACAGTGATTTACCTACTCTAGGAAGACATAATTGTCATGTTTGATACTTCAATTACTTCCTTTTTTTTCCTTATAACAATATAAACATGTTAGAAACCAAGGGTTAACCATGCAAGAGCTGAATCAGATGCCCAGTACCTCAGTTATGGCAGATGTTTGCATGAGCTAACTAAGGCCCCAAGGCACTGAAATCTGACAGCTTAAGGGCTGCTTAGCACCATTAAAGCTTCCTGAAGCAGGCTTAGAGTACATGTAAAGTTGGTCAAATCATTTAAGAGTCTCGTTTGGCAAAGACATTTTCTTGGAGCTAGGTTTTGCAAGAAACTAATCATGGAAAATTGTCTATCTTTTAGATGTAGTTTCCTAAGTACAGTAGTAGTCACATTTGGAAACAAAGATGAATTACTGAAGTCCCTCTATATGATTTGTGTATAATACTATGACACCAGTTATATGGTGCTTGAAAAGAATAATTAACTTTTTGAGCATTACAAAGTCATGCAAATTGCATATATTGTGAAGGGGAAAACAACTTTTTTTTTAATATTTCCATTAAGCTTCAATAAATTCGGTGTACTCATTTTTGTATCCTGAGAAAATGGCTTTGAACAAATCACCTTGACGCATAGGCTTCTATTACAAATGACTAGGTAATTGAGCTTCAGATTATGATTCACAATAGGTTTTCTACATCTTGTCTCTTTCTTTTTCTTTTTCATCAATAGGAACGGAGAATTCCATTGAGCCAAATATACAGCACAAATAAGCACAACAACTTTGAAGCTTACAAAAGTTTTATATATTCATACATGAAACAAAATTAGGGTTATGGAAATCTTACTTTGCACAGCCTCCAAGACCTTATGATGCAATTTTCACTTTGTAAAAGTTTTTCCTAATCTATATTAACATTTTCACTAACCTTTGCCTATATAGTCCTATTATATATGAACAATGCGCTATGAATCGACATAGCTTAGACACCATTAAAGGCATAAATTGAGGAAGAAGATGAGTATTTGATTGATGAGCTCGAAAATTACATAAAATAAAAGATAGTTGCCAAGTATTCGAGTGACTTGACACACCTCCCAAAAGGAACTCTTAAAAAGCTCTTTAATATTCTCGACAATTTTCAACATATTCCTTTCCTCTCTAATATGCCTTATTTATAGAGTTTCACTAACAAGCTATCTTCTTGTTCGAAGCTACTAATAGAGATAGGGGCATTTTAGAAAATAGATTTACAATATTAGTAGCTTGAACAAGAAGATAGTTTGTTAGTAGAAGCTCGATAAATAAGGCAGATTAGAGAGGAAAGAAATATGTTGAAAATTGTTGAGAATATTAGAGAGCTTTTAAGAGTTCATTTGGAAGTGTATCAGAGTCACTCGAATGCTTAGCAGCTCTCCGTAATTTTCGGTTCATCAATCAAATACTCGTCTTCTTCCTCGATTTATGGCTTTAATGGTGTCTAAGCTATGTTGATTCATAGCAAGCTGGTATCGGAGCCGAGCGATTCGGGGAGATTAATAGGCGATTTTCGGTTTTCAAATTTTTTAAAAAAAGAGAGAGAAGAAAGCTGCGATGGAGGTTGCGGGGCGAGGAATCGCGACGACAACAAATGCGATCGTGGATCAGAAAGAGTTCGCTACATCGCACACCAAAGAGATCGAGGGAATTCGGATCTTGAAGAAGAAAGGAAAATCGTGAGACTTGAAATTCGTGAGTTTAATGGGAAAAATTCGAAGGATTGGATCCTTCGGTGGAGGATTTCTTTGAATTTTTCGGTTAGATGAGAGCGAAGTTGAAGGTTGCCATCATAGGGCTTGACGGCGATGAGCGACGGTGGTTCGAATGGGAACATCGGCTACTCTTGTTCTATGATTGGCGAGATGAAGGGGCGGTGATGCGACACTTCGGTTCGTCATTGACACCTTCGTGGCAAGTGAAATCGGGTTTGATGCGGGTGGAATGACAAGGAAGAGTACCTAAGCTTATCTTTGGGTGATGGTTATGGTGGAGAGGTTGAGTTATAAGTGATGGTCAAGGTGACCTAAGTTTAATTGCGGGGAAGGTTTAATGGTGGCGATAACAAGGGCGGAAAATCGATGTGGTGTTAGAAGAACACCTCGTAGGTCGGTGGTCGAAGTGGAAGAGGAGAAGAATAGTGGTTATGGGAGAGGTCCACGCTTCCTTGCGAGATGGTAGTTCGAATGGTGGTTCCGAGTGGTTCCAGTAGTGACGAAACCGTTAGGGAGTTATTTGGGCGGCGGTGCGGAGAGGTGCGGGATCCGGATCGGTCCAGGTACTTTTGCCGGAGAAGCATCTGTGGGTTAGTAGAAACTCTATAAATAAGGCAGATTAGAGAGGAAAGAAATATGTTGAAAATTGTTGAGAATATTAGAGAGCTTTTTAAGAGTTCCTTTGGGTGTGTATCAAGTCACTAGAATACTTGGCAACTATCTTTTATTTTCTGTAATTTTCAGTTCATCAATCAAATACTCATCTTCTTCCTCAATTTATGCCTTTAATGGTGTCTAAGCTATGTTGATTCATAACACAATCCAATACAATCAATCTCATTTTTCTAATCAGTCAGCAACTATGAAATGAAGGTAAACACCAACCTGCAATCCTCAAGCTTGCTATTAATTACTATAGACTGCCCAACCTTTCCAACCCACCCTATGACCTCATATTCCTCCCTTCTTCCCTCACACAGGTCACCAGGTTAGAACCACAGAACAAGGTGATAGGAGAGATGACTCCACGGAAAGAAAGAATTTGAAATCGACACAATATCGTCCTCATATATCTGTAACAACAGCTAGTAATTATCGATATAATCCACCAGAAATTACCCCTAGTGCACCTAGTATCCCAGGGGTTGCATGAATGTCCCCACGATCTCATCAAACTCTTGAAATTAGAACTCATCTCCACCTTCTCAAAGATGTCCATCTATGTATGCATGTCTATAAGCAAATATAAAGGCAAGAAGGAGAGGGAAAGGGGAGAAGATCTGGGAGTTGCATCATCACACTATCTCAAATATAAGCAAAAGGGCGATAGCACAATCATTGGTCTAAAGAAAAAATATTTTTGCAATGATCAAAACAAACAAATCTTTTAGGACATGCAATAGCTTTTATTCAAACTACTGCACTCATCAAATGGAGGTGCTTCCAGTGTAAAAATGATGCTGTAAACTTTAGAACACATCAAAGTATAAAGCACTAACCTCCCCGGAATCAATAAAGCTCTTAGAGATGCAATCAAATGTCCCAAATTTCTCTTTCCACTCTGCAACCAGACCTCTTGACTCCCACTCACGAATAACATCCAAAACACCAGTATTTGTAACAGTGAAATAAGGAGCACCGTGGTCAAAGAACAACTCTATCCCCTCTTTAGTAGTTTCCCTATTAGATTACAAAAACTGGTTGGCAGGAATGACAGAAAAGACAAAAGGAAACTTACGGCTACATCTAATAGCACATCTCATAAGAAAACAATTCAACAAAGGGCAACAAATTAAAGGAGTCGCGCCAACTCATGTAATATATTATATTTATTACAATGCAGCTTTTCTTATCTATAAACAACGAAAATCCAAAAACCTAACGAAACACCCTATCTACTTTAGAAAGTATTTAACCTCACTGTATTCCTTATGGTGATTGTCACGTTGGAGCGGAAGAAGGAAAACAACCCTTCATAAACCTAAGGATCTACTCATCCCATTGCCAACGGTTTTTTGGAGCCTCCTTTAAGGCTTGTAAAGTGGTCAAACTACCCTCCTATCTTCATGTGTAACGCGATCCGATTTTCATATTATTTACTTTGAACAACATATCATTGAAGATTCAGCATAAGAAATGCCATCCAAAAGACAAAACCTTTGAACCCAATTTCTGGTTCTTAGGCTATATGCGCTTCATCTTATCTAATGAAATTATTACTTGTTCTTGTTAACATCAAGCCCAACCTTACGGAACGGTTTAGGCAGACCTTGCTTTCTATTTAATAATTACCCTATATATCTAATTTTACATCGGTAAAAAATGATGAAGATTAGATTTTGATTAGTACATGTTAAGACAAATCGACCATGGTGACATCAATATGTTTTTCTTATGAAATAGTATCAAAACACGGTCAAAGTTTGGTCAAACTTCGGTTTATGACATTATAGCATTATATGATCACGCTCCCTCCAATCTCCATCCTCTATTTTGGAAAATCGGATATATAATTTTGTTTTTCCTTTCCATTTCGAGGGTTTCAAGACACCATATTTACATGTGTACACATTTCATAAGAGGGAGGTCATTAAACAAAGACAATCCATAAACATTCAATTGCACTATGTACATAGACAATGTGAACTTAAGAATATCTTAATATTCAATTAATTCTCGACAAAGATCTTTCCAAACCCAAAAACATCATCTGACCACTATTAATGTGAAACCATCATTTTAAAATTCCCAAAAAGTCAAAAGTTTCTCATGTTTGAAATTCCATAGTCCGTACCATCCCTAAATCCTTACGTAATCATAGATTAACAAAATCAATTAATTTGACACAACTTGCAGTCTAAAAATGCAATAGCAGACTCTGCATGATTTGAATTTTTGTTTCTTTGAACTAGATCATGAAAATTCAACATCAAATCTTCAGAATTCATCTCTTAAGAATATACTTCTATCATATAATAAAATATTAAAAAAAGAACGTACTTTCTCGTTTCCTAATACTTGCAATATTTGTAAATGGCACACGAAACATGGTCCCTATCTCGCTTAAATTATAAAATGAAAGAATTTACGAGAAGAGAAATGTTGCAAGTATTGTGAAAAATACAAAAAGGATATGTTGCAAAGTATAAGAAACTAGTACCGTTTACCTTCTCTGAGACATGCAGCCACCACGGCCTCTACCTAGATCAAAAGCAGTAA
>CANSNZ010001220.1:0-104283 GCA_947646795.1 Beta lomatogona | reverse complement strand
TTGTTCCAAGCACATGACTGGAGACAAAACAAGATTTCTCTCACTCACAGCCTTTGAAGGTGGATGTGTGACATTTGGTGATAACAAGAAAGATAACATTGTGGCTGTTGAAAAGTAGGAAATCACCAACACACTTCATTGATAATGTATTTCTATTAGAAGGACTGAAACACAATCGTTGAGCATCTCTCACTTCTGTGCCAAAGGTAATTTTGCCAAGTTTAATAGCAGTAAGTGCTTAATCATCAACAATGACACAAAGAATGTTATTTTGGAAGGAACAAGAAAAGAGAACACCTATATAGTGGATCTTGATCTTGTTCCTAAAGACAATCTCTAACATGTCTTAGTGTGATTGAGGATGCTTCTCTACTATGGCTACAAAAGTCTAGGACATGCTAGCTTTTCGCAGCTTGGCAAACTTAGATCCAAGGAACTTGTCTTAGTGCTACCTTTGATAAAGTTCCAAGTAGATCAAGTTTGTGAAACATGTGTGAGAGGCAAGCAAGTCCGATCCTCTTTTAAATCTAAAACCATAATAAGCACTACCAAACCATTGGAACTCATACACATGAATTTATGTGGGCCAATAAGAATCCAAAGTAGAAGTGGAAAAAGGTATGTTCTTGTTATTGTAGATGACTTTTCAAGACTTACTTGTGTGTTGTTCCTCTCTAGCAAAGATGAAACTTTCAACGAGTTCCTAGTCTTTGCTAAGAGGACGCAAATTCTAAGTGGACATAAACTACTGCATCTAAGATCTGACCATGGTTGAGAATTTGAAAATGACAAGTTTGATGAGTTATGCAGGGAACAAGCTAAGGTTTGGATCACAACTTTTCAGCCCCAAGAAGACTACAACAAAATGGTGTGGTAGAAAGGAAAAATCGAACACTAGAAGACATGGCACGAACAATGCTAATAGCTACTGGACTGCCAAAGAACTTTTGGGCTGAAGAAGTGAATACGGCGTGCTATATCATCAATAGAGCCATGATAAGAACTCTAATCAACAAGACTCCTTATGAATTGTTTTTTGGAAAACGTCCTAATATTACTTATTTAAGAACTTTCGGATGTAAATGCTTTGTTCATAATAATGGAAAGGATAATCTAGGAAAATTTGATGCTAGGAGTAATGAAGCAGTATTCTTAAGTTGCATAATGAAGCAGTATTCTTAGGTTATGCAACAATTAGCCAAGCTTATCTTGTATATAATAAGGGAAGTATGTGTGTAAAAGAAAGTGTTCACGTTGTTTTTTTATGAAACTAACCTAGTTACTCCAAATGAACACGAAGAAGATTTTGAGATTGGACTAACGGGATACGCAAGTGACAAAACCAACCTAGAAGATGAGGAATCCAATATCAAGGAGAAGCCAACCGATCAAACACAAGCAAATCATAATGATGTTCCTATCACGAGGTTCCCAAACAAAGCGAAGAACAAAATTTAGGAACAACGGAAGAAACGACTGTTCTAATTCAAGAATTTCAACCAAAGCAACGGAAACATCAAAAATCTCACCCTAAGAGTTGATCATTAGCGACATATCCAGAGGAAATCAAACAAGAACTCAGGTAAGGAGCTTTTGTGCGTTCCAAGCCTTCCTATCAATGATGGAACTGAAGAATCATGAATGGCGGGCCGCGTTTGTCGTGAACGCCACCCGGCCAAAGATAAAATTTCTCCTACTCTCTTTTACACTAAGCAAGTATAATGGAAGTAGGGTTCGCATCCACAGAGAAACGGGGACGAGCTCTATATTTAGCGTGAGATGGTACCTAGATAACTCTAACGGTCGAGTAACCTAATAACGAGGGGGGTTTTCAAATAGATTTACTAACAAACTACAATTAACTAGCAACTAAATAAAATGAGAAATCAATATGGGAAGATCTTGAACCCGATTAACATCCACTTCAATTCATTATCGATCATTGAACCTCCACTCTAATTATTTCCTTAATTATCTATTGTTGAGAATTAATCTCGCATTCTCCTTATTCTTAGTTGAATAGCACGATCAGCGTGACTATAAAACCCTAACTAAAGGATAACCTAGTCCGATAGCGTCTAAGTTCAATCCAATAGCCGCAATAAACACAGAGAACCAATAGACCTGCTAACGTCATACAAGCGATAAACATTCAACAGTTTATTCAGTTTACCCAAGAAATAACCAAGACGATCTGCATCTAAATTACTTCATAGTTTGCTACCAATTGATAAAAGAATAAAACAATCCGATTCTATTCTTAAATCTAGCATTAGATTAATTACACAATCAAACTAGTAACGTTCCTAGCATAATCATGCAAAAATCATAGAAAGCAAGCATAGAAATTAAACCATAATCAAAGGAACTAAATAGAGAGGAAAGATCTCACAATAATGCTTGAAGCTTCATATTAATCTCGTTCAAGAACGGTTCAAGCTACAATCGGCATAGCAATAGCCAATTCCATAATTGAAATCCCTAAAAACTAAAACTAGAAAATGAAAACTAAAAAGAGAAGATAAGAAGAGAAGAATGGAGTGTTGGATATTCTCTCTCCTCAAGTGTGTGTGTTTTTTAGTCCAAAAACAAAGTTTAGTATTTATACTAAGGCTCAAAAGTCAGCCGACATTTAGACCGACCTAGGGGTCGTGAGGTGCGGTACAGGTCGCACCGTGCGATGAGCTACTGCCTTCGCAACGAGCTGAAGAGCTGGGCCAAACCAAGCAGGTTGCACCGTGCGAGAAAGCTCGCGAGGTGCGAGCAGGAGGTCGCACCGTGCGAGAAAGCTCGCGAGGTGCGAGCAGGAGGTCGCGAGGTGCGACCATGCTCGCGAGGTGCGAGCTGCTGCGCTGGGCGTGCGTGAGAGCTGGGCAGGCTGGGCTGGAGCTGGGTGAGTGCTGGGCGATGATGCTGCTGGGCGCGCGCATGGCTTGCGGTAGTGCTTGCTGCGATGGGCAAGCTGGGCTGGGTGCTGCTGGGCGCTGAGCGATGATGCTTGGGCGAGGCTGCTGGGCTTGCGGAGCTGCTTGGGCGCTGGGCGATCGCTGATGGGCAGGCTTCGCGAGCTTGCGATGCTTGTACTGGCTTGGCGATGATGCTTGGGCTTGCGGTGGAGTTTGGGCTTGCGGTGGAGTTTGATGCTTGGGCTTTGCTCGGCTCAAATGCACTTCACTCTGGAAGCTCGGAATACATGACATTAACACAACTTTGGCGCAACACTCCGAACTTCCGCTAAGAGTTAAATAAGACACGAATGTTAACAATTACAATCAAACCCCTTGCAAAGTGCACCTAAAGTAACGTACATACACCGTATAACATGAGCGTATCAAATACCCCCACACTTGAACTTTACTCGACCTCGAGTAAACTCAAAATGAGGATCACCAAATAAATCATCACCCAAACTAACGACACCAACCTACACTCCCCATCAACTACATCATCATCATCACATCTTAACAACATCCGCTCAAAAACCTAAACGTAAGGGACGATGATTCCCCCACACTTAGATTCGAGCTCACCTGAAAAATACAAAGACGCGACAACAATAATCACCGATCGACAACCAAAATGTGAGCTCAAATCCTGAAGGATCTCAAAGGAATTGAACTCACTCCAACGCCACAATCAAAATGACAACTCGCCTAAAACCTCAAAAGATAAACTACTACTACTATTACAACCAACCTATATAAGCAAGCCATGGAACAAAGACAAAAAGGGATAAATTCCATGCTTACTCCCAAAAACAATCAACCAAAAGAAAGTGAAAGCCAAAACAAATCTCCGGCAAATGAGTCTTCAAAATACATAATTCTCTCTTAATCTCTCATTTTGCCTAGGAGCCCTTTCGAGTTTTCATCCTAGCTTCACACATTTCTTTTTTTTTTTTTTTTTTCATCTCACCATCTTACCTCGCTCAATATAAGCCACTTTTTTGCATAGGTTGCCCTTTCGGGTTTTCAACCTATCCGGGCCCCATTTTTGCCCGAGTCGCCCGCCCTTGCGGGTTTTCAACTCAGCGGGATTCTTTTCATCATTTTTTTTTTTTTTCAAATTAAAAGTAATAAATACAACATAGATACATGAGAATGAGAATTCCCTCCCCCCTACTTAAACTACACATTGTCCTCAATGTGTCGACAATTAAAAGAAAAAGTAAACTGAAAATGGGGGGAAATTTGAAAATCGGGTAAATCGAAGATCGAATTCTCAAAACTCATGAAAAGCAATCCGTCAAACTCAAATTTCTTAACAACACCAACTCAAATCTCTCAACTAAACTCACAACCCTCCCCCTCGAATCACTCAAACAAATGACAAATTCAAATTTTGTTTAGATTTTTGAGATTTGCTCCTAGCTTAAGAGATCGAAAAGATACATTAACAATCTCAACCCTCTAGTTGTACCAACTCCTAGCTATTGAAGTCCTCCCAACGAATTTCCTTTTGTGGATTTTGGTTACAAGTGAATTAAGATTGGTTGTGGATCTTTTTAGTGGTTGGGCGGTGGGTGAAAGAAAATTTGTTGTGGTGGTGGAAATTTGATGAGAAATAAAGAAAAAGAAAGAAAATAAAAGGGATCTCGGGTTGCCTCCCGAGAAGCGCTGTTGTTTAAAGTCGTTAGCTCGACTTAGTACCTTGAGCTCAAAAATTGGGCTTGTGCTCCATATGTGACAATGGTGGCTCCATGTCAACCTCCAATGCAAGTACCTGCAAAACAAATTGAGAAGAACTCTTGCAATGCATCGTTAGTGGTACAGTGTCAAAACAAGATGGTAAATCAGGAGGCTTTTTCCGCTCTTTCAACTCCGGCACCATAACCTGCATGTTAGTAGGAGATGCACAATCCTCAACAATGTCAAGAACATCATGCAAAACAGAGTCAACAATGTTAATAGAGCAAAAAGGGTTATCATCCTTAATCAAAGGCTTAGAATCATTGATTTTAAACGCCTCTACCTTTCCCTCAAATTCCATGGTCAAAGAACCAGTGCAAACATCAATTTTAGTGCAAGATGTTTTCAAGAAAGGTCGCCCCAAAAGGATGGGGGCGGCATGCTTATCAGGTTCCATCTCCAAAACATAAAAATCAGCAGGAAATCGCAATTTCCCTACCTTAACTAACACATCCTCTAATTTACCCCTAGGATAAACATTGGATCTATCAGCTAATTGAATCACCACATCAGTTTCATGCAAATTGCCAAGTTTCAAAGACTTATACAACGAATATGGAATCACATTAATTGACGCACCTAAGTCTAACATGGCTTTAGGAAACATGGTGTCACTTATAGTACATGGGATGGTAAACATGCCTGGGTCATTGCACTTTTGAGGTAATTTCTTTTGAAAGATAGCAGAGACATGCTCGCTAGCCTTCACTTTTTACACTCCCTTTTGTTTTTGCTTTCTTTTCGAAGTACACAATTCCTTAAGGAACTTAGCAAACCTAGGTACTTGATTTAAAGCATCAAAAAGGGGAATGTTTACCTCACATTTACGAAAGATTTCGTAAATGTCATTGTTGCGCTCTGTTTTACGGGTTTCTCTCAATGCCTCGGGAAATGGTGGCTCTGGTTCATATGGTGGAGGAGGTGATTTTTGGACTTTCTCCTCTTGTTGAGGTGGCAATGATGTACAATCTGTTGTCGGTTCATGCTCGATCACCTCTTCCACTATCTCTTTGTCTCGAACCACCAACCTCTCTTTGCTTGCAATTTCCGCTCCACTCCTCAATGTGATAGCACTCACGTTCATCTTAGGGTTGAGTTCTATTTGGGATGGAAACCTCACCGAATCCCTAGCCTCTAACTTGGTTACAGCTCCCGCAATTTGGCTTACTTGGCTCTCCAAGTTCTTGATGCTCGAACGGGTCTCCTCCTGAAACTGAACCATATTTCCCTGCATGTTAGTAACATTTTTAGTTAAAGCATTAATCATATCCTCTGTAGACATGCCGGTACTCGGTCCTCGTGGGTTGGCCTTGCGGCCGAAAATATGGAGCTCCTTGTTCCGTGCCCTCGAATAAGGAGGTGGTGGGCGGTTATACTTTGTGTGGCGGCTGCTGGTTCCCTGATGAGTTCCCGTACCTCAAATTAGGATGATCTCGCCATTCCGGATTGTAGGTACCAGAATATGGATCATATCTTTTCTGGAAACCTTGGCCCTAAAAATCGGCCGCCTTAACCTCTTCACTCGGTTCTTGTAGATGAGGGCAAAAATCAGTTGGATGATGTGAAGAGCAAATGCCACAAGCCTTCACTTGGTGAGTTTTCTCTTTCACTATGAAGTCTCGCATCACGGATGTGAGAGCTTGCACCGATCTTCCAACTTAGAAGAACTAGAACCCTCGGAGACCACACGTCGAGTTCCGGACCTTCTACTAAACGCCTCGAGCTTTCAAAGAAGCTCATTTAACAGTTCCTTAGCAACGAGTGCGGTTTTATTCACAATGGATCCACCACTTGCTGCATTAACCATCCTAGCATCCTCATCACATAAGCCATTATAGAAGTATAGCACCAAATCTTCCTCCGAATAACCGGTGGTATGGACAACTAGCACATAATTTCTTAAACCTCTCCCAATACTCATAAAATGACTCATCACCCCGTTGCTCAATGTTACTTATCTCCTTCTTCAATGTAGATGATTTAGAAGTGGGAAAGTATTTCTCGAGAAAGCTCTTTTTCAATTGTGCCCAAGTGGTGATGCTGTCGGACGGAAGGTAGTACATCCAGGTCCTTTCTTTGCGTCTTTTAGCGAAAAGGGGAAAGCTTTAAGCTTGATTCTATCTTCTGAAACTCCACTTGGTTTCATGCTGCTGCATACCACATGAAACTCTGACAAATGTTTATTTGGATCTTCACCATTTAGCCCATGGAATGAGGGAAGCAAATGTATCAACCCCGACTTTAGCTCAAATGTGTCCCCCACTTCCGGTTCCGGAAATGTGATACACAAAGGTTGTTGGTCAAGGTTAGGAGCAGTGAGCTCCTTTAAAGTGCGGTGCTCAACTCTAGGAGGCATCTCTTCTTCAAATTCAAGCGAAAAAGGGAGCTCTCTAAAGTCTTCACGCAATTCTCTTCTCAACCTGAAAAGGGTTAGTTCTAGATCTTGATCGTACTGCAAAGGTTCTTGGTTAGTAGCACGAGTATTAACCATAAACAAAAACCATAAGCAATACAATCCAAGAGCATACACTAAATACAAACAAGTAACACCGTTCCCCGGCAATGGCGCCAAAATTTGGCGGGCCGCATTTGTCGTGAACGCCACCCGGCCAAAGATAAAATTTCTCCTACTCTCTTTTACACTAAGCAAGTATAATGGAAGTAGGGTTCATATCCACAGGGAAACGGGGACGAGCTCTATATTTAGCGTGAGATGGTACCTAGATAACTCTAACGGTCGAGTAACCTAATAACGAGGGGGGTTTTCAAATAGATTTACTAACAAACTACAATTAACTAGCAACTAAATAAAATGAGAAATCAATATGGGAAGATCTTGAACCCGATTAACATCCACTTCAATTCATTATCGATCATTGAACCTCCACTCTAATTATTTCCTTAATTATCTATTGTTGAGAATTAATCTCGCATTCTCCTTATTCTTAGTTGAATAGCACGATCAGCGTGACTATAAAACCCTAACTAAAGGATAACCTAGTCCGATAGCGTCTAAGTTCAATCCAATAGCCGCAATAAACACAGAGAACCAATAGACCGCTAACGTCATACAAGCGATAAACATTCAACAGTTTATTCAGTTTCCCCAAGAAATAACCAAGACGATCTGCATCTAAATTACTTCATAGTTTGCTACCAATTGATAAAAGAATAAAACAATCCGATTCTATTCTTAAATCTAGCATTAGATTAATTACACAATCAAACTAGTAACGTTCCTAGCATAATCATGCAAAAATCATAGAAAGCAAGCATAGAAATTAAACCATAATCAAAGGAACTAAATAGAGAGGAAAGATCTCACAATAATGCTTGAAGCTTCATATTAATCTCGTTCAAGAACGGTTCAAGCTACAATCGGCATAGCAATAGCCAATTCCATAATTGAAATCCCTAAAAACTAAAACTAGAAAATGAAAACTAAAAAGAGAAGATAAGAAGAGAAGAATGGAGTGTTGGATATTCTCTCTCCTCAAGTGTGTGTGTTTTTTAGTCCAAAAATAAAGTTTAGTATTTATACTAAGGCTCAAAAGTTAGCCGACATTTAGACCGACCTAGGGGTCGCGAGGTGCGGTACAGGTCGCACCGTGCGATGAGCTACTGCCTTCGCAACGAGCTGAAGAGCTGGGCCAAACCAAGCAGGTCGCACCGTGCGAGAAAGCTCGCGAGGTGCGAGCAGGAGGTCGCACCGTGCGAGAAAGCTCGCGAGGTGCGAGCGAGGAGGTCGCGAGGTGCGACCATGCTCGCGAGGTGCGAAGCTCGCTGCGCTGGGCGTGCGTGAGAGCCGGGCAGGCTGGGCTGGAGCTGGCGAGAGTCTTGGGGCGATGATCTTTCTTGGCGCGCGCATGGCTTGCGGTAGTGCTTGCTGCGATGGGCAAGCCGGGCCGGGTGAGTCTTCTTGGGCGCTGAGCGATGATGCTTGGGCGAGGCTGCTGGTCTTGCGGAGCTGCTTGGGCTCTGGGCGATCGCTGATGGGCAGGCTTCGCGAGCTTGCGATGCTTGTGCTGGCTTGGCGATGATGCTTGGGCTTGCGGTGGAGTTTGGGCTTGCGGTGGAGTTTGATGCTTGGGCTTTGCTCGGCTCAAATGCACTTCACCCTGGAAGCTCGGAATACATGACATTAACACAACTTTGGCGCAACACTCCGAACTTCCGCTAAGAGTTAAATAAGACACGAATGTTAACAATTACAATCAAACCCCTAACAAAGTGCACCTAAAGTAACGTACATACACCGTATAACATGAGCGTATCAATGAAGAAGCCATAAATGACTCGGATTCGATAGTGGCCATGCAAGATAAGCGAAATCAGTTTGAAAGGAACAAGGTATGACACTTAGAAACTTATTCCAAAGATCTTAAAGTTATAGGACTTAAATGGGTACTTAGGAACAAACTGGATGAGTATGGAAATGTAGTAAGGAAAAAAGCTCGTTTAGTGGTAAAAGGCTACAATCAACAGGAAGGTATTGACTATGAGGAGGCTTTCGTATCTCTTGCAAGATTATTAGAAGCTATTCGAATTTTAATTGCCTTTGCTGCTCTCATGGGTATTAGGTTGTACCAAATGGACGTCAAGTGTGCCTTCTTAAATAGATACTTAAATGAGGAGGTCTATGTGGAACAACCACCTGGATTTGAAAATCATGATTTACCAATCATGTTTTTAAACTAGACAAGGCTTTGTATGGACTTAAGCAAGCTCCTAGAGTTTTGTATGAAAGATTGTCTAAGTTCCTACTTGAAAATGATTTTGAAAGAAGTAGGGCTGATAAAACATTGTTTCTAAAAACCAAAAATGTTGATTTACTGATTGTCCAGATCTATGTTGATGACATTATATTTGGTGCTACTAACGAATCATTATGCAAGTACTTTGTAGATCTAATGAGTAATGAATTCGAAATGAGCATGATGGGTGAGTTATATTTCTTCCTTGGGTCACAAATCAAATAAACTGAAAAAGGTATTCTTGTTCATCAACAAAAATATATTAAAGAATTAATTAATAAGTTTGGCCTAGAAAATTCTAAGATCAACCATACACCTATGGGATCCGAAAATAGGCAGATGAGGATTCCATAGGAACAATGGTGGATCAGAAGAAATATAGAGGTATGATTAGTTCCTTGTTGTATCTAACTGCTAGTCGACCATACATTGCTTTTAGTGTTGGTGTGTGTGCTAGGTTTCAATCAGCTCCAAAAAAATCTCACTTTATTGTAAAGAGGATATTGAGATACTTGAAGGGAACTGATGACCTAAGCTTGTTCTATCCAAGGAGTGACACATTTGAGCTTAAAGGATTTACGGATGCTGATTATCTTTGGATATTTGGTAAATAGAAAAAGCACATCGGGTATGGTACAGTTCCTAGGTCATAGTTTAGTTTCTTCGAGTACCAAGAAACAAAACAAAACTGTTGCAATATCTACAAGAAGCCGAGTATGTTCTTTGTTGCAACATGCTTTGTTTCCAAATGGTATGGATAAAGCAACAACTTCGTGACTACGGAATTAGACTTAATTGTGTTTCTATTTATTTCGATAATACAAGTGCTATAAGTATTTCTAAAGATTCAGTGCATCATTCTAGAGTCAAACACATTCACATAAGACACCACTTCTTGAAAGACAATGTTGAAAAAGGTTTGATAAAGTTTGAATTTGTCAAACTGATCATCAAATTGCTGATATACTTACTAAAACTTTGTGTAGAGAGATAATTGAACAATTAAGATTGGAACTAGGTCTACGTTAAAATTATGTTGATTGTATTTGCCATGTATTCCCCCTCGTAAATTGAATATTGATATGTGTAAGGTAGAATAAATAAAAGAAAAATAAAGTGGATCCATGCACAAGCTCACCATGTTCACGACATGGACATGAACGGATTAGGAACTATTCACTAATGTCTTGTAATATGCCTCTTATTGTCTAATGTGCCACTTGGAGATTAGGTGACCTAAAGTTATGTGTAAAATTTGGTTCCTGTTGAAATAAATTATTGCAGATGTTGTAGTTCCTCCTTTTCTGGAAAATAAAAATCCAAAAATATTTATAGGGATAGATGTAATCATTAATCCTACAAATATCTATCCTTGTCTTAATTTTTCATTTATTTTTATCCACCCCCTATCTCACCTAACTGTCGCTTTTTTTCTTCTACCGCCATATTTTTACATTAAACCACGTGCCCCTTTCTCTTCCTTCATCCCCCTTAGTTCCTATCTTTTCCAAACGACATCTCCTTCTCTACTTCCTTTCGGATCTTGCTTCTCCTCCTCCCATATAATTTCTTCACCTCAATTATCATGGCAAGAACCAGTGCAAACACAAACCCAAGAACAAACTAACCAATTTCCGAATCAATTCCTTCATCTTCTCAACACTCTACCTCTACCATGGACTCCTCAATTCCTAAATCACCATGCGCAACTCAAGATGTTCCTCCATCACCTTCTCCAAAGATCTCTGAAATTCAGCAAGAGAAGGAGCCACAAGTTGAGGGGGAACCATAATTGGTTGAGAAAGAAGACATGCAAGTTCAACCAGTCTCCAAGAAAGGAACAACAAGAAAAGTTCGAGGAACTCAGCTCAAGAAAGCTGCTTCTACCCAACTAAAATACATACTTGGTATGTGCATCGATCTTGCTTGGTGTAGAAAAGAAAAGTTCATTATTTTGGTAGAAACTATAAAGAAACAAAATTGGGACAAATTGTTTGGTTCGACTTTTGCAAATGTCTTAATTCCGGAAGCCCTAGATGAGTTTTGTGAGAACTTTGAATTTATTGTTGGTATATGCTATTCTAATGTCAAAGAAAATGAGATTAAGTTTGATGCAACAAAGCTAGGCTCATTGTTCAGTGTTCCAAACAATGGTGTTGATGTTTATTTCAAGTATAAACATGCCTTCCCTTTCACTCATATAACCCAAGATGACCTGGTTTGCAGTTTTGGTGGATCCAAAGGTTGTACTACTTTGGATCACAACCTTCTTATCCCCTTCCACAAAATTTTATATATTTTTTGTAGAAATCCCCCCTTCCTAGACAAGCCAAAAGAAAGGAAGTCTGCCTTCTTGACATGGTGTATATGCATTGCTTAGAAACCTATACTTAGATAAATTTCCCCTCCCTAATGATTTAGCACCTTCATCATTGCATCTTCAACAAAACTGTTGTTGGATATGGTGCTCTCCTGACTGAAATCTTTAAGGATGTTGGAGTTCAATTGGTTGGCTTTGTCTCTCAAGGACAGAGTCATGGGAATATTTTGAATGCTAGAGCCTTAAAATATCTCAGTTAGTCTCTAGTTAGTGGAAGGTTGGGCAAGAAAGATGGGGCAGTTGAAGAGAAAGTAGAAGAAGTGGAAGAAGAAGAACAAGAAGAAGAAGAAAAGGAACAAAGTTCCAAAGTTACTAAGAGGAAGAGAACAAAGAAGGATGATCCTGTTAAGGAACCGCACAAGAAAAGTCTCCCTAGGGAGAAAAAGGAAAAGGCTCCTGTAGAACCACAAAGGCGAAGCTCAAGGCTTGCCAAGCAGCTTTTCTCCTTGGATGAGGAAGAAGAGGAAGCAAATCCGGATGAGATGCAAATTCTTGATGTTCCTTCCTCCCCAATTGTTCAGGATGTTGTTCCTCCTACTGATGAGACTATTCGTTCCTTCCTCTACTGATGTAAAGATGACTGATGCTCCCTCCTCCCGAGTTATTGAATTTCCTCCCTCTGTGCCCAAAGCACCATCACCACCTCCTACCCCTCTTGTCTCCCCTACCCCCACACCTTTTTCCCATCCCAACCACCACAATAGAAACAGCAACCTCCTCCACTATACCAGAATCTGTTCCTACCACCACCACACTAGAATATGTTCCCACTATTCCCACAAATAACCAGCCTCCTCCTCCCGTCATTCAAACCTCTCCCTCAAAACCCTTCACATCATCCTTACCACCTCTCACTGTTCCTCCCTTTAAGGAACAAGACACCCTTGGCCCTCCCATTGACCACACATATACATCCAAACATGCTGAGAGGATAGAGTGCATCTACGAGCTTGCCTATGATATGGCTCAGAACCAAATTGCCCTACATCAAGGTATGGAAGGAGTCCATACCCAAGCGAGTTCCCTTCACAATCATTTGGCTACCATTTTTAAGGGAACCAACTCTGTGATTGACTCCTTCAACATGCTAAATTCTGCGCTGATTCAGTTGTATACTAAGGTGGAGATATAAAATGGGATCAAGGGACTCGTTCAAAACTGGATGTAAATCATGCTGAGGTTATGGGAAAATTGGAGGAAGTGGTTGTAGAGGAAACTGTTACTGAGGATGTTCCTACTTCATCACCCCCACCTGCTCCTTAACTCTTCTTTTGTTCCCTCTTAATCATCACCTTGGAAACTCTCTTTTTTTTTGTTTTTCTGTGTGTTCCTTTTATGTTTTTTTGCTTCTCTCTTTGTACGCATCTGCAATAGTGAATGAAATGGACTAATTTTGTTTAAACTTGTGTCTCTAATTTTTCTTAACTTGCACTTAGATGGCTCATATTATAAAATTGCAGTTTGAGCAAGTTTCATTCCCCACTCTCGCTAACCAAAAGTTCGCATACTTTGGTACTGTGCTTGTGTTCCTACTTATGCTTTCTAATTATTTCTGACTTACTATATTTTTTTAAAGATGGCAAAGGGGGAACTTATATAAGGCAAAAAGGCAAATTACTTTCACTAATTTTGTCTAGATCATGTGTTTCTTTGTATTTGTTTTAGTAAAAAAAAAAAAGAAGATGCCTTAATTGATCATAAACTCTTACATTTTATTTCTCTGCAGAGTTTACCTTTGTTTTCATCCTCAAAAAGGGGGAAATTGTTGACCCTAAGTTTTGAAGATGACATATAACAAAGACAAGCTTAATGGGACTAATATTCTACAAAGTGTTTATGATGATGAAACATACTTGTCAAGGTTAATGAAGGATTCAAGGAGTATTGGACCTCAGAAGACTTGATGAAGCTGTTTGAAGCAGAGTTCCCAAAGTCTGTAGTCGAACTTAGGAATATTTGTAAGGAACGAGCAACAAGCTGGAATAAAGAGTTGCTCCTAAGATTAGGAACAGAGCAGTTTATAATCTAAGGAATCAATGTTAGTATAGGAGTAGATATTTGGCACTGAGAATAAATATGCTTAGAATAAAATTAGTTATTTATATTTATCTTTTGGTTTTATTTAGAGTTAAAAGATTTTGTTTAAAACCGACTTTATCTTTGTTTATATAAAATCTTATCTTTATCTATTTTAAGATCTATCTCAAATAATTTGTTATGAAGATAATTCTTATTCCATTTGACCAGATTTTGATAAGTGTTACTTGAGTTTGATAAAACTAATTTTATCAAAAGATATTTAAATAAAAATATGATTTTAGGTTTTGAAAAAGAAGTTACTTTATTCTAGGAAAAAGATAAGTAGTGAGTTACTTAGAGACAAGTAAGAGTTTACTCGTGTAAACATACTCATCTATAAATAACAAACGGACATATTATTCTAAGCATCACTGACTACATATTTTAATAGAGCAAAAGTTTTTCTAGTGTAAGTGCCAATTACTATTCTAGTACTTGTTAAAGTTCCTAGTCTTGTTGTGAGCTTCACTTAGTGTTTATTCATCTATTATAATTGAGTTTGGGGTTGGTATTTTGAGTAAAATCATGTATTAAAGAGAGGACTTTGAGTGAAGTAAAGAGTGAGACTAACAACAGTTGAGGGATTGTTGTGGGATTAGTGTTGTAACACCCCAGAATTTTAAAGCGGAAAAGAAAGAAATATTAATAGTATTAATAGGACGATGGCGGAAACATCGTCTTCTGGGAATGTCACTACTACAAGAAATGCGTTTAAATAACTAAGTGATAAAACCAATATAAATAAATAGTATAAATAAAATAAATTAATTAGATTAATATCCAAAAGAGAAAACTGACTCTCAAACTAATTAAAAGTCTAGGCCTAAAACATCTAGCTTTTTTATGCTCACAACTCAACCCGAGCCCAACAAGATAACCTGCAAAATATACAACAAACATCCACAATCAGTGGGGAGTAACTAGCAGTTCTCCCAGAACAAAAGAAATCAAAGCATGATTCAGACATAGATTAATAAGAAAGGAAAGCATAAAGTCAAGTCAACTACAATATGCATTCACTTCCATATAACTCACAAATAACGCAAATGAATAATAAATAGCAAGTAAGTTGGATAGAAATAAATAATTCATCTCAAGAGTACTTTTATAAAAATAAAATATAGGTAAAACAAGTTATTGAGTCATAAACCGAACGCTAGTGAATCGCAATTCACTTCCTAAGGTTTGTCAGATCGCAATCTCCAGGTTAGTCTATGGGCTTACGTTCCCCACTGCCTGTGTCTAAGAATGGCCAAACTCCCGATGCAGGGTAGAACATGCAGAACTCACTGACCTCTCGGACGACAACAATTAACCCAGGTGTACCCCTAGTTCGCAAACCAGGTGGTTGGCATGTTCTTCACCGGGGACTACATCTATCCCACCGGATGTTCTTATCTCAAAAAAAAATCATAAATATAATCAAAATATCATTCATCTCAAAAATATTCGTCAAAGGGATGCCATCCGGCCTTATACCCATAATTCATCAAAAAAATAGTTCTTCAAAAATCCTCAAAGTAGTAACTTACACACTTACAACAAATATCTCCAACCATAATACTTTGAACATCACTAAGCATCAACAATAATAATGATGTAGTTTTTACAGCACTAACAATATCAATCAGAAATGCATCACCAATTAACTCCAAGGCTTATTAAATAAATGAATAGTACACACAATTAATCATTTTTACGTAAATAAAACATAAACATAATGATACCCAATAATACTTACAGCAACCTACTAAACACCAGCATCCAAGAACATAAAAGATCACAAATTATTTCTGATTAAAAAGCTCTTACATTATTTAAAAGAATATCCTCAAATTCACAACAAAAACACAATAATAATTATTAAACTAATAAGTACGATCAGTAAAATAATACAAAAATTATCATACGACCCTAATGGCTCTACTGACATGGTACAATTTTTATTTATAATTTTCGGACTCTAAAAGAATTTTTAAACGTTAATTTACAGAATACCCAATAAAGCCAATATAATAATTAAAAATAAAAATAAACGCCTAAAAATTACCAAAAATTCACATAACATGAATAAACTCACGTTAATACGTAATATAGAAAGAAATGAATTTTTCGGCCTCCAAAAATCAATTTCACAATTTATATACTAACAGACACGAAAATGCAAAAACAGATAAACCAATTAAATAAACCTGAAAACAGTTGGAAAAATTTATTCCAAGGCATGAAATACATACTACACATATAACATGATTCACGAAAAATAATTTCAGCAATTTTAACATTCGTTCAATAATTATTTAGCAAATAAGCCAAAAACGCACAGAATACCAGATAAATCAAATAAATACTAAAACTCAGACGAAAATTATTTTTCTGTATACAATATTCATACAGCATGTATCAAGTATATTCACGTCAAATTTCATCAATAATTTCATTCAAAAAGTATTTTAAACAATTCCTAGCGTAATAATCTAACACCGAAAAATACTCTAATCTCTATCGTTCTAAGATAACTACTAGTTACCTGGAACGTCGGGAGGAGAGATGAGTCTAAAGGAATTTGAATAATATGCGTGCAATCCAATTGCTCCATGAACGATAATTGTAGCAACAAGTCACTAGGCGTTTTCTTCTTGAACGTTGAAAACTCTTATTTCGCACTGCTCTGTTCCGACCATGATTCCCGGTGATTGAAAGATCGTATTCACAATTTCTCCAGTCAAAGTGAAGATCAAGATGTTATAAACGTGCTTTCCAAATTTGAGAATGATCCAACAGTTATACCTCCGGATATGGTTAATTTCGTGAAGGTGTGACAGGGAACAAAAACCGGATGACTCGTCTGATTGAAACGAAAACTGCTGTTGCGTATTTCCCTTTCTTCAAAAACAAATTATACCACGAGTAAGATCTTTTCGAGTAGATGGATTTTGACTACTCACACGTCCAATTCGGATAAGAAATGAAGGAGATATGATGCAAACAAAATAGGTGTGCAAAAATGGACGAAAATCCGAGAAGAGAGAAGAACTCTTTCTCTTCCTCTCTAAGGGTTGGGCGAAAATGGGGGTTAGAATGCAGCAAAAACCTGATTAATAACCTCATTAAGCAATGGTTTAAAGGGTGATTATAAAGGTGGGTTAATGGGAAAATAAATAGGGGGTTACAAGAGATCCAAAGGTTAGCTTAATAAGCACCAAAACTCTTCATCCTCCACACCATAATTGCTGATTTTCAGCCAGCATGATACGCCACACGTGATGTACCATTTCATCATCCCAAGTCGGTCCATCAACGTTACAAAAACGCTACGCGGCAAAAAAAATGCATCCTAAACGCCTAAATAAATAACGAAACTAATATAACCTTTAAAATAAATAACTAAAAACTTAAAATAAATATATATACATATATCACAACATATAAAAATATATACACATTTTCACAACACGTTCCAAAATAATCTAAATAATAAATTATTTATTTTTACGAAAAAATATCATTTTAATGTAAACAAACACCAAAAATAAAGGGTGAAAATTACGGGGTGTTACAAGTGTTCCTAGTGGAACGAGAGAAGGAACTCTAGAGGAATAGGTTGTACTGAGTTGTTGACCTATTATTAGTAAATGAGTTATGGTTAAAATCCCTTGGGGTAGTCGAGGTATTTACTTCCTATAATGTCTAGAAAGGTTTTCCTCGTTAAATCTCTTATCTCTTTAATTTAGTTTTCTCGTTGTTATTTAAATTCCACAAAAATTGCTCATTGTTCCCAACAATACAATTCACCCCTCCTCTTGTATTGTTTCCATTGAAAGAACACAATTGAAATTTTCTCATTGCATAAATTGATAATATTTAGTTATAGCATTGAACATAATGATGACCAAGCGGAAAAATACAATTAAAATGAAAAAATGAATTCAAAGAATTCCTAAAACATGAACTTCAACAAGTACTCCTACTGCCGCCTAAACACCGCCGCCAGTCTTCGCCCAGCGTCTAACATTTCTTCATCTTTGTCTCAGTGGTAATACCTAAAAAGCTGCTTCAACAGGCAATGAAATATGTACGGAATAGGTTAAAGGATAGAAGAATGCAAGATCTGAGATACGGAGCTTGATTACTCCAAAAAAAAACCCAAAAAAAATCACCACCAGAAAACAATAACCTGAAAAAACGACTGAAAACATTGATCTGGGAGTGAAAAATGACTGAAAATGGGGGGAGTGAAGGACAAAAAAACAAAATAAATAAGAATAAAATCCAACTTCGAGGATTTTGAGCGACTGAATATGGTGAAAACAAAATCAGATATGCGAGAGAGACGAGGACAGAGTGGCTGAGAGAGAGGCGAGGACTTCGAGGGTTACAGAGCTGATAGAGTGATAGGGAAGAGTGAATTCAAGCGACGGCGGTTGCTTAACAAGTTTAGAACTCAGTGATGACGGGTTTGACGAGTCAGGGTGACCCAGATCCCTGAGATGAGCGAGCGAGGATGAAAAATCGAGGATGGAAGTAGAGGCGAAGTGCCAGCTTGTTTGCAGTTTTTTGTTGTGGTACAGTGGTGGTGTTTGTTGTTGTTAGAGAGAAGATTGATGAGGGAGGAAGAGAGAGAATGAGAGAGGAGAGAGGATGAGTCATGAGAGAGGTGTGAGGATGTGAATTGAAGAGGCGGGGAATAAGTGAAGTGTGATACTGATTGAGTGACCAACCCTAGCTCTTTTTTAATTGTGAATGAGGTTATTGTTGCGGTTCCCCTAGAAACAGCAACAATAGCTATAATAAAAATAATATTTTAATCTATTGTTGCGGTTTCTGCAGTAATAGGTTATTTTTAACGCTTTTTTTCCCTTTCTCAAGTACTTTATTGCTGCGTATAGCTAAAACCGCAGCAATTCAATAGCAGCAATAGAGTTTTCTTTTACTAGTGGTTGGATAAAGTTCTAATGCCCTCTATTTTCTTTTCTCATATTTTTCACATGTGGGGTCTCTCATTTTTCCATGGGTTGGTTAGGATACAATTTTCTTTAAGTTCGATATACACATATATATATATATATATGTATATATGCATATAACACACACACACACACACACACACACATATACATACATATATATATATATATACATACATACATACATACATATATATATATATATATATATATATATATATATATACATACACATATATATATATATACACACACACACACATATATATATATATATATATATATATATATATATATATATATATATAGGGAAAATCACATGAGAATGCTCCTTAGATGAGAAATGAGAATGAATCTCAACCACACGATTGGATTAGAGTTACAACACTTGTTCATTAGAGTTATACCCCAAAAAAATTTCGAGCCCCTAAAAACAAATTTTTTTTTCGAAATATTTTTTCTAATTTTTGTTTTTTTGGAGTTACATCACTTTTTCATTAGAGTTACATCACTTGTTCATTAGAGTTATAGCGTGTAAAATCCATTCTCATTTCTCATGTAAGTATGCATTCTCATATGAACTCACTTCTATATGTATATATATGTATGTATATATATACATACATATATATATATATATATATATATATATATATACATACATATATATATATACATATATACATACATTGGCTTATATGTGTCGCTTGGTTCCCTAATAACTCCCTAGATTTTAAACCCGGGCAAAATGCACGTGAAGTTTTATGTACATATTGGATTAAGCTTACAACCCACAAGGAAGTAACCTGTTGATTATGAGAAGGCTTCCCACTGTAGAAGAAGCATGTTCTAGTCTTCAATAAGCAGAATCACAGGTAGAAGTGCTCAAAGATGTGAAAGAAGATATGGAATATCTTGTGATGTATGGCAAGGGAAATGAAACCAGTTCACATTTGTGTGGTTGTAACATCTCAACCCCTGACGGAATCGAATCTACCATCACCAATGCGCATCTAGGGACAACAACTGTCCTCAATAACCAACATAAGTTTTTCCGACGCATTTTGTCCTTAATCATGCGCACCTGAGAAAGTTCCAGGAGGTCACCCATCCCAAAACTACTCCATCCATCTTTTTGGTATAGGTAGCCTCCTAAATCCCTTTTAAAGCAATCATCAGGGGTATTATAGCGGTAAAGTAGCACATGTCAAAGAGAAGTGATGGTTTGTTGTAGTGTTAAAGGCCAAAGGGGCCAAAGAGGAAAAAGCAAATACAACAATGCCAAGCGTCAGGGATAGAACAGACGAGAAAACAAATTAGAGGTGGTGAAAGAATAGTTCTAAATGCTCCAACTGGCAGTGAAATGAGAAGCTCAGCTAGCTTAGGGACTGGTGCAACTATCTCACCTCAGCAATTGGCACAACTAATGAGTTGTTGCTAACACCCTCTAAAGGAGGTGGATATCTAAAACTTAGGATGAAATAGACTTCACATATGCATGGATGATGAGCTATAGTTCTGTAGATATTTGGAATACATGGTGGATAATTGACTATGGTGTCGCGCACCACATGCCTTGGTGTGCAAATGCTCTTGTTGATGTTGTAAAAAGCAAGAATAACCTCACAAATAATCTACCTACAGGTGATACATCTTTAATCTCAAATTATGGAAATGTGAATCTCAAGAACAACTTGCAACTAAAGAATTCGTTGTGTGTGCCATCCATTAAACACAACCTTGTCGCTTGCGAAAACATGCTGAAGATAGTAAATGCAAGGTGAATTTTCAGGCACATTTACACTAGAGGAAAAAAGCCCAAGGGCTGCGGTCAAAAGGGGCCCAAGGGCTGCGTTTTTTGACTGCAGCCATTGGACTAGCAGCCCTTTCCATTACAAATTATGTTTTTTACACAAATATAGAGAAAATGGCTATAATATATGCGAGGTCTTATCATCATCAATTCTCATGCAATTGAAAAGCCATCTAATTACAAAATATTATCAAATATTTGATCCAAAATTCTGAATTACACAATAATTGTCCCAGAAGAATCATTAGCATTCTCAGCAACATACTTCCGACGACGGCCATCGATCTGTTCACAGCAAATCCACCTCAACCATTTATTCCTGGAACTTGTTTTTACTATTCTCTCAATCTCACCTATCCAAAACTCAAACTCCTAGTGCAAAACTCAAGCTCCTGCAACTAAAAAAGAACGAAGTATACATTATTAGGGACCCATTTGTGCTTCTCAGTAGCCCCGTTAAAAACTTAATCGTTCTTATCAAAATTGCATCATTATCAACCTCATATATCCATTATCACAAATGGTTTGGTGCATCTCATACAATAATTTGTCTTCTTTTCTTTGCGTGGGTGAATAAGTGTTGACAACAGAGCCATACAAAACAGACATAAGCAGAAATTTAAAGAGAGATAGGTCATAAGTTACACAAAAACTCAGGCTAATTCATTATCATTGTAAGTATAAAGTTCTCAATTTTTTTGGGAACCTTAAAACAAATTCTAGAAACCAGCAAAAGGTGAATTTACATATTTCAAACTGAGCATTCTTCGCATAAGTACGAGTAGTTTTAATTTCACAATAGAACAAATATCAATAACTTTTAAAATCTCAAATCAAAAACAGAAAACTAGCTGTGATAGTGAAAATGCCCTTAGAACCATCTACATCAATACATCATGCCATGAACATCATGAATATAAAATCTTGAGTTATCATGAGAATATCACATTAGACACAACAAACTCAAATAATCCCTTCAGGATTCTAGGAAATATCCTTGTGACTGAAAACACGGAGCAGATGCCCTCCCTATATAGCCCCAACAACCTCTCCAAACCTCAATCTTAACTAAATGAAGTCCTCATTAAGCATTTCAAAGACATGCATAATATATTCTTTTCTCCTTGAGCAAAATCAATGAATGAGCAACCAAGAACAGGCAAACAAAGAGTCATAAATGCCTGAAAGTGAAAATAAAGAAGGCAGTATTATAAGTAGCCTATGAGACTAGATTCTTTTCTCATTTTCCTACGCTTAAACAGATCATAATCTGGTATACTCATTGTGACATGCATAATATCCAACAAGTTAACTCCATCACAACTCATAAGGGTACAAATAAGGTATCGACAAATTTAAAAATTCTTGTCCAAGCAGAAGTCATACTTAAGAAAATGATAAAATTAAACCTTGCAAACCTTTAGACACTGTGAAAGTGTGAAACAAGAACATGCAAGGTACCAATAGTCCAATACTGCTATGAGCTCCAAAAAAAATACCTTCATGAACATAGCTGAACAATGATCTTGAAATAAATTGCAAATACATCATATATCAAAAATGTCACAACAATTTCTTATATTCAGTCACCTGACTTCACAACCAACTAATGCAGCTAATATGACCATCTTAAACAATAAAAGACCCAACCTTTACCAAAATCATTCAACATTCTACAAAACCCAAAATTAAAAACCCACCAAAAATTGAAAATTTCTCCATTTCATAACATATACTGAGCAAGAAACTACACGCAAAACCAACAAAGAACAAATTTTATTCACACTAAACTTAGAAAATGCCTCAAAATGAAAATAAAGAAGGCAGTAATATAAGTGTTACTAGGCTTCATCGAATTCAAACTAGAACTAAAGACAATAATCACCAAAAAAAAAAGACAAATCTGAGATCAGAAAAGATACACACATAACAAATTCATAAAATCAAACCGATATGAAAAAAATCAAGAGGAGAGAGAAAGATTGCAAAAAGAAGGAAACAAACCTAGATCGCCGCTGCGCTGGCGGAGCTACAATCAGAGATGCGAGATGCGACATCGTCAAAATTGGCTTTGTGAGAAAGAATATCGTCGCGAAGAACCACCGAGAATGTGCGATGCCCTAACTTTGTGGTGAGGAGCCACCGAGAATGAGAGAGGAGAGAGACGAATGATGATTTGTGGTGGTGAGAATGAAGATTTGTGGTGGTGTGAGAGTAAACCCTAGCCACCGAGACTGAGAAAGGAGAGGGACGAATGAGAGAGAAAGATGAGAGTGAGGTAGCGCTCAATATTTTCATTCTAAAGTATATAGCCCATCAGCCCAACCGAGAATTAATTATAAAGGGCTGCGGGTTGGCCCAAAACCGCAGCCCTTTAGTAATTAAGGGATGCGGTCTTGGGCTAACCGCAGCCCTTCACTATTAAGGGCTGCGGTTAACCCAAAACCCGCAGCCCTTCATTACTAAAGGGTTGCGGTTTTGGGATACCCGCAGCCCTTCACTATTAAGGGTTGCGTTTTGCAATAAACCGCAGCCCTTGCTCTGCAGCCCTTGCATTTTTTTCCACTAGTGTTATGTCATATACAAGATATGGTAAAGCTATTGGTAAGACAACAAATGGTTTATACTACCTTGTGAATGAAGAGGTAGGGAAGCTCATTGAAAAACTTCACAGGGAGAAGATGAAGAAAAGTGAAAAACATGAGATAAGTGCTCTGAGTGCTGAGTTAAGAATCAAGCTTCCAGATATCATACCCGATCTGCCGAAGTGAAATGCACAATATTATGGCATCAAAGGCTTGGGCCTGCTCCCCTAGCCGATCTTACAAAATTGAGAAACTAAAAAGCTTCAACTAGGAGAGTAGAGATGTATGCATCACCTGTCTGGTTGTCTTATGGCAAAGTTCACTAAATTTCCATATGAAACAAGCAATAGCATAGCTGGAGATGTCTTTGAGCTTGTTCACATAGATATTTGGGGGATTGTGGCCCTTATGAGGTTGCAACAAAAATAAATCGCATATACTTCTTGACTATGGTAAATGATCACTCAAGAGTGACATAGGTGCCCTTGATGAAACACAAGTCAAATGCCTTTGAAGCCATTGAAAACTTTCTAAACTTGGGAAAGAATCGGTTTGAGAAGGCAGTGAAGGTCAGTAGATTTGACAATGCTCTAGAGTTTGATGATAAGAAATGTAGGCCTTTCTTTGATAAATTGGAGATTGTGCATCGAACATCATGTGTGGACAGGCCACATTAGAATGGAAGGGTTGAGAGGAAGCACATAAACATCTTGGAGATGGGGAGAGCTTCAAGATTTCAATTAATTTTGTTTGCAATTCACTGGGGAGAATAATGCATTCTCACTGTAGTTCACATTATCAACATGCTTTTTATCCCTCCATTCGGGACACAAAAGTCCCTATGAGATACTTTTCCATACTCAACCTCAATATTCTCATTTGAAATCATTTGGGTGTCTTGCCATGGTAAGTAATCCCAGTAGAGAAACACCGACAAATTCAATGCAAGAGGAATACCTTGTGTGCTTCTTGGTTATCCTCATAATCAACAAGGGTATAAGCTTCTTAATATTACAAATAACATCGTGTTTGTCAGTAGAGATGTGAGGTCCTATGAGAGCATAAATCAGCAATGTTGTCAGGATTGCGATCCTACTTTGGATTGCGCGGGGTTAGCAGGATCGAATCGCAGGATCGAATCGTAGGATCGTAAGATCCTATGAAATTTGAAAAATTAAGTCAGTTTTAGCTAATGTGCTTGTACTTTCCTTAAAATTGGAGTAAAATGATGCTTAAAAACTTATCATTTATCTCGAATAGTTGATATTGCGTAATCTAAAGATGCTAACATACAATACCAATCCTCCGAGAAAAAAAACAAATATTGAAATTGTTAATCATACAAACCAACAATACAAAGAAATCTAAAACAAAGTTCTTACAAATTAGAATACAAATATGTCAATCAATCATCATAACCAAAGTTTGCATCATCCACTTTCTTAGAGTCACTATCTACCTCAGTTCCATGGTCCGAACCTGGATCAGTTCTACTTCCAGATGCATTTTTTCTCTTCTTTTTCCAGATGAAGTTGACATGTTCTAACTTCTAAGTACACAGAAAATTAAAAATGAAAACTAATTAGAACAATGAAAAATAAAACTAATTGAAACAGGGAAATGAAAAAAGAAAACAGCATAAAAAACGTAATAGAAGGAAAATATAAACGAAAAAAATCAGATTAATGAAACTAATATAGTAGCTGAATTTTGCAAAGAAGAAAGATAATACAAACAAGCACGAAGCAATTATAATTTACAAACAAGCACAGAGCACAAATTAGCTTGGAATTAAATCAGCTTACCACAAATTACACAAATTAGCTTGAAAACGGGAGAAATTGGAAACAGGTAAAACCGTGAAATTAGAAAGAGATATTGGAGCCTGGTTAGAGTCGTTAAACATTAGCTGAATTTGCAGAGAAGAAAGAGAAACTGGGAGGAAAACAATATACTATGGCGGTTCACGATAGAGATTAGGGATTTAGCTCAATGTTTGGGTTGTTAAATGAATGTTTGGGCCTGGTAGTTTCGCAGGTTGGACCCAATTGGGCCACTGACGCTGAACTTCTAAAAACTAAAATAAGTTCATTTGGTCACTAAAACCTAGGATCATTAAACTTGTATCAGGATCACGATCCCAGCGATCCTGATACGATCCTGTTGGATTGCGATTATGCAAACGATCCGGATTGATGTGTTGCATCTGGATCGTATGATTCTACGATTCGGATCGAGGTTTTGATAACATTGTATATCCGTACAAAATCTTTCCAACTCCTCCTACAACCCATGAGCCGAACAACTCGATCATAAACATCTCACCAAGTAATGACCTAGATGAAGTTCCTAGTACCATAAATAACACATATGAAGCTATCCAACAATGTAGCCCCACTAGAAATGATGCAATTCATTCACCCACTAGACTTATTGCACCTATACTTAGAAGTCCACAAGAGCTCACAAAATTCCCCAATGGCATAATGACTACTACACAAGCAACTGTACTACTCCTTCCACCATTCATACTCTAGCCAATACATCTACCTCTCCTTAACTCACTTGTTTTCTATCTGATATGACTAAAGAGTGTAAGCCTATATACTTCAAAGATATTGTGAGAAGCAAAGAGAGGGTTAGGCCATGAATTAAGACTTTGATGCTCTATAGAGCAATGAGACATGGAAAATTACCTCTTTGCCTCCTAGAAAGCATGCCATAGGGAGTAAATGGCTATATAAGATTACAAATAATCCAGATTGGAGCATATAAATAGGTATATGTCCAAGTTCTTTGTCATGGGAAATAAACAAAAAGTAAGGAGTGGACTATGAGGAGACCTTTACTCATGTGGTTAAAATGGCCACTATAAGGTCATTACTTGATGTTTCCTTAATGAAACATTGGATAGTTCACCATATGGATGTTAAAAATGCTTTCTTGTATGATGATTCGCAGGAACCTGTGTATGACACTCCCACCTGGGTACACTGGTGAAGTAAGCAGAATTGAAGTCAAGAATGAGGAGGAACTCAACAAGGTCACGTAAACATCATTGTATGCAAGCTTATTAAGTCACTCTATAGACTTAAATAAGCTCCAAGGCAGTGGTTTTCCAAACTAAGCACAACTTTGAAGCAGTTTAACTTTGTTCAATCAAAGTCATATTACTCTTTATTCACGAAAGAGGAAGGAAAAGCTTTCTTTGGTATCCTAGTGTATGTGGATTACTTGGTGTTCACTGGGAACAATGTGTCAAAGATTACTCAAACCAAAGCTTTTCTTTCCAGCTAATTCAACATGAAGGATATGGGAGAGCTAAGGTATTTCCTTGGAATTAAAGTGGACAAACAAGACACTGCGATATTTCTATCTCAAAAGAAATACATGCTTGATCTGATTGAAGACTATGGAATGAATAACTGCAGGGCACTTATGTTGCCAATGGATACTCATTTAAAGCTCACTTCATAAGCTAAAACTCCTCTTCCTAAATCCATCATTTACCAACAATTGGTAATAAAATTATATATATCACTCTAAGTAGGCTTGATATTGCCTATAAAGTGCATGTGCTAATAAGCAAATTCATGCACAAGCCTAGTTCTGTTAACTTATAAGCTGCAAAAATAATTATTCGGTACTTTCCAAGGTCCCTTAGTCAAGGTACACTTCTTGCAAACAAGTCCAATAGAAGCCTTCTATGATCGTGAATGGGCTAGTCGCCCTTCCACAAGGAGATTTATCTTAGGTTTCTGTATCCTATTTGGTCACTCCCCTATTTCATGGAAGTATAAGCGGTAATTTGTTTCTACAAGGAGCAGTGCTGAAGCATCAAACAGGTCAATGGCTTTAACAGTGTGTGAGATTATGTGGCTAAAACAACTCTTCAAAGACTTGGGAGTACATAATATAGGGTGCACATCTATGTATTGTGACAATCAGGCTAGCTTGGAAATTACTGCCAACCTAGTCCACCATGAAAAAACCAAGCATGTGGATATAAATTGTCACTTTATCATAGACAAATGCCATGATGGTGTGGTATCTCCTTAGTATATTCCATCCTCACAACAATTGGCTGACATATTCACCAAGCAACTTCCTACTCAACAACACACATACCTACTATACAAGCTTCGAATTTAGTCTCAAACTTTATTCTCAACTTGAGGGGGAGTATTGAGAAATAGTCCCTTATGTATGCTGATCTGTGTGGTGTCTTAGCCCAAAACAATGAATTTTTGTTTTCAGTTTTATTTTTTCCTAGTTTTCCTAAATGTACTAGGTTGTTATCTAGGGATTAATGAGTTGTCATAATTTTGAATTATTGCAGGAAATATACTGGAAACTTCCTAAGAGGACAGTTTTACTTGGGAGTTAGGTTTTGTTGTGTTCATCCTATAAAAGGGATGATTTGTGATGCTCTAAACTAATGTTGAATGAATGAATGAAACAACTCCAAAAGAGATTGAGAGAAATGTGTGCAAAGTCATGAGCATGGTAATGGCTTATATGTCATCACTTGTATACATGATTATCTCCTAGAGACTTCATTACTTGAACTCCCAAATTTTCTATTGTTTGAGTTATAACTGAGAAAGAGGGAGAAAGGAAGGGAGTGTACTTGTCTAGTTCTACATTATTATTCAATGAGACTTCTTCCGAATATTAAATTAAAAATAAATTTACAATGTTTTTGAAATGAAGGAATTGGATGGAAAAGCAAGGAAATGGAAAGAAAAAAAAATGATTTTCCTATGTTTGGTAAAAAAAATAAGGGATTTAATTGGAAGGAAAGGAACTTAGAGGAAACAAATCTCATTAATTTTCCTTTCCTCCCCAAATTGGAGGAATTTAGGAGGAATGAGACAATTAATTAAATTCCTTCCTATTAACCAAATTTTAGAAAGTTTAGTTCCCTTTTGTTCCCTTTCTTTCCCATCTTTTCTCTTCCCTTGTTGTTGTTGTTGTTGTTGTTGTTGTTGTTGTTGTTGTTGTTGTTGTTGTCGTTGTTGTCGTTGTTGTTGTTGTTGTTGTTGTTGTTGTGGTTGTTGTTGTTGTTGTTGTGGTTGTTGTTATTGTTGTTGTTGGTTGTTGTTTGTTGTTTGTTGTTGTTGTTGTTGTTGTTGTTGTTGTTGTTGTTGTTGTTGTTGGTGGTGGTGGTGGTGGTGGTGATGTTGGTGGTGATGTCGTTGGTGTTAGTGGTGGTCTTGTTGGTGTTAGTGTTGGTGGTGTTGGTGGTGTTGGTGTTGGTGTTTTTGTAGGTGTTGATGTTGATGTTGTTGGTGTTAATGTTGGTTGTGTTGTTGTTGTTGGTGGTGATGGTGGTGGTGTAGTTGTTGTTGTTGTTGTTGTTGCTGATGTTGATGTCGTCGTCGTCTCTGTGTCTTAACTCCCTGAAATTTATTATTAAAATCAATGTGGAAGAGGATGACTTGATTTATACACACAAGTGAAGTTTGAAGTTTTCTAAATTACAAATTTACGAGCTTAATAGTAGGAGAATGGCAATATGCTATTCCGATCTCTATATTGTAAGAGCTTAATCTTCTAGTTCTCTTATAACCAAATACATTGGTCATAATATTGCAAGCACGATGGAAGATACTGATGTTCATTCCAATAGAGACATTTTTCTTCTTATTACATTAGATTAAATAACATTTTCCTTTGAGAGAGATTTTCTAATTATTATTCATACCTTTTAAATAAAAAAAATAATCAAAAGATCCATTGCCTCCCTTTGGAACAATGTCTCTACATTTAAGGTAATGTAAGAAAAATATTGGTTAACAATACTGATGTAAATCATGACTTAAGAAATCTAACATCCTAAATAATACTCCATTTATTCTCTTTTGATCTTTCTATTTGGAATCAGAGGAGGAACCAATGCAACGTTAAAATATGGTAAGATTCTCTATTTTGTGATGAGAGAGAAATTATTGAAAAATAGAGATTCTAGCTGGTCATTAATGTTCATCCTTTTTGTATGGGAAAAGAAGCATACCATTAGATCATTTAATGCATCGTAGTAGGTGATTTGTATTCCCTGTAATTAGAAATATTCACCCATTTGCTCATTAGTACATGGATCAAGACTTATATATAGAGAACTTTAATCATTCTCAACCCTTGGCTTATTTTAATTACAAGTATCGAATGCTATAAAGTGGACACTGTCAACTTCAATCTGATTTAATACAAATTGGCCATTAATGTTTGAAATAAAGCCTCTCCAATGCCTGGTATATTCACAGTATGTTCACAACTAAAGACATAACATTTTTCCAACCATTATTAACCACGGCTTCTTTCAGATCTGGTTCATCTAGACCCATAATCAACCTCTTCTTCTTCACAATCAACAAGATCATCTCATCTCCTTGGTGAATAAGAGTGTTGATTGTGGATGCAATGACAATCAACACTCTCTAACCAAGATGTACTCATATTTCACGCATAAAAAACCAGATTTATGGAAACAGAGTAAACGAGAAAATTGTATAAAATCTAACTAGATGCGATAATTAAGAGAGGGACTTAGATCGTACAAGAAAATTGCCTCGTATAACAAAAAAAAATCGCAAACTCCTTGCTCAGATATGAGAATTCGAAGGATAGAGAAAGAATGAGGTGACAAAAAAATGTTTAGGGTTCTTGTCATTTTGTGTGAGAGGAGTAGAGAGAGAAAAATTGTTGGATTTTAATAGCGGTTTAGGTGTTATTTTTCTGGTTGGATCTAATAGAGCTTGAGAGAGAGAGAGAGAGAGAGAAAGAAAGGGAAAGCAAATTAGGGTTCATGACAAACCCAGAGAGAGAGAGAAGGCTTAACTTCATCACCAATGCAGGAACTGTTACATAAAGAGAGAGAAAGAGAGAGACTGAAGGGTAATATCTAGTCTTCTCTCATTTATTAACGTTATTTAGGAAAACTAGGTGAAAGAAAATAAGTAGGGAAATGGTAAAAATTTAATAAAGGGACCAGTCAATGAAAGAAAATGGGGACAAGGGTGGGATTACATTTACTCAATGAGGGTATTTTAGTCCAAAAAGTTGATTATATGTGGAAAGATTCAATTTAAGAAGAACTTTTTGGAATTTCCCAATAATGGGGAATACAGGAAGAACAAAATAGAACGGAGGGAGTACCAATTAGTATATCATAGACCCAGGTCCATGTACCTTTTACATGGACCCCCCTCCCTTTACAACTACTATATAAATGCCAACAAATTACTTGCTAACGGAGGGACCAATTAGTTTTTTTTGGGGAATTTACTAACAAATTTGCTTGAATTTTGTAGATCCGAAGAAAAATCTCCCGAAAAAACATTGAAAATGCAATGGAAGGAGATAGCTCGAGAAGGAAAGCAAAGCAAAGACTCAAATTTACTTGTATATGGATGTTCAATTGGATCTGTTCGATTGTATATGGAAATATTCAACTTAAAACACAAAATATTCACTTTGTATATGAAAATGTCTGGTTGTATTTGCTCAGAATAGTAATGCAAATATTCACTTGCACAACTTTACTTGCTCAACAAATATGCAACTTAAAAACAAAATTTTCACTTTGTATAAGAAAATGTTCAGTTGTATCTGTTCAGCTTAAAAATGCAAATATTCACTTGCGAATCTTTACTTTTCTCAGCAAATATTCAACTTAACAAACTAAATATTCATTTTGTATATGAAAATATTCAACTGCATCTCTTCAATTTAACATGCAAATATTCAACTTAACAAACAATTTATTCACTTCGTATATGGAAATATTTCCAGACGTTCAATATTGACACAAAATATTCAGACCGAAAAAATAAATGTTCAAATGCAAAGTTCTAATGTTCATGTAGTAATACATGATTTACAAATGTTCAAATTTTTAACCAAAATATTTAAATATTAACATCAAATATCCAAATATTGACGCAAAATATTCAAACTGAAAAAACATATCAAATTCTCAAATGTTCAAATATTGACACAAAATATTCAATCAGATAATACTTAATAGAACACAGCAAAAATCTTTACAAAATAAAAAAAAAAATATAGAAACCTATTTGGCAAGAAGTTGTCACTCAACATCGCCGGAAGTTCTTTCTCCTCCAAACGCCTCTTTATCTCTCCTCATTTCCCCCTCTCCCTCTCTCTGCTCACCGGGATCTCTCTTTCTCCTCAATTTTCCTCCCATTTCAAGGGTTTCATCTTCAAATCAAAACCTCATCTCCTTCATTTCAATCTAATCCAACGATTTTGATTTCGATTTTGATTTTTCTAGATCTGCGGAAGGAAATTCTGTTGAATTGAGGAAATTTGATTAAATTAAAATAAAATTCTAATGTCATCGCTGGAGATCTTCGCCGGAGTTTTTTCCGTCGTGGTTAACGTCGATTACTTCAAATGCTTGCCAGAAATCTGACGTGGCTTCGCGGAAGATGAAAGCCATAGATGATTTGTAGAGAGAAGTATGTAAGATAGGGAAGAACAAAAAGGAAAAAAAAAACTGGAAAACAGAAGCAAACGGTCTCGTTTTGTGGAGGGGCATGTTGCTACATGGACTCGAGTTATCATCCTCCGAAACAATACTAGTACTAAAAATAATCAATCACTAATTTGTCCAAGTTATCATCCTCCATGACTAAATATCAATTTTCTAACAAAAACTCACTTCTTTATACATGATCTAGTCTTGCATGGACCTGATCCACATTAATATTATTATGGACCAAAGCCACCCATATGAAATAGTGACCCTTTTTTTTCCATTTAAAACCTTCAGTTACACTAGAGCTGATCAACTTCAGCCCGGCCTGACTCGATTTTTGGACGGGTTTGGGCAGAATTTTTTGGCCCGCGGTAGGGTCCGGCCCGGCCCAATTTTTTTTGCTTTGGGACGGGTTTGGGCAAGCCAAAAATGATTTTTTAGTCTAATTTTTAGCCCTGCCCGATTTTGGTCTGAAAAACCCGCTCTTTTTGGCCCGCAATAGCTGGCTTTGGACATAAAATTTTGGCCCGAATTTCGATCCAGCCCAACCAATGGGCATATTTTTTAAGGCACTGTCCGGCCCGGCCCATGATCATCTCTAAGCTACACTAATATATTATTATCTAACATAGTAACAATTTTTTTTGGATACAACCACCCTTTCTTACATTAGTTAACCATAACGAAATGGAAAAATTAATTCTAATAATCCAACCTTTGGGCCGTTCGCTCAAAATAATTCAACCTTTTGATTATTATTTAATAATCCGACCTTTTAGTACGATCCGCTCATATTGAGCCTTGACCTGTTGAAACAGGTTGGTGACCATTGAAATAGGTTAATTAAACACGTGTCGTGTTCTAATTCGTTCTAATCTAATTAATCAATTTTAATTTTAATTAAAATATTTAAAACAAAACCACACCACATCAACCCCCACCCAACACCCCCCACCCCCCCCCCACCACCCACAACACCCCCCACCGGCCACCCCCACCCCCCACCGGCCACCCCCACCACTGCCAACACCCCCCACCGGCCACCCCCACCCCACCCACTGCCAACACCACCCACCCCCCACCCTCCACCCCACCCACGCCAACACCCCCACCCTACCCACTACCAACACCACCCACCCCTCAACCTTCACCCCCACGCCAAGCATTCCCACCCCCCATGCCAGGCATTCCCACCCCCACCCCACCCATCGCCAACACCACCAAACAACACCCCCCCCCTACCACAACCACTTGCCAACAACCCCCATTTCACCCACACCACCACCACACAATCGCAACACCAACCACCACGAAACTTTTTGCACAATCTGCCCCACCACCCCAATTCAAAATTCCAAGATGAGAGGCGTGGCATCATCAAGAAGAAGAGAGAGAGAGAGAGACTCGAAGGGGGGCGGCGTTTCTGCGGGATTCGAAGGGGGATGCGGGGGGGGGAGGGGGATTCGAATGGGGATGCAGGGGAGGGGGGGAGGGGAATTCGAAGGGGGATGCGACGGAGGGGGAGGGGGAGGAGGGGAGGCGCTCGCGGGGAGGAGGGGTGGTGGGGGTGCTCAAAGTGGGGGTAGGGGAGGGGCGGGGAGGGGCGGGGATCTCACGGTGGGGGTCGGGAAGGGTAGTGGAGGGGAGGGGGTGCTACGGTGGGGGTCGGGGAGGGGAGGGGGTGAGGGAGGGAGGGCGGGGAGGGGGCCGGGGGCGGGGAGTGGGGTGGGGTGGGGATTGTGAGCGGGGGAGTGGGGGTGAGCGGGGGTGGGGGGTGGGGGGTGGGGTGGGGATTCATAAACAAGGGGGTGGGGGTGGGGGTTCATGACTCGGTAAGGGAGGGAGGGAGGGGGGGAGAAAGGGAGGGGAGATTAAAGGAGAAAATGAATAAAAAAAAAAAATTACCATTCCAACAGTAAGCACGGTCACATGGTGCATTATGAGCGGATTGGGATAAAAGGTTGGATTATTAAATAATAATCAAAAGGTTGAATTATTTTGAGCGAACGGGCCAAAGGTTGGATTATTAGAATCAATTTTTCCTAACGAAATTTGTAAAAGACTTATATAGACCTGGTCTACACTAAATTAGTGTGGACCTAATGCTAATTAGGGGTGTTCAGAAAAACCCTCCCCGAACTACATGCGCCGAAAACCTGCTGACCCGTAATAAAAAAGCCGGATCAAAATGTTGTTTTTCAAAATTCTATCGGGTCGGGTACCCGGCCCGGAAATGATGCTAAAATCCTGGTCGGGTAACGGACCGCATGAGAACACTTCTCGTGTACCCGGGTACCCAACTTCTCTTTTTACTATCTTTTTTCTCTCTGTCCATTCTCACGTCTCTTCCTCTCTCATCTTCACCCTCTGATTCTCTCTCTCCACTCTTCAAGAATTCACTCACTCTCCTTCTCTGCAAATGTAGGAGAATGTTAAAGGCTGCCATTTTCGTCAATTTTTTTGCTCAATAGTGGGTGAGAATTCTGCTTCACTTTACCCTTTTCCCCTCTTTTTTTTTTCCTCTTATGTTTCAGGGTGTAAGTGCTAAAAATCTGCTAATTTTGATGACATTTAACATTTATTTCGTTGTTATACATGTAATGTTTCCTGCATTGAAATACCCAAATCCACAATTGCTTTTTTTCTTCTTTTTAAAGCATATGCTGAATTGCTGATGAATTCTTTGGGTTTTCTTGTTATGTTTTGGAAATCTTGGTCTTTTTTTTGTGTCACGACAAAGCATGGTGGTCTCTACATTATGTTAATGGTTTTTCTTCTTGCTTTCCACTGCCATTTGTTTTGAATTATAAATATTCATTTTTTTTTTTAAAAGTACTTCCTCCGTTCCATAATAAGTGAAACAATTACTATTTTAGAATGTTTCAAAATAAGTGAAACATACTTTACATGGAAAAAAGAAAGTGATAAAATGACAAGAGTACCCATCACAAACTTGTGAAGTTTGCTTTTCTCTCTCCTCTTTTTTATAATGAAAAGGGTATTTTATAACTTTTTGGCTTTTGAAAGTGATGTTTATTAAATCTTGTGCCCATTCCTTATGTTTCACTTATTATGGAACGGAGGAAGTATATAATAAGCCGGGTACCCTATGAACCAACCCGCAGGAATTGGGTACCCGGTTTGCGGGTACTCGTTTTTCGGGTCTGTTTTCGAATACTCGTGAATGCGGGTACCTAGAAAATCGAGTACTCGGTTATGAACACCCCTAATCTCTATTGTCTATTATATATGTCAAGAGGGGTAAGACACCAAAAAAATAGAAAAAAAGAAAAAAAAAAAAAGGGGGGGGGTAACTACCTACTTTAATTAAAAAAATATATAAAAAGGAAAAATAAATAAATAAAGAATGAACTACCTAAATAATAAAAATAAAATAAAAAAAGGCACTACAAAAATAAAGCAATGAATATTTACAACACAATCCGTTACTTCTCTTTCAACTATATTTTTTTTAAAAATTTAAATATCCCTGATTTAGTGAATAAACTGATTAAAAATTCAAAAATCCCTAATTTATTAGATGTAATTAGCAATTAATTTAATATTCTAAATGTTTTCGCACGCATCACGTGCATATAAGGCTAGTGCTATACATGTGATTTGTGAAAAAAAGGTTATTGTGTCAAAAAATACATATGTGAAAGAAGGGTTGGTGTAAATTGTAAACGGTGACTATGTGAAAAAAGAAAGGTTACTTTGTTATAAAATGAAAATTTCATTATGATAAACTAAAGTTAGAAGTGGTAACTATATCAAAAAAAAGTTATCACTATGTTAGATAATAATATATTAGTGTAGTAACTTTAAGATTTTAAAAGGTTACTACTTCTTCCGTAACGAAATTATTACAACAAATTTGGTGGGCACAGACTCCTATAGAGAATTTGATAAGTGAAGGTTAGGAGATGTATTAGGGGAAAAGGAGGAGAGAGAAGATTACATAATCAACACCACTTTAATCACCGACCACTGCACCAACCACCACCTTCACCACCAACAACCACACCGACCACCATTGTCACCGGCGTCCACCCCCGCCAACCACCGCCTTCACCACCACTCATCGCCTTCACACAAACCACCACCAATAACCACTACCCACCACCCACCACCCACTCAGCGCACCAACCACCACTCAAACCAAGATTTCGGACCCCAAACCCTGATTTCGGACCCCCCAAACCCAGATTTCGACCCCAAACCTCAAATTTGAAACCCTCAAAACCCGAGTTCGACCCAAAACCCCAAATTAGAAAACCCAAACCCGATTTCGACCCCCCAAAACCCAAAATTCGAAACCCCGAACCCAGATTTCGACCCCCCAAAACCCCAAATTTGAAACTCAAACCCGGATTTCGACCCCCAAACCCCAAATTTGAAACCCTTAACCCAGATTTCAACCCCCAAACACACAAAATTCGAACCCAAAACCTAGTCTTCTTTCTCTCTTTTCGTCGCTCTTTTTTCGCCATCTTCTCTCTTCGTTGCTCCTCTTCATCATTGAATTCTGGGGTTGTGGTCATGTTTTCCATCGAACATCAGGGTCAATTATGATTTCGGGGATGGTTGGCGGTCGAGTTGTGGTTGTGGAGGAGTGATAAAACACTATCAGCTAGAGGGCACCTTGCCCACTATCAGGGACAATATCGTAATTTATAAACCCATGTTTGTGTATCAAAAACACTTGTTTGTGTTTAATCAACCCATGTTTATGTGTTTGAGATACTTGTTACTTACAAAACAACCCTTGTTGGTGTGAATTTCAGTGTAAATTTTGTCAAAAAGTCAGACTGTGGTTTCTGACAAAAAGTAAAAGTTGTCTCGATTTGCGCGTTTTTGCCAGCTTTTTCCTCGAAAAAATGCAACCTTATTTTTATGAAAACACATGTTTGTGTGTTTAAAACACTTGTTGTCTATACATCAACACATGTTTGTGTATCTTATACACTTGTTATTTACAATTCAACCCCTGTTTGTGTTTGTTAATATGCCAAAATTACAACCTTATCCCTGATAGTGGGCAAGGTGCCCTCTAACTGATAGAGGTTTATCACTCCTCTGTGGTTGTGATGAGTGCAGTGGTGGTGATGTGTTGAAATGATGAAAACGAGATGGGTGGTGGTGGTGATGATGAGTGGAAGTTGGTGGTGAAGATAAATGAGGGTGGTGATGATGAAGGAGGGTGGTGGTCAAATGTGGAATTATTAAGATTAATGAATTTGTGATTAAAATGGTAATGAAAATTAGGATGTTATAATTAGATTATTATTTACTTAAGTAATGACATTTTTGTAATTTTGTTGAAAAAGCTTTACCAAAAAAGGTAAGTTTCAAATTATTGCATTTTTTGTGTTACATCCAAATATGGCAAATGTTGCTTTTTTTTTGTTACAGAGGAAGTATATGAAAAAGAAGGATCACTATGTCATATGGGTGGCTTTGGTTTACAATAATATTACTCCCTCCGTCCCATAATATAGTACCCATTTCCATTTTGGGAGTCAAACTTTAAAATCTTTGACCAAATATTCTCATTAATCTATACAAAAAAACATACTAATGTGGGGTCTTGTTAGATTCGTTTCAATGTCTATATTTATATTATCAACTTTTTATATTTTTTACTAATACAAAATAGAAGATATTGTAGGTCAAAGGTACGTCTTGGAGACTGTGCAAAAAGAAATGTGAACTATATTATGGGACGGAGGGAGTAGTATGGATGAGGTCCACATAAGACTAGCTCACGAAATTTTCACTTTATGACATAGTAACCTTTTTCCTCACATAATCACCCTTTAAAATTTATATCTACTTTTTATATCTATTTTTTTATATATAATAACCCTTTTTTTTCATAAATCACATGTACTAGCATTAAGTCCATATTAATTTACTTTCAAAAAAAAGATCCATATTAATTTAGTGTAAACCAAGTAGATATAAATTTTTTACTTTATACATTCTCTTTTCATTTACACACTTACTGATCTCATTTGAATGTACTAATTTCATTGGACAACCCGGCACATGACGTAACTAACTTACATAATAAAAGGTTTGGACCCTCTTTACATGGGCCTCATTGTCTACGGAACAAATCATATGCCAAAATCACCTAAGCCCCATAAAGCCAAAATGGCCCCACAACATAAATCAATAAGGGTCTGTTCTCCCCAGCTTATTTTTAGTTCAGTTCAGTTTTTAAATGATAATCATTACTATTAATTAGTTATAATTTAATTCAGTTCAGTTCAGTTCAATTCAGTTCAGTTCAGTTCAGTTCAATTCAGTTGTTTTATGCCGAAGAGAACATGCCTTTAGAAATCATCGGCATGCCCAACAGAATTCTACTTTTTCTAAGCTTTGATCCTCATCTCTTCAGTAGTATTCCCTACTTCGTCCGTTTCTTTTTAATTTCCATACTTATCTTTTTAGTGTGTTTATTTTTAATCGAGATATTGTTCCCTTTTTTTATTATTGGAAACGTATTTCATCTACTTTCTCCTCTTTTTCCACCAATGTCATCCATTTTTTAATTTATAAACAACTTTTTAGTTTATCTCTCTCACTTTTTAGTTTCTTTCTCCACCAATTCAGTTTCACTCTCATACTTTTGGACTTGCTCCTAGGTTCTCTCTTAAAGTAACTGAACTTCTATTCGTAAAGTGAGTAAACTAAAAAGAAATGGAGAGAGTACTAAAAAAGGGAAAATTTTAGGCCCCGTTCTTTTAGACTGAGAGAAATTGAACTGAACTGGGAGTAACTGAACTAGTGAGAGTAACTGAAGTGAACTGAACTGAAAATAAGTCCAAAAGAACAGGGACTTACTAGTTTTTCTTGATGTTGATTTTATTCTTTCTTTGCTTAGCTCCTTTTTGGAAAGTAAACTAATTACTTTAATCTCTTTAGTATACAAATGAGAGAAATTACAAATTTTTGTTGGCTATAAGTTACATTTTTGGTAACTTAAGTGAATATGTCTTATCGAAACATGGTCTTTTTCTATAGGATATAAATAGGAGAAACAACAATTTTACATCGGATGATATGTTTAATACTATGATAATAAGATATCAAAATGCTCTTTTCGTTCTAATAGATCCAAACATACCTCAGTTTCTCCAAAATTACAAAAATTCCATCAATATGTGCATAATATATGTATTCATATAAACTAGACAAAGCTCATATATAAACAATCACTTTAAAAACCAAATTCATGTCTTCAAAGTCACGAGGACGAACCCCACCAGGGGATCTTAGGAGTGACGTTTATTTTTACCACCCCTCTCTTGAAAAACCTATACCATATATCTGAGTTTATTGTAGACTAAAGACTAACTTTACCCATTGCTCATTTTTTATTCATTTAGAGTTGTACAAACTACACAGGGACAATGAGCAAACAGAAGAAACACCCTTTAGTGTACCATCCACCTGAGTGGCTGAGTGTAAAATACAAATTCTCTTCAATCACTAGTGAGTTTGACCTATAAAACTCTATACATATGAGAGGTAGGATTGTTTAATTTTACCTATCTAATAAAACAAAAAAAGCAATCACTCTAAAATTTAAACAGTCATATTTTACCGAAATCAATAGGATAAAAATATCCAGGAGCGGAAGAATATGTTAATATGCGCCGAAGGAGATTCCTCATACAGCAGGAAATATAAATGGACAGGAGAAATCGTTTTTGGTTAAAGTTTATCCCTCAGTTTCCTTCCATCTTCTGATTCTATGAATCCCCCAAATTTCATCTAGAAACTTCTGAACCCTCCCTCTGTTTTCAATCTTTTTCCCCTTCCCAAAAAAACCCTATTCTCTGTTCTTTTTCCCTCATCAATGAAGAAATTCCGTGTTTTTTGCACAGACCCAGATGCTACAGACTCATCATCTTGCGACGAAGACGATCAAATCGGCGAAAAACCCTCAAAAAGGAAGCGTTTTTTGCGCGAAGTTACTCTTTCCGCCGCCGAGGAGGCGCCGGAAGAACCGATTTTACATGTTTCTCCGGCGGAAGAAATGCCGGGAAAGGTGGTGAAGTACCCGGGTGTTCGACGGAGAAAGTGGGGAAAGTATGCATCTGAGATTCGTCACCCAATTAATAAGGTAAGAATTTGGTTAGGTACTTTTAATACTGCTAAAGAAGCTTATGAAGTTTATTACATGAAGAAACTTGAATTTGATGCTTTAAGAAATATGGGCAAGTCTAAGTCTGTTGAAGCAAAGTCTGATAATTTTACGAATGCGAGCGTGGAATATGGTAAGGGTGAGGGAATTGGTGAAAAAGTGGATGAGATTGTGGAATTGCCTGATGGGGTGAGGAAGGTTAAGTCAGGGAAATGGGGAGCTAGAATTCGGCACCCGAAAACGAGTGATTGGATTTGGTTGGGGAGATTTGATAGTGCTGAAGAGGCTGTTAGGGTATATAAGGAGAAAGAAGGTGAATTTGAGGGGAGGTTTAAGAGTGAGAAAGACGATGCTGTTGATGATTTTGAGGGAAGGAACTTGGGATGTAGTGTTAGGGAGTTGGGATATAGGAGGTGGGAAGCTCGAGTTTGGCATCCGAGATTAAAGACTCGTGTTTTGGTGGGTGTTTATAGTAGTCGTAGACAGGCCGAATTGGCTTATAAGAAGAAGGTTCAGTTTCAAAAGAGGTTTAGGTGTAACAAGAGGTTTGCATCTAAGTTTCAGAGGGTTGATCGATCTTGGGGACCTGAATGTGGGTCTGGAAAGATGGATGGATGCGTGAGCGATGGGGGTGGTTCTGCTGGAAGAGAAATTGTTATTGCGTTGCCTGCTCCTAGATTGTGTAGTGAAGGTAAAGCTATGAATTCAGAGTTTGTTAAGGTAGTAAATGATGAAAATTCTGGAGATGTGGAGTTGCCTGCTGGTGTTAGGATGACGAAATCAGGCAGATTTGGTACTCTGATCTCTGATCCTGTTTCGGGGACTGGACATTGGCTGGGTTCTTTTAGAACCCTTGAAGAGGCAGGGAATGCTGTCAACAGGAAGATGGCTGAATTTGAAGAGGCAGGGAATGCTGTCAACAGGAAAATGCCTAAATTTGAAGAGGCAGCTGTGAAAACGCCTGAATTTGAAGAGGGTTTTAGGTTGAGACGGAGGTCTACACCTATGCGTAAGTGTGTTGAACGATCTCGAAGACCTGAATGTGGATGTGAAAATACGGATGAAACCTGCGGTTATGTTGAAAGAGAGGTTGTTAATGGTTTGGCTGCTCCTACTAGATTGACTAGTAATGGAAAAGCTATCAGTTTAGAGTTCGTTAAGGCAGTAAAGAGTGAAGAGTCTGACAGGGTTTTGCCTAAAGGTGTTAAGATGACGAAATCAGGTAGATTTGGTGCTCGTGTCACCCATCCAGTGTTGGGGACTGAACTTTGGTTGGGTTCTTATTGTACCCTTGAAGAGGCTGTGAATTCTCTTAACAGGAAAACTGCTGAGTTTGAGAAGTGCTTTGAGTCTAAGAAGAGGGTCAGACCTGAAGATGAAGTTATTAACCCTCCTAAGAAGACTAAATATGGTTTTTCTAACGGTTCTCCCACTTCAATTTTGGATTCTGAGAATGAGAATATTGCAACTGCGAATTCTGAGTTGAAGAATGAAGTTGCTGACTATGGGGTAGTTCATGGTTTGCCTTCTTCAGTTTTTGAACCTGGCAAAGTGAACGGTGGACATGTCAATGCTCACGAAAGCAAAGCCAGCGACATTAACTCTGAGATTCAGCAGGAACTCGTTTTGCCTCTCAGCTTCGACGACGCAGTGAGGTTGGGCATTATGAACCAATATGGACAACTTCTCGGGGAGTATAGCAAGTATGATGAACCGATGTGGTTAAGCGACCACGATGAAGACGAGGCATCCAGACTATAGTTGAAGGTGCTGTAAATCTTTGCGGCCTGTACTATTTAACTGTTCTTTTCTTTTATTTTTCTTTCTCCTAGAATAAACTCTGGAGCCCCCCAATCAGGGAAAAGAATGTAAGGTGAATTCCTTGCAGGCTCAGATGTTACAGTTTGTAATGGAGACAGATGTTGGCTTGGCTTTTTAGTAATGGCCTTTTTTATGTACATACTTCGCTGATAACTGGAGCTTCAGTAAATATAGGAATCGTAGTATCATACTGCAATGTTTTTGTGGTCTCTCTTCAACTTTTTCTAGTTGGTGAACTGACATAATTCAATTCTGTTCGACCTCAGATTTCTTTGATGCTGAAATGCGAAACTAATCGTTAGTGTGGGATGTTTTTCTTAGATAAATTGGATTGATTATTGGCGACGATGAAGTTCAGTATGAAATTCAGGAACGCAATTTTAGTCAAATTTAAGTCCAACCACCTTGGCTAGTGCTTTTATTGACTATATAGCAGGATTCTTGATTAATTAAGATACCTCCAATGTGGTTCGTCTGAACTTTCCTGAACCTAATGCTTGAACCTAATCATGTGGTATTTCGTCCTTAGCGTGGTGCACGAATTTTAGCTCAGGACTCATGCCTGCCACTCCTCTAAATTCATGAGTCATGGCTCATGCCCTTCCCCTTGAAAGACTTTTTCTGGTCAAATAATTCATAGTTTACATTGAAATTTTTTTCAATATATTTTTTTTTATCTAATTAGAATTGTGAAATAGTTTTACTTTATTTGGTTTATTGCATGAAAAGACATTGAAAGTAAAACTATTTCACAATTCTAATTTTGAATTTGAAATAGTTTTACTTTATTTGGTTTATTGCATTAATAGACATTGAAAATTAGAATTGTGAAATAGTTTTACTTTATTTGGTTTATTACATTGAAGAAGGGATATGTACGTAAGATGATTTGATAGGAGAAGAGAAACTCGGAAAATATTGTTTATCGCTAGGGGAACTCTTTTCTATTCTTTGAAAAGCTATGATTTCACTATTTACAAATCAACCAAAGATAATTTAGAAAATCATGTTTTATGGTAGATATTTTTTTGTCCCAATCAAACACTCCATATGCAAAAATAGTTGTTCTTGTGTTGCCAAAGTCTTGGAAGCGATCGATTCACTATTGTAAATTCTTGGGAAGATTTTTTTATGAATATTCAACTTTGTTCAATCTTCTTTAAAGCAAGGTGAACTTCGGCATTATCTTCTCGAACAGGCAAACTTATGGAGTTAGTCTTTACCTGATATCTCCTACAAAAATGTCTTTAGCTGATTTTTATACTTTTTATAAAGAAAATTGGCAATTAAAATTATTTCGATATAGCTTTATTGGCTATCCCCTCCCCACCACTTTTGGCCGACTCTACGAAATTAATCTAGAACCCAAAAAGTGGATGGGCTATAAACATTTTTTTTGAAGAAGGCCTATAATCAATTTTGTGTTGGGCGAAACCAATAAATCCAAACCATAATCAAACTATACAAGTTTAGACCGTTCTTTTCTCATTTTACCCCTTAAAAAGAAGTTTAAACAGATCCTTTGACGATGGCGTAGACACTAAAAATTTATTACTGTTCTATATTAAAATAAGTTAATTATTATTGAGCTAAATAAATATGATTAGCCCAATTTAATTAATTTAACCCACTCAAATAAGATATCCAAATCAAATTAAACAAATATAATTTGGGTTGTAAATATTTGGGCCAGTCCACATCACTAGTCCAAATAAGATGGTCAAGTGGCAAAGGTAAAAAAAGACTTCCAAGTCATAAACGGGCCCAAGCCCATTAACTACCAAGTCCATGAAGGGATCTCTATTCCCTATAAATAGACCTCACCTCCTTCAGTTGAGGAGACCAGAAAATCATTATTCTCAAGAGCTCATAAACTCTCTTGGAATTCTCTCTGCAAATAGTCAACAAGCACATCAAATCCGTGCCGACTGTTCAGATACATTCAAGCAAATTCGATTGAGATTCAACCTTTTGTCAGCCATCATTCGAATACACTCAAACAAAACTCAAACTCAGGTTGACGTTGACAAAACGTCATCCGACACTCAAACTCAGGTTGAAGTTGACAAAACGTGACTCTACACTCAACTCCACGTCGACATCAACATGTGTCACTCTCAAGCTACGGAACAGAATCAGAGGACTTAGTTTATTTTCATTATAAACTGTTTACATAGATTGTACTCAATACATTATTGAAATAAAAATTCTTTGTTACTTTGTTTCTTGTCTTATATATTTTGACTCGAGATTTGTGTATACAAATTTTGGCACGCCTAGTGGGACCATCTCTACCTCTCATCTCTGTTTCGTTATCAACAACAAATCTGAGAAATGGCATCGAGGAAGAACATTTTTCGATCTGCTGAAAACGTTACTGACACCCCACGAAAATCTGTAACGTTGGGTGACTTTATGGATGACATGACTCTTGGTTTTCACACCAAAAGAATGAAGAAAGATGTTGGCACTGCTTCTGTTATTGTAACAACCCATAATTTTGCTCCTAGTTTTTCGCAAAAAATTTCTCTAAAATTATTATTTTCTCTAAATTAATGATTTTTATTTTATAATTTTGGGAGCCGAATTATTGTTTTTATTTTTATGGCGTTTTAATGTGTTTATTATATTTATATTTATAATATAATTTATTAGAATTATTTTCATTATTAAGTATTTTCAAAGTTTAGGCGCGATTTAGGAAGTTAACGATTTATCGCGTGGCGGACTTTTGTTGCATGGATCTTGATGACTTGGGCCGAAATTTTTTTGGTGATTATTGGGCTTGTACAGCCGCCCAAGGGGAAGGAGAAGAAGAAGCTTCTCTTCTTTCATTTCTTTTTATTTTCTTTTTGTGACCATTTGTAGTTTTGTAACCCCCCATAACCCCCCTAATCATTTCTCCTTAATGAAACTATTAACTTTAACCTTTAAACACTCCAAATTCTGATTAAAATTTAGAACTCCATTGCTGCCATACTTCAAGAATTTCGGACATCATCATCTTCATCTTTCTCTCAAACTTTTCATTTTCTTCTCTTCATCAATTGTTCGTAATTTGTTCTACTTGCCTCTTTCTTGTACGCGGTGCTTGGGGATTGAAGAAGGAGAAGGGTGCACGCCTATAACGGGGTTTTCCAGTAATATTCAGCTCGCCTCCGACGATCCAGGTAACTAGTAGTTATCTTAGAACCATTGTGATTAGGGTATTATTCGGTATTAGATTATTACGCTAGGAATTATTTAAAATACGTTTTGAATGAAATTATTGACGAAATTTGACATGAATATACTTGATGCATGCTGTGTGCATATAAAGAAAAATAATTTTCTTCTGATTTTTAGTATTTATTTGATTTATTTGGTGTTTTGTGCGTTTTTGGCTTATTTGCATAATAATTATTAAACGAATATCTGTTTACCGGCTTATTTAATTGATATATCTGTTTTTGCAATTTTGTTCCTGTCAGTATATAAATCATGAAAATTATTTCTGGAGGCCGAAAAATTCATTTCTTTGTATATTATGTATTTCCATGAGTTTATGCATGTTATATAAATTTTTGGTAATTTTCGGTCGTTTATTTTTATTTTTAATTATTATATTGGCTTTATTGAGTAATATGTATATTAATGTTTAAAAATACTTTTGGAGTCCGAAAATTATAAATAAAAATTATATCGTGTCAGTAGAGCCATTAGGGTCGTATGATAATTTTTGTGTGATTTTACTGCTCGAACTTATTAATTTAAATAATTATTATTGGGTTTTTGTTGTGAAATTGAGGATACTCTTTTAAATTATTTGAGAACTTTTTAATCACAAATAATTTGTAATCTATTTTGTTCTTGGTTGCTGATGTTCAGTAGGTTGCAGTAAGTATTATTGGGTATCCTTATGTTTATGTTTGATTTATGAAAGAAAATGATTAATTGTTACTACTCTTTTAATGAATAAGTTTTGGAGTTAATTGGTGACGTATTTTTGATTGAATTCTTGGTGCTGTAAAAACTAGTTTAATATCGTTTTTGATGTTTAGAGATGTTCAAGTGTTTATTGTGGGAGACATTTGTTGAAAGTTTGCAAGTTATTAATTTTGAGGAATTATGAAGAGTTGTTTTGATGAATTATGGGTATGAGGCCGGGTGGCATCCCTTTTTGATGAATATTTTAAGATGAATGATACTTTGATGATATGCATGATTTTATTTTGAGATAATAATATCCGGTGGGATAGATGTAGTCCCCGGTGAAGAACATGCCAACCACCTGGTTTGCGAACTAGGGGTACACCTGGGTTAATTGTTGTCGTTCGAGAGGTCAGGGAGTTCTGCGTGTTCAACCCTGCATCGGGAGTTTGGCCATTCTTAGACACAGGCAGTGGGGAACGTAAGCCCATAGACTGACCTGGAGATTGCGATCTGACAAACCTTAGGAAGTGATTTGCGATTCACTGGCGTTCGATTTCTGACTCAATAACTTGTTGTATTTTTGATTTATTATTATTTATGTATTCTAGAATTGATTCACTCACTATATCTTGTTTACTTATTGTTGATGATCACTTGTATTACCTATGAGCTTTATGATTTTTAGATGCATGTTATTGATATAATGATTGTATGCTTTCCTTTCTTATTAATCTATTTCTGAATCGTGCTTTGATTGCTTTTGTTACGGGAGAACCTGCTAGTTACTCCCCACCGACTGTGGAATTATTTAATATATATCCTTGCAGATGAAAATGACTGCTAGACTTGTGACTGCTTGGGCTAGCAGAGTAAGGGTTTGTAGTGAGAAGAAGCTCCTGGTATTGTTTTTGGTAGATGAGTTCTATGCAGACCATAGAGAGTCCTACTTTTGGCTAGGTTTCAAGGACATTTAGTTTTTATCTAAGTTTTAACGGGAGACTTGCATGTCTCGTAGTTTTTGGATTGATGTTATGATATAATTGGGATATTTCTTTTATTTAGAAGTATAATGTTTTCTCGGATATTACTTTTTTTTTGAAGCTATGAAACTTTGATTTGAGGATTATCTTTAATTATTGTTTTAGAGTAGCATAACCGTCCTGACGTTATTTCCGCTAACGTCTTTTTAGTATATCTTGATTAGATATTGTTTAGTATCTTAGTAGTAGAAGGACGGGGTGTTACAGTTGGTATCAGACCCGAGACCCTTACTTAGCCACTAAGAAACTCCCGGGAAATGTGTAGTTGAAGTAACTAGGGTCATTAGAATCTTAGGCTTCAAGAAGAGTAGTGGTGAGAGGGTCACTTGGGTAGGAAACCACGGGAAAATATTTTTCTTATTTTGATGTGATAAGTTGTTAATTTACAGCTAATAATGTGTTCAGTAATGAATGTTTAACTTGTGTTTGTAGAATGCCGCCTCGAGGTTTGACTAGTGCTAGAAAGGAGGCTGCCCGGAAAAGGCGCCAAGCACTTGAGAACGCTATCATAGCTATGGCTAATCGATCTTACGCTCCGCCTAGTGGGCAATCTGTCTTTGATCGGTTTGACCGTCACCGTTCGCCTACTTTTGACGGGATTTCTGATCCTGTGGTGCTAGAAGGGTGGATAAGGGAGATGGAGAAACTGTTTGCTGCTACTAGTTGCCCTGCTGCTGAAATGGTGTCTATTGGTACCTATTATCTGAAGATGGAAGCCGATAACCGGTGGAGTACTCGTTCGTGCAAGCTGCATGGCTACACCGGGTTTTGGATGGGATGAGTTTCGTATTAAGTGAAGGACATGTTTTATCTCGATGAGCTCCGTTGGCGAAAGCAAGAGGAGTTCTTAACTCTGTCTCGGGGTACTCCGAGTGTGCGGGGAGTACACCGATAAGTTCACCGAGTTGTCCGGTTTGCTACCACGGTAGTACCTACCGAAGGCGAGCGGGTAAAAAGGTACATCAAGAAAATGGATCCTAGGGTGAGGATCCATGTTCTGAGTTCGGGTGCTTCGACTTTCCAGGGAGCCTATGAGATAGCTCTGAGTATTCATGCCTCTTTAAAAGAGGAGGATTCTGCTAAGGCTGCTGTTGCTAAGAAGCCTGCTGCTACCTATGTTCAGTTCCCGGCCAAGAAGCCGAGGTATGAGCCGTCTGGTCGAGGGGGTTATCAACAGGGTTCTGGATCTGGTTATCGTCCGAGTTTTGATCCGAGCAAGTGCCGAATCTGTGGTAAGGCTGCTCATCCGGGGAAGAATTGTGATGGATCGAATATTGTTTGTTTCTATTGCAAGGAGGTGGGGCACAAGTCTTTCCAGTGTTCTAAGAATCCTAGAGCTCCGTCTTTTTCTGCTGGTCCTGCTAAGCCAGTTAATTCTTCTGCTCCTCCAAAGAACAAGATTTATGTGATGACGCAAGCTGAAGCCGATGTCATCTCTGGTACTTTTTCTTGTAAATAATACTCCTGCTTTTGTTCTGTTCGATACTGGTGCTACAGTGTCTTTTGTTGCTAGTTCCTTTGTTCGAAAAGCTAATCTTTCCTCTAGATCTCCTGTTAAGTCCCTAATCTCTCTTCCGTCTGGTGAGAATTATCCCTGTCATTCTGATTTTAAGGGCGTGCCTGTCAGCATTCTGTGTTCTGAGTTGCCAGCTGATCTTCAGGAGTTTCCTATGTCAGAGTTTGATGTGATCCTTGGAATAGACTGGTTATCGAAGTACCATGCCTGCATTCAGTGCCGTGATCAGAAGGTGGTGCTCCGAGATTCTAAGGGGAAAAGGATTTGTTATTCTGGTGTTGTAGTGAAGAAAGGTGTTAAGTTGGTTTCCGCTCTGAGAATGCGGAAGATGCGTCAAAAAGGTGAGGTGGTATATATGCATGGTGAGGGATTTGTCATCTGAAGATCAGCTCGAGAGTATTCCAGTAGTTCGGGATTATCCTGATGTATTTCCTGAAGAGTTGTCAGGTATTCCTCCTGAAAGAAATGTGGAGTTCTGCATTGATTTAGTACCGGGTACTGCTCCTATATCCAAGGCTCTGTATAGAATGGCGCTGGTCCGAATTGCAAGAGTTGAAGACTCAATTACAAGAGTTGATAGATAAGGGCTTCATAAGGCCTAGTGTGTCTCCTTAGGGTGCTCTGTTACGTTTGTCAAGAAGAAAGACGGGGAGTTTGTGTACGTGCATCGATTACCGTGAGCTGAATAAGGTAACGATCAAGAATAAATATCCGTTGGCTCGCATTGAAGATCTGTTTGATCAATTAAAAGGTGTTGGAGTATTTTCCAAGATCGATCTGAGATCCGGATATCATCAAATTCCCGTTAAAAAGGAGGATATTCCGAAGACTGCTTTCCGCACCGGGTATGGGCACTATGAATTTGAAGTGATGCCATTTGGTCTCACGAATGCTCCTGCGATTTTCATGATCAAATGAATCGCTCTTTCCACGAGTACTTGGATACTTGTGTGGTCGTGTTTATCGATGATATTCTCGTTTACTCTAAGGATGAGAAGGAGCATGAGAAGCATTTGAGACCGGTGTTGGATGTTACGCGCAAGCAAAAGTGGTTCGCAAAGTCTGTCTAAGTGCGAGTTCTAGTTGAAGGAAGTTGCTTTTCTAGGGCATGTAATCAGCAAGGAAGGAGTTAAGGTGGATCCCGCTAAGATCAAGGATGTTGTCGAGTGGGAGAGTCCTAAGAATATGACCGAGGTTCGAAGTTTTCTGGGTCTGGCTGGCTATTATAGGAGGTTCGTTCAAAATTTCTCCAAGATAGCTCAACCTCTAACTCGCTTGATGCGCAAGGACTGCAAGTTCGTCTGGTCTGAGGATTGTGAAGGGGCATTTCTGAAGCTGAAAGAGAGTTTGACCTCTGCTCCTGTTCTTACCTTGCCATCTGAGGGCGTTGGGTATGAAGTGTTCAGTGATGCATCGAAGAATGGTGCAGGTTGTGTTTTGATGCGGCAAGGGAAGGTGATAGCCTATGGTTCGAGGCAGTGAAGGTGCATGAGAGGAATTACCCGACCCATGATCCGGGAGTTAGCGGGCCGTGGTGTTTGCACTAAAGATATGGCGACACTATCTGTATGGTGTTCCGTGTAAGGTGTATACTGACCACAAGAGCCTGAAGTACATCTTCACTCAGCGTGATCTTAACATGAGGCAGAGAAGGTGGCTTGAATTGATCAAGGATTATGATCTGACCCTGGATTACCAAGAGGGTAAGGCGAACAAAGTAGCGGATGCTATGAGTCGCAAGAGTAAGCATTCATTAAACGTTGTTATGGTGGTGCCTCGTGAATTGTGTGAAGAGTTTTGTAAGCTGGATATTGAGGTTGTTCCTCGAGGTTATGTGTCTGCGTTGTTGGGTTCCATGAGTGCTTGAGCCTAAGTTGTTCCAGGAGTTAAGAAGCAAGCAAAAGGTGATCTGAAGCTGGAGAAGATCCGTGAAGCAAAGACGCAAGGTCGTGCAGAGAATTTTAAGATCTGTGCTGATGATAGCTTGAGGTTTATGGGGCGTTAGTGTGTGCCCAATGATGGTGAGCTTAAGAGAAAGATTCTCGAGGAAGCTCATAGTACTCCTTATTCCGTTCATCCTAGGGGTGACAAGCTTTATAAGGATCCCGAAGGCTAATTTTTGGTGGCCAGGTTTAAAGAGAGGAGATTGCCGAGTTTGTAGCTAGGTGTTTGGTCTATCGAGAAGGTGAAAATTGAGCATCGAGGCCTGGTGGTTTGTTGCAACCTTTGCCTATTCTCTGCTTGGAAGTTCGATTCGATCTCGATGGATTTCGTGATGGGTTTGCCTAGAGGCCTTTGGTGGATTGAATGCTTGTGTGGGTGATTGTGGATCGGTTGACCAAAGTGGCTCGTTTTTATTGCGATGAAGAACACTTGGTCTATGGAGGAGTTAGTCGAAGCTTATGCTAATGAGATCATTCGTCTTCATGGGGTTCCCAAAGACATTGTCTCCGACCGTGATCCGCGATTCCTATCCCATTTACCGGACCCGCTTTTACAAGAGGCTTTTGGTTCAAAGTTGAAGCTTAGTACGCTTTTCATGCGCTACCGATGGTCGACCGAGAGAACTATTTAGACCCTAGAAGATATGCTTCGTGCTTGTGCCTTGGAATTTCAACAGTCTTGGGTCAAGTCTCTTAGCCTGGTGGAGTTCTCTTTTAACAACAGTTATCAAGCTAGTATCCAAATGGCTCCGTATGAGGCTCTCTATGGAAGGAAGTGTCGTAGTCCTACTTGTTGGAGCGACATCAGTGACTTATTGATTTTGGGCCCGGAGTTAATTCAGGATACAGTTGAGCAGGGTGAAAGTAATTCAAGCGAAGATGAAGGCTGCTCAAGATAGGCGAAGTCGTATGCTTGATTTGCGTCGGAAACCTATTTCCTTTGAGGTGGAAGATAAGGTGCTTTAAAAGGTTTCTCCTATGAAGGGAGTAATGCGGTTTGGTCAAAAGGGCAAGTTGAGTCCGAAGTACGTAGGTCCCTATGAGATTCTTGAAAGGATCGGGGAGGTCGCGTATCGTTTCGCTTGGCCGCGAGAGCCGTCGAAGGTTCATGATGTGTTTCATGTGTCGCGATTGCGCAGGTATCGTAGTGATCCTTCGCATGTGATCCCCGTTGAGTCGGTGTCGATTGAGCCAAATTTGACATTTGAAGAGCGACCTATTCGTATCTTGGACCGTCGAACCGTGCTCTTAGAAGGAAGGTGATTCCCTTGGTTAAAGTACTTTGGAGAAGTCAAAAGTACGAAGAGGCTACTTGGGAAACCGAAGAGTCAATGCGGCGAAATACCTGGATCTATTCGTTTCGGGTATTCTTTGTGTCCTTGTCTTGTTTGTGTGTTTTTCGAAGTTTCGAGGACGAAACTTTATTTAAGGAAGGGGAGATTGTAACAACCCATAATTTTGCTCCTAGTTTTTCGCAAAAAAAATTCTCTAAAATTATTATTTTCTCTAAATTAATGATTTTTATTTTATAATTTTGGGACCCGAATTATTATTTTTATTTTTATGGCGTGTTAATATGTTTATTATATTTATATTTATAATATAATTTATTAGAATTATTTTCATTATTAAGTATTTTCAAAGTTTAGGCGCGATTTAGCAAGTTAACGATTTATCGCGTGGCGGACTTTTTGTTGCATGGATCTTGATGACTTGGGCCGAATTTTTTTGGTGGTTCTTGGGCTTGGACAGCCGGCCAAGGGGAAGGAGAAGAAGAATCTTCTCTTCTTTCATTTCTTTTTATTTTCTTTTTGTGACCGCTTTGTAGTTTTGTAACCCCCCATAACCCCCCTAATCATTTCTCCTTAATGAAACTATTAACTTTAACCTTTAAACACTCCAAATTCTGATTAAAATTCAGAACTCCATTGCTCGCCATACTTCCAGAATTTCGACATCATCATCTTCATCTTTCTCTCAAACTTTTCATTTTCTTCTCTTCATCAATTGTTCGTAATTTGTTCTACTTGTCTCTTTCTTGTACGTGGTGCTTGGGGATTGAAGAAGGAGAAGGGTGCACGCCTATAACGGGGTATTCCAGTAATATTCAGCTCGCCTCCGACGATCCAGGTAACTAGTAGTTATCTTAGAACCATAGTGATTAGGGTATTATTCGGTATTAGATTATTACGCTAGGAATTATTTGAAATACGTTTTGAATGAAATTATTGACGAAATTTGACATGAATATACTTGATGCATGCTTTGTGTGAATACTTTGTATAAAGAAAGATAATTTTCGTCCGATTTTTAGTATTTATTTGATTTATTTGGTGTTTTGTGCGTTTTGGCTTATTTGCATAATAATTATTAAACGAATGTTAAAATTGCTAAAATTATTTCTCTTGGATCATGTTATATGTGTATTATGTATTCCATGCCTTAGAATAATTTTTGCCTACTGTTTACAGGCTTATTTAATTGATATATCTGTTTTTGCAATTTCGTTTATGTCAGTATATAAATCATGAAAATTATTTATGGAGGCCGAAAAATTCATTTCTTTGTATATTATGTATTTCCATGAGTTTATGCATGTTATGTAAATTTTTGGTAATTTTTGGGCATTTATTTTTATTTTTAATTATTATATTGGCTTTATTGAGTAATACGTATATTAACGTTTAAAAATACTTTTGGAGTCCGAAAATTATAAATAACTCCTATACGAGACCATAGAGAGTCCTACTTTTGGCTAGATTTCAAGGACATTTAGTTTTTATCAAAGTTTTAATGGGAGACTTGCATGTCTCGTAGTTTTTGGATTGATGTTATGATATAATTGGGATATTTCTTTTATTTAGAACAATAATGTTTTCTCGGATATTACTTTTTTTTTTGAAGCAATGAAACTTTGATTTGAGGATTATCTTTAATTATTGTTTTAGAGTAGCATAACCGTCCTGACGTTATTTCCGCTAACGTCTTTTTAGTATATCTTGATTTGATATTGTTTAGTATCTTAGTAGTAGAAGGACGGGGTGTTACGATTATAGTTGACCTCATTTAAACCGGTTGAGGAACAACTAGCTGAAATGAACATCTTACTCCGGATATATTAATGATGGACGGAGAGGAAAATGATGCTCGAGATCGGGACTCCAAAAGGAGCAAATTGCTGCCCTCAATGAGAAACTTAGCGAGAATCCCAAGCGACGCATCATCGAAGCCAAGGTGGTGATGAAAGCGAAGACGAGAGTGGTGCCAACCCTCACCGTCCACCAACTGCTCGAAAACTCGAATTGTTGATAGCTTGTCTTTGTCAAGAATCAACTTGGGAAGCTCTCAAGGAAGTCATCACTATGTAAAGCCTTATACCAAGAGAATTGATAAGTTGTAGATGCCTTTTGGCTACCATCCCCCAAAGTTTCAACAATTCGATGGGAAAGGAAATCCTAAGCAACACATTGCTCACTTTGTAGAAACATGCAACAATGCTTTGGTACTATAGACGATTTCCTCGTCAAACAATTTGTACGTTCTCTTAAAGGGATGGCCTTTGATTGGTACGCCGATCTACCCTCACAATCCATCAATAGTTGGGATCAAATGGAGGAAGAGTTCATAAACAGGTTCTATAGCACTCGACGTATTATCGGCATGGTTGAGTTGACTAAGACTCACCAATGGAATGATGAGCCCGTCATCGACTACATTAATCGTTGGCGTGCTTTGAGCTTGCAATGTAAAGATCATTTGTCGAAACTTCTGCAATCGAAATGTGCATCCATGGCATGCATTGGGATTTGACCTACATCTTGCAAGGGATCAAACCCAAACCATTTCAAGAACTAGCAAGTAAAGCGCACGACATGGAGCTTACAATTGCTTGTCATGAAAATGAATCGGACTCATCGACGCATCAATAGACGATCCGTCGACGCCATGATTGTGAAAATTATTCTAAGTGAAATAGCGAGGGGGCATGGAAACAAAACCTCATGGACACAAACAAAAGAAATCCTCCTAAGCAACGAGTAAACTGCAAGTCAAAAAATTCTAACTCCTAAGCAAGAGTATAAACTACATGTGAAACGAAACAAAAGAAAAACTCCCAAGCAAGAGTATAAACGGCACACATAAAAAAAAACTATCTCCGAAGCAAGAGTATAAACTGCAAGCTAATAAAAATTCTAACTCCTAAGCAACAAGTACAAACTGCATGCGAAACGAAACAAAAGAAAAACTCCCAAGCAAGAGTATAAACGACACATACAAAAAAAAAACTATCTCTAAGCAAGAGTATAAACTGCAAGCTAATAAAAATTCTAACTCCTAAGCAAGAGTCTAAACTGCACACTAAAACAAAATCTAACTCCCAAGCAAGAGTCTAAACTGCACACCAAAAAATTCTAACTCCCAAGCAAGAGTATAAACCGCACACTAAAACAAAATCTAACTCCTAAGCAAGAGTCTAAACGCACACACAAAAATCTAACTCTTAAGCAAGAGTCTAAACTGCACACCAACAAAAATTTCTAACTCCTAAGCAAGAGTCTAAACTGCAAGCAAAAAAAAAAAAAAAAAAAAAGGAAACTCCCAAGCAAGAGTCTAAATTGCACACCAAAAATTCCAACTCCTAAGCAAGAGTCTAAACGCAAGCAAACAAAAATCGGAACTCATAAGCAAGAGTATAAACTGCCACCACAAAAAAAAAAAAAAAAAACTAAGCAAGAGTCTAAACTACACATATACAAAAAAAAAATGCAATGCCCCGACCCTTAAGAGTCTAAACTGTGAACGGCGAAACAAAAAATGCGATCATTTGAGCACTCTTGATCAACAAGAGCAATGTAGGAGTGTTTATCATCATTAAATTCTTTGAAGTACACCATCTGAAAAAAAAAAAAAGGTGTGTGTCGAAAAAAAATATATAAATAAACAAAGAGGGGAAGGGTTGGACGCCGCGTCTTCGTCTTCAAGGGTCAGTCGGAGGTGACATTGTCGCAGATGCTAAAGACATACGAATAACACCCCGACAAGCTCATAGTCGCATATATGGCCCATCGCGACGAAATCCCCGTCTTCGTCTTCAAGGGGCTGTCTCGGAGGTGACATTGTCGCAGTGCTGGCATACATACGAATAACACCCCGACAGGCTCATAGTCGCACATATGGCCCATCGCGACGAAATCCCGTCAAGACATACGAATAACACCCCGACCGGGCTCATAGTCGCACATATGGCCCATTGCGACGAAATCTCCGTCTTCGTCTTCAAGGGACTGTCTGGAGGTGTCATTGTCACAGTGCTAAAGACATATGAGTAACACCCCGACAGGGCTCATAGTCGCACATATGGCCCATCGCGACGAAGTCCCCGTCTTCAAGTGAACTGTCATACATAAAAAAAAAAAAAAAAACACGGGTACACATGCAAAAAAAAAAAAAGTGATATACGAGATAAAATATTTTAGGCTAAAAGGTGTAAAAAACAAATCATCACCTTACTTAGTCTAGACCTTGTGGTATTGCTCCAAATTTTTGTCAACGTCAACCTGAATTTGAGTGTCCGATGACGTTTTGTCAACGTCGACTCGAGTTTGAGTTTTGTTTGAGTGTATTCGAATGAGGGGCTGAAAAAAGATTGAATCTCAATCGAATTTGCTTGAATGTATCCGAACGGTCGGCCAGATTTGATGTGCTTGTTGACGATTTGCGAGAGGTAATGATTTTTTGCAGTCAATATTATAGTCCAAATACGAGTTTACTAGGAAATCATAGTCGAAGTGGAATAGTTGTTTCCACGTGCCCCGTATCATCATATTTGTGTTTTGACTTTGGATTGTAGATGGGCATGAAACAATGATTGATCACCGAGCATGATATTTTTGTACTTTGATCTATGATAAGAATCATAATCGTGGCACTCTATATATCCTACAAAGCATGTTTGGGTTTAATTATGAGCTTATGTGCCTTAAAACTGCATATATTCCAGTTTTTCTTTTCATGTGTGTATGTCCACTTCTCTGAGGGATGCTAGAACTTGTGTTTTCTCTCCATTGATGCATTATTGACTATATGATTGACTAACAAAAATGATTATGACTCTCTTAGGAAATTGTACCATAAGTCCAAATAGCCTTCCCTGCATTTATTTCCCCTAGTTAACCACTCTGAGCTGAGCCTATTTCTTTTGATAACCACGCTATGAGCTCCACATTTTTCGAAAATACATCTGTCTACCTTGGTTGTGAAATATTTAGGAATTGTATGTTGGTTGACATTTGATGGGTGAAATTGGTTGTTGGTGTAATTGAAAAAAAAAGGAGAAAGAAAATTCGTGTACATGAAAAAAAGAAGGACTCCGCATTATTATTTTTGAGTCTTAATTGTTGACTCTCCTCTATCCTTATTAGCTAGTAGCTAAAGTAGAAAACTTTTGAAAATGAGACAAGTAAGGCTTTCAAAGAAAAAATTTGAAAAACACTGAGTTGGAAGTTTTTTTTGCTTGGATTATATGAAAGGCGAAAGGGATGAAGCAAAAGTCTAGCTTGGGGGAGTTTGATATGTCCATTTTATATAGACTTTTCCCCCCGTCCTTCATTGATTATTGGCCTTAATTGCGCTCTTCGGAGCCATTTATAGTACTAATGTGTTTCTTGTAGTGTGTTTGTAGTTTCAGGACGATTATTGTAGGAATTAGCATGTTTGATGCATTTCCTACTCATTTATACCACTACAAGAGATGATGCACTTTCAAGAGCTGGAGCATTTCATTTAGGTTGGATTCTACAATTCAAGAGCTTTCCAACAAGTGATCACTTGCTTAATTCCGACAATTAACGCAAAAGTAATGACACTTTGAAGATTGGAAGTTGGGCGTCAAGGACCTGAAGACCGCCCGGTCGAGCGACTTTGCCTTAGCCACATTTTCATATTGAAAAAAAGCAAGAAAAAAACTCCCTTGCGGGCCCGACCGGGCGACATCCGTCCGGGTTGGTCAGGCGAGGCGAGTTCACTTTGAAAGATTCAGTTGAAGAACGCCCGACCGGGCGCGACGAGTAAATATAGCACCTGGCGACCGCCCGGTCGGGCGGGTCGATTTTTAAGGGATTTTAAGCGCGTGTTGCGTTGGCTCTTATTTTGATATAAATACTTATCCTTTTAGGGTTGAAAAACTATGTTTTTACATTATAGCTTCAGCTTTAGTTTTCTAAGCACATTTTAATTACTCAAGGACCCTAGTATTACTCATTGCCATTTTTACATTGGATTTTCAATAGAAGTTTGGATTTTGCAAGATTGGTTGTACATTGGTATTTCTTCTCTTCTCTTGTTATTCTTATTCAATCTTTGTCAAAATTTGGCACAGTTGCCAGGGAAACGGTTTTGTTTCATTTCCTTTAATTGTTTTAGAGTCTAGATTATTCATTCTCGTCTTAGAGAACATTTGTTCTTTGGGACCAAATCTCTTAATTGTTTGTTCTTTAGTTCGTACATGCGCGGGAGTTTGAGTTCGAGGTGGCTTCCCATTTGATCCACGAAATTGAAAGATCCTTTCATAGACGAGAAGAACTTCTTCGGACAGATTGCGAGATAATTCGGGGGAGATAATCCTTTGGATTCGATTCGATTCGATTCTAGACGCCTTGTTCCTACTACTCCAATAGAATCGAGAAATGGCTCGGAGACTTACGACTTTTCCCGACCCTCCATGGCTGAACTTCCCAAGAGCAATCAAATGCCCGAAATCGAAGCTGTCAATTTCGAGATCAAACTTGCATTGCTGAATATGATCGAAAGGAAACAATTTGGTGGTGGACCTAATGAAGACCCTAATCTACATTATCAGGACTTCTGCCAATATTGTTCTTCTATTAAGCAGCAGGGAGTAACACAAGATCAAATTCGGGAGATTCTTTTCCCCTTTTCACTTCGAGATAAGGCAAAGATGTGGTACAATGGGATTAATCGCACCACTCTTGGGATCACGGGCCGGAATACCTTGGCTTTAGCTTTTTACGGAAGTACTACCCTCCGCAGAAGACGCGCTAGGTTGTGTAGTCGGATCACAAATTTCATCCAAGGTAATGACGAATCTTTATATGAGGCTTGGGAAAGATTCAAGGAATTCCAGAGAGAATGTCCCCATCATGGTCTACAAAAATGGTTCCTAGTTCAGGGATTTTACAATGGTTTGGGGAACAACTCAAGACTTATTCTAGACTCTGCGGCAAATGGGAGATTCATGAAACTAGAAATTGATGCCGCACATGACTTAATCGAGGAAATGGCTATCCACAACTCTCAATATGGCAACCCTCGAGGACTAGCTAACAAGGGAGGCAAGCATGAGATTGATTCTATATCCCTATTGGCTGCACAAATGAATGCCATCAATAATAAGCTTGATAATATGCAACTCTCCTCTCCCGCGAGTGTTCTTTGCTTTAGGTACTACATCGAGATCATGTGTGAAAATTGTGGTATAGTTGGACATTGGTCACGGGAGTGTCGGAGTTCACTTGAACAAGTTAATGCCTTCCAATCATATCGGCGAAACAATCCAATCTCCAACACATACAATCCAGGATTGAGAAATCATCCGAATTTTTTCATACAAGAGCACTATTGTCCTAAATCCTCCTGCACCGGAACCACAGGGCCCAACAATTGAACCAGAGGTACTACCAACAACCTTCTCAACATCCTCCTGGTTTTTCTAGACCACCTTTCAATCCATCTCAACAAGCACCTCCTGCCGATCCCATGATGGTTGAGATGAGAAATATGATGCTGCAGATACAAAAAGACAGACAAACTGACAAGGCACAAATTGAGTCCATTCTAGCTCATAACATGATGTTGGAGAACCGGTTGGCACAGTTGGCTGCTTCGAATTCTACTCGACAACAAGGTGCTCTTCCCGGCACAATCTGTTCAGCCCAACAGACTCGGCAAACGCCATCACTCTCCGCGGATGGTTCTCATTATGATGGACCACCCATGCCTACTGATGATGCTTGGGAGTGTGAGGAACGATGGGGAACGGGTCCAAGATCAACTTGAAACTTACAAGGAGAACCCTAAACAAGTGACTGAGCATGGAGAGACAAATAAAGCCAAGAAGTCTGCCATTGAGGTTCCTCCTATCAAACTTCCTTTTCCAAATCGTCAACTCAAGAGTAAGCTGGATCAACAATTTGGTAAGTTTTTGGAAGTCGTCAAGAATCATCGAGGTAACTATTCCTTTCACGAGAATTAATTACTCAAGTGCCCGCTTATGCCAAATTCATGAAAGATATCTTGACTAGAAAAAGGGCTTTTAATGAGGTGGAGACAGTTGCATTTATTGAGGAATGTATTTTACAAAATAAATCCCCACCAAAATTAAAAGATCTTGGTAGTTTCTCTATTCCTTGTCACATTAGTAGACTATTCATTGATAAAGCATTGTGTGACTTGGGTGCTAGTGTGAGTGTTATGCCATTATCTGTTTCCTCAAAATTAAATTGGGAAGTCCGAAAGTTACCAATATTACTCTGCAAATGGTGGTCGTTACATTAAATACCCCTAGGTATTCTAGAAGATGTGCCTGTTAGAAGATCATATTATAGAGAATGTACATCTTTTCATGGACTTGGTAGTTTATGGGCTTGGGCGGTTTATGACTTGGAAGTCTTTTTTTACTTTTGCCATTTTGACCATGCTTATTTGGACTATAATATTGAGTGACCCAAATAGTTGACAACTCAAATTATATTTGTTTGATTTAATTTGGATATTTTATTTAGGTGGGCTAAATTAATTAAAGTGAGCTAATTATATTTATTTTAGCTCAATAATAATCAATTTATTTTAATGTAAAACACTAATAAATTTTTAGTGTCTACAAATTGCTCCCTCGAGACACGATGTCACGTACATGATTTGAAGTGTTTAATCGTGACAGGTGCGAATTTGAGTTTGGTTTAACAATTAGGTGACAATCACCGTGTTGCTTGGAAATTTTTAGTAGAGTTATGTATTGTTTGCAACTCCATCAAGTTTTGGACTTGGAAAAAAAATAATCCTAGTCGCATGAGTAATAGTTTTTTTTTTTTTTTTCTTTTTAGCCGACAAAGATATTTCATTTGTATAAATACATTAGATGTATGTTGTCAATTGCATGTTCGTTTAACTTCAAAGAATTTTTTTTTTTCGCGATTGACTCGGTACATAGTCGCGAGTCTCGACGGGTGTTGATTACCGAATTCAATAACTTTGTACTGGCAAGAACAATTCTCTCAATTCACATCCAACAATAAATTAAGAGGTAAATATTGTAACACTTCTCTTTTCCTTTTTTTTTAGCACTTGTGCAAATGTGCAGTTTCATCTTTATTTTATCTTTTTACATTATTATTGTCTCTTTTTTGTCTTTAGCATGATTATGCATGGTCTCATGCTGGATGATGATCTACATCACTATCATGATATGATTTTTTCTTTTTTCCGAGTGTATTACTGTCACCAGTGGCGGATCCAAGATTTAGAGTCAGGGGTAGCGCAATTTTGTGATACCATCGAATACAAAAAAAACTAATTCAGAATGCTACAAAATCCAAATAAAACTCTAAAGTACTTTAATAAAAGAAAATTACGATTGTTCGCGACGTGTTCACAAATTTTAGAATTGATTTACAATCACATCAAATTTGACATTTGAAAACAAATATTTCTCAAGAATTCACTTATCAATTGACACAATTCACAAGTAACAACTCTAAATCCATATTCCACAATTCACCATTTAAATACCATAAGTCCACAAATTTATAAATTCCTACAATTCATAGATCCCACAAGGCATAAATCATAATTCATGGATTTGAGAAGGGTAATAGCCCAAAACAAGCAATTTGCACACAAAAAAATTGTTAGAATCAAATTCCTTTAAAAAGAGAAGTGTAAAATATTCTTCTAAGTCTTGCAAAGGACATATTACCTAAGTCATAACTACAACTTAACAATTAACATTAGCTGAAAAAAGAAGTAAGAAATTTAAAATAATTATTATTTACTATCATTCATGATTTATTATCAAGCTTAGTTGTCTTTCTTTAACCTTTCCTCCTGATTTGTTGCTTTTTCAATCTTGTAGCTTACCCTTTATTTTCCCTTAATAACACAACTACAATATCATTATTAACTTCGCATGAACCAAGTATTCACCTGGCGGTCGGTAGACCAACGGTGCCAATCCGAGGAGACCGCTAGTGGAGACAATTCCTTCCGGCTAACCACCGCCACGCCGCTCCAAGCATCCACCGGTCAAGCCGCGACTTGAGTTTTTAGAGACACTAGCGGTGGCCACCAGAGCCGGCAACGACATAATTTTAGACGAAGAAAGGCACTTGAGTGAGAAGAGAGAAAGAGAGAAGGCGAGGAGAGAGAAACCACCGGTCAAGCACTCGAAGCTTTCCACCTCTTGGTTTTCATTAAAAAAAAACTCAATTTTTTAACAAAAAATCGGGGGTAGCGAGGTGCTACCCCTTGTGACTTAGTGGCTCCGCCACTGACTGTCACGCCTCAAATTTGTTCTATTGCTTTCTTCTCTCAATCTACAAAATTGCAACACCTTCGTTTCTTTAATGTACAGTATTTGCTTTGAGCAATTTCTTCGGTAACACGAGTATATTTTATTTCACTTTTTTTTTTTTTTTTTTTTTGAAAACTTGATGTTCATGCAATGCATGTAGTGTTCTATTCTTCTTGGTTTCTTGACTGCTTGTGACTCGCTATTGACGCCAAGTAACACAGTAGGAATCCGCTTAGCAATGTGTGTAGTAACTTATCTTTGGTAACTTCAGTGCTTTTCTTTATATTAATTTTTTTTTTCAAAGTAACATGAATGTGTAATACTTGAAGTACCACCGAATAAAAATTGTTAATCTTGTTATGTACCTTTTTTTTTAGTCTCTTTTGTTTCACTTTTGTTTTATTACGTGTATGGTGTGTTTTTTTTTATAACAAAATTAAATCTTGACATATTTCATATAATTTGCACTACGTCAGATTTCTTCAGATACAAAACTTCTGGGCTATCTTTGAAGCCCTGCAAAAGCTCAAAACTAGTGAGGTGATGATTTTTTTTACACCTTTCAGTCTAAAATGTTTTATCTGTATATCCTTTTTTGTATATGTGTACCCGTGTATTTTTCCTACTACATGACAGGTCATATGAAGATGGGGACTTCGTCACGATGGGCCATATGTGCGACTATGAGCCTGTCAGGGGTGTTACTCGTATGTCTTTAGCACTTTGCGACAATGTCACCTCCAGACAGTCCCATGAAGACGAAGACGGGGATTTCGTCGCGATGGGCAATATGTGCGACTATGAGCCTGTTAGGGGTGTTATTCGTATGTCTTTAGCACTTGCGACAATGTCACCTCCCGGGCAGGTCCCCTTGAGAAGACGAAGACGGGGATTTCGTCGCGATGGGCCATATGTGCGACTATGAGCACTTGTCGGGGGTGTTATTCGTATGTCTTTAGCTACTGCGACAATGTCACCTCCCGGAGACGGTCCCTTGAAGACGAAGACGGGGATTTCGTCGCGATGGGCCATATGTGCGACTATGAGCCCGTCAGGGGTGTTATTCGTATGTCTTTAGCAATGCGACAATGTCACCTCCAGACAGTCCCTTGAAGACGAAGACGCGGCATCCAACCCTTCCCTTCTTTGTTTATTTATATATTTTATTTTTCGACGACGCACACCTTTTTTTTTTTAGGATGGTGTACTTCAAAGAATTTAAGAGAGGCGAAGACATTCATCTTTCTTTAATTGACAATGAAGAAGATGATCTACGAACAAACACTAATTTCATTATTCACAAATCACTACTTCGTCCCGATGGCATGCGGACGCACATTGACGAAGGATCATTGCGAGTGAAATGTCGGTAAAGGGGAATATGGGGTCCGGCGACGCAATTCCGATGTATGTCCTTAAGAGCACTCTTCGAGACAACTTTGAGCTTCCTACGTCTTCATCAATGCTTGGCCGCGGTATCATTTCGGGTTCGATGCGGTGGGGTTCGAAAAATTTGAGAATGTTGGGCGAGGCAATTTATTTGTGCGGCTATTGGGGAGTGGACCGAAGACGTTCTATCTCGCTTTGGAGCGAGTTCTTGACTCTTGTTCTATTTACTCTGCAGTTCGGGCTTCTCTTTATTTGTATGACAAGAACCACGACATCATTCGCTCATTCTGTGAGAGAGCTGGTGCCCTACTAGCAATACACTTCATACCATGTAGGCGAGTGGTCTATTTCATTGTGGGATATGTACAAATTTTGGAGGGTTACCTATTGTTGGGAAGATTTATGATGAGACAGTCCCTAGCTACAACATCATGCGTGCTCGAGATACGAAGGGAAAACGATTATATCTCGAAAGCTTGTGAGATACTATTTGTTGTTTATCATACTCTCAGCAAAAGACGCCAACTCTAAGAGAGGTGGGAGTGCTCAAAGGCTGGATTGATTCGGAAGAGAGTTCACAAGGAACCTAACAAGAGGCGAAGGTACTCGAGTCTCACCCCCAAATTTACCGCTAATCCTAGTGTAAACATTGAAGCTCAACCAGTTGTTTGGGGAGAAGGCAAAATTAGATATGTTTGACCTTCTCGGGATCAAAGCTGTGAATAGAAGAATAAATACTCATGTTCTTTGCCTTTATATCTTCTTGGTTATGCACTTTTGTGCTCTCAGAGCTACGAAGATAGGTTGATTAGGCCGAGGCACTTTTGAGATTGCTACCTTGATGGTATGTGGACAAACCTTTAGTCTTGCAATTCCTGTGCTTTCCGGTATATATATCGCGGTTTGAATGCTATTGCAAGAGCTCCAAAACCAGCTTTCTCAAAAACCCTCTTCCCAGCTCATTATCTTTATGGTTGGCTAGCATATTATTTCAACACTCACCATGGCCCGAGCTCTGTTCCACCTGGTCCTTTGATGGTTATATATTCGGGTGCACAAGGCATAAAACTCTTTAATGGAGAGGATGCTCACGAGTCTTATACATGCGGGGCGTCAGTGCGTGGGTTGCACCATGTTGAATAAGAACAAACATAACGTTTTTGCATGATGACGGTCGGTTGGACCTGTCAAATGTCAGTTATATGGTTTCTCTTCGATTAGGCTACCTCGTCTTGCGTTCCCGTGACATTTTTCATGCTGAACCCTACTCCCCCATCGATTTGGGAGGCGATTTGGTTCTTTGCTAAGATTACGGCCTCTGGCCTCTGCCTCATCAGTGATGTCACAATCTTGAAGGTGTCTTACTATGAGGCTTTGCGTTATTGGAAGTTGCTTTTGTTTACGGGAAGTCGAGTCTTGTGTTTTTTACACCATGCCAATCATGGGCTGATCATAAAGGGTTCGACTAGTGGAGACCAATCGAAGTAGACTCATCCAATTTGCCTATCTTCCTCAGCTCGTAGTGAGCGATCAATTCGGGGTCCCGATTCTCTTGAAGTTGCCTCTAAGGCTTTGGATATTCATCCTAACGATGTGAACGCCTCCGATGACGCTATAAAGGGTGTTCATGTTCCTACTTGCATCTTCTAACACTTTTCGTCCAGGGCTTAATTGTTCCACCATCTTTACCAATGCTATCGAAGCATTGGAGGCGGGCTATCGACCATCTTTTGCAACAATCACCATTTTCGAGGTTGAGGAAAAATATGCGAAGCTCGCATGGTGTATAAAGGCATACAAAACCTTAAAGGCGACCCACGTCCGCTGAAGCGTCAGTCGATTCCTATTTTTGGTCTGTCAAGTCTTATCTTGCTTTGGGCCGAGAAGTTGCGGGCGCCCAACGGTCGAGATTAGGTGGAGCATGACATGCGTGCTTAATCGGAGTTCTTTGAAACAAGTCGAGTCCAACTTTGTTAAAGAGCGAAGAAAGGCAAAAACTATTAGAGGAGCATGATGCGGCGATCACGAAAAGGATAAGTGATCTCGAAGCTTGAATTACAAAAAACTCATGAGGAGAAAATCCATCTATCCGGTGAATTGACAGCTAACAAGACCTCGTTAACATCCTATAAAGAACAGATAAAGGCTGTAAAGCGGACTTTGGATAAGTTGGAAGCAACTCCATCTTTTAGTACTGATGAGATTGCCCAACTTGAACAACATAGGGTGAACCTTCTCGAGCTGATCCTTTTCAAAGCAAAACAAATACGAGTTTATTAGTGTTCTATATTAAAATAAGTTAATTATTATTGAGTTAAATAAATATGATTAGCCCAATTTAATTAATTTAACCCACTCAAATAAGATATCCAAATCAAATTAAACAAATATAATTTGGGTTGTAAATATTTGGGCCGGTCCACATCACTAGTCCAAATAAGATGGTCGGGTGGCAAAGGTAAAAAAGACTTCCAAGTCATAAACGGGCCCAAGCCCATTAACTACCAAGTCCATGAAGGGATCTCTATTCCCTATAAATAGACCTCACCTCATTCAATTGAGGGGACCAGAAAATCATTATTCTCAAGAGCTCATAGACTCTCTTGGAATTCTCTCTGCAAATAGTCAACAAGCACATCAAATCCGTGCCGACTATTCAGATACATTCAAGCAAATTCGATTGAGATTCAAGCTTTTGTCAGCCCTCATTCGAATACACTCAAACAAAACTCAAGCTCGGGTTGACGTTGACAAAACGTCATCCGACACTCAAACTCGAGGTTGACGTTGACAAAACGTCACTCTACGCTCAACTCCACGTTGACATCAACACGTGTCCACTCTCATGCTACGGAAAAGAATCGAGAGGACTTAGTTTATTTTCATTATAAAATGTTTACGGAGATTGTACTCAATACATTATTGAAATAAAAATTCTTTGTTACTTTGTTTCTTGTCTTATATATTTTGACTCGAAATTTGTGTATACAAATTTTTTGGCACGCCCGTGGGACCATCTCTACCTCTTATCTCTGTTTCATTATCAACAACAAATATGAGAAATGGCATCGAGGATGAACATTTTTCGATCTGCTGAAAACGTTGCTGACACCCCACGAAAATCTATAACGTTGGGTGACTTTATGGATGACATGACTCTTGGTTTTCACACCAAAAGAATGAAGAAAGATGTTGTCACTACTTCTGTTATGGTTGACCTCATTTAAAATAGTTGAGGAACAACTCGCTGAAATAAACATCTTACTCCAGAAATTAATGAAGGACGGAGAGGAAAAGGATGCTTAGATCAAACTCCAAAAGGAGCAAATTGCTGCCCTCAATGAGAAACTTTGCGAGAATCCCAAGCGACGCATCATCGAAGCCAAGGTAGTGATGAAAGCGAAGACGAGAGTGGTGACAACCCTCACCGTCGACCAACAGCTCGAAAAATTGAATTGTTTATAGCTCGTGCTGTCAAGAATCAACTTGGGGAAAGCTCTTAAGGAAGTCATCACTATGTAAAGCCTTATACCAAGAGAATTGATAAGTTGCAGATGCCTTTTGGCTACCATCCCCCAAAGTTTCAACAATTCGATGGGAAAGGAAATCCTAAGCAACACATTGCTCACTTTGTAGAAACATGCAACAATGCTGGTACTACAGACGATTTCCTCGTCAAACAATTTGTACGTTCTCTTAAAGGGATGGCCTTTGATTGGCACACAGATCTACCCTATCCATCAATTGTTGGGATCAAATGGAGGAAGAGATCCTACTCGACGTATTGTCAGCATGGTTGAGTTGACTAAGACTCACCAATGGAATGATGAGCCTGTCATTGACTACATTAATCGTTGGCATGCTTTGAGCTTACAATGTAAAGATCATTTGTCAGAAACTTCTGCAGTCGAAATGTGCATCCAAGGCATACATTGGGATTTGACCTACATCTTGCAAGGGATCAAACCCAAAACATTTCAACAACTAGCAACTAAAGCGCACGACATGGAGCTTACAATTGCTTGTCATGAAAATGAATCAGACTCATCTGTCGCATCAATAGAGGATCCGTCGACGCCATGATTGTGAAAATTATTCTAAGTGAAATATCGAGGGGGCATGGAAACAAAACCTCATAAACACAAACAAAAGAAATCCTCCTAAGCAAGAGAGTAAACTGCAAGTCAAAAATTCTAACTCCTAAGCAAGAGTATGAACTGCATGCGAAACGAAACAAAAGAAAAACTCCCAAGCAAGAGTATAAACGACACACATAAAAAAAAAAACTATCTCCTAAGCAAGAGTATAAATTGCAAGCTAATAAAAATTCTAACTCCTAAGCAAGAGTACAAAGCGCATGCGAAACGAAACAAAAGAAACACTCCCAAGCAAGAGTATAAACGGCTCATACAAAAAAAAAAACTATCTCCTAAGCAAGAGTATAAACTGCGAAGCTAATAAAAATTCTAACTCCTAAGCAAGAGTCTAAAGCGCACACTAAAACAAAATCTAACTCCCAAGCAAGAGTCTGAACCGCACACCAAAAAATTCTAACTCCCAAGCAAGAGTATAAACTGCACACTAAAACAAAAATCTAACTCGTAAGCAAGAGTCTAAACTGCACACCAAAAAATCTAACTCCTAAGCAAGAGTCTAAACTGCACACCAACAAAAAATTCTAACTCCTAAGCAAGAGTCTAAACTGCAAGCAAACAAAAAAAAAGGGAACTCCAAAGCAAGAGTCTAAATTGTACACCAAAAATTCTAACTCCTAAGGAAGAGTCTAAACTGCAAGCAAACAAAAAACGGAACTCATAAGCAAGAGCATAAACTGCCACCACAAAAAAAAAAGTCCTAAGCAAGAGTTTAAACTGCACACATACACAAAAAAATGCAATACTCGACCCGTGAGGTCTAAAGCTGTGAACGGCGAAACAAAAAATTTGCGATCATTGTAGCACTCTTGATCAACAAGAGCAATGTAGGAGTATTTATCATCATTAAATTCTTTGAAGTACACCATCCCGAAAAAAAAAGGTGTGTGTTAGAAAAAAAATATATAAATAAACAAAGAGGGGAAGGGTTGCACGCCGCGTCTTCGTCTTCAAGGGACTGTCTGGAGGTGACATTGTTGCAGTGCTAAAGACATACAAATAACACCCATGACAGGCTCATAGTCGCACATATGGCCTATCGCGATGAAATCCCCGTCTTCAAGGGACTGTCTGGAGGTGACATTGTCGCAGTGCTAAAGACATACGAATAACACCCCTGACAGGCTCATAGTCGCACATATGGCCCACTGCGACGAAATCCCCGTCAAGACATACGAATAACACCCCTTACAGGCTCATAGTCGCACATATGGCCCATCGCGACGAAATCCCCGTCTTCTTCTTCGTGGGGCTGCCGGAGGTGTCATTGTCACGATGCTAAAGACATATGAGTAACACCCCTGACAGGCTCATAGTCGCACATATGATCCATCGCGACGAAGTCCCCGTCTTCAAGTGAACCTGTCATACATACAAAAAAATACACGGGTACACATGCAAAAAAAAAAGTGATATACAGATAAAGTATTTTAGGCTAAATGGTGTAAAAAAAATCATCACCTTACGAGTCTAGACCTTGTGGTATTGCTCCAAAGACAAACACAGAAGTTCGATATCTCGAAAAATTTGATGTACAGTAAGTCAAACAAAGTATATCAAAATCCAAGCAAAAAATAATAATAGGCACCAAGTCAGGCGAAAATACTATAAGGGGGGACGCAAAGTTCTAAAATATAAGGCACTTCAACGATCCCGCTTGTGGTGGTGATTAAACGCAAATTTTTGAAGTTCGGTTTTCTAAAGAAAATTGGTATACAATTTTAAAACAACAAAAAAGCCGACTAATTTGTTATGGTCGCTGACAATCAAAAGAAAAGGGGTGCCAGATCATGCGGATTATCCAACCAAATTGTCAAAGTGTGTCAAGGATTTTGGTACTTGTTGAGGCTTAGCATCGGACCATGTGTGACATGTGTTTAAGAAATAATAATAATAATTCAAAAAAAAAGGGGAAGGAATCAAAGCAAGTTTGCGCTACTGTGAATTGTGATATGCAAGTCATGGCATCATGGGGATTCAGAGGTATGGTGAGTGCGGTCAAGAGCTGTAAGGATGGATTTATTAGGATAATTGGGATTGGATCAAGGACTCATATTATTAATGATAAATGGGTGAGCGGTAGTGCATTGAAGTTGAAGCAAGGAGTCACTTTATCTCGGCGAGGGGGTCAATATGGTAAATGATTAAATGTTAGTTTGGAAGGAAAGAGGGAATGCGAAGCCTTGTGTGGAGATGTTTCGAAAAGGATTCAGCCCAAAGGATTTTGGCAACTTATATTCCTCAAGCAAGTGCGAGAAGATTATTATGTATGGGCCTCGGCGTCTAATGTCAATAATATTAAGACAAAAGATGTTTATGCCTTTTACGATGCATCAAATGTATGGAGCAAGGGTACATTACAAGGAGCGCATATGTTGGCGTAAGTTACGGAAGTTGGAGATCCTGCCTAAGTGGAAGATATTTCTATGGAGGTTGATCCAACGAGGCTTTAGCTACTTGTGCGAATTTGAATAAAAGAGGTTTTGGGATTGGTAATATTTGTTACTTATGTCATGGGAAGGCAGAAACGGATGCCCATTTATTTCGTGATTGTGAAGTTAGTAAACATGTGTGGTTTGCATCGATGTTAGGACTTAGGGTGGAACATGATTCAATGATTCCGATTGCATAATGGGTTAAAAATATGTTCAATTATTTCTGGAAAATTGATGGTAAAGATGGATATAGGAGGTGTGTGCTTGCGAGCCATTCTTTGGTCAATCTGGGGAACATCGGAATACGGTGGTGTTTCGTGATCGGAAAAGTGAACCCGCTTGGGATTACAAAACTGAGTTGATAGAGAGTTAAAAGGTGTGCGAGAGGAGGAGATTGTTGAAGGAGAAATCACTAAGTCGCTGTCGTTGTAATGTGGGGTTGGGAGCCGAGTCATATAGTTGTGTCCGGTTGCAAGGTGTACGTATGCGGTTCGAGGTTGGTGTTGTATGGAAGACGAAGGGAAAGGCTCGGCGTCTAGCGGTATTGCCTGGATTGGCTTAGGTGACAGTGTTCGGTTTCAAGGGACTGCCACGATTTTGCTACGTCTTCGTTCCGGGCGGAGGGATATGCGTTTCTCGGAGGATTGCGGGATGCGAGACTAGAGGATACCGTCATATAAGGATATTGACTACCTCTAAGAAGCTTTTCTATGCCATTGTAGGCGATAAGGTGTCGTGTGATATTGCTAGAATTGTATTAGATATCCAGGAATTATGTAAAAGTTTATTGTATTTTGAGAGTTGTAAGGTTCATAGAGGTCAGGTGCAAGGAGTTGGTCGTCTAGCTAGACAAGCAAGAATTAGTAAGCTGTACTAGTACTATTTCTTGTATAATTTTTACTTATTGCCAAAAAAACAAAAAAAATACAACCAATCAACGGATCACGTGAGATCATCCTCATCACAAGCAAAACAAATTGGAAAAAAAAACTATCACAGATGTGGTTGCACGAAATATAAAGTGGGTGGGTTATACCTTGATTCTAAAAAGTTGAAATTAATTTGCTAAGTTGCAAGTCAAACCCAATGTTTGGGTCTGCTGACGAAGACCAACAAATTGAGCAGCTCTCAATGACAGTCACGAATTGAAAGCGGTGCCAAGTAATTTATTTGCTAATATGCAGGTCAAACGCAAGTCGTGTGTATATATATACTTGAAAAAAAACCTAATACTTTTCGATTAGGATTATTTTTCCAAGTCCAAGACTTAATAGAATTATAGGTGGTTAATCACTCTCGGCAAGCAAAGCCGACAACACAAGTGATTGTCACCTAATTGCTAAACCAAACTCAAATTCGAGACCTTGTCACGATTAAACACTTCAAATCGTGTACGTGACACTGTCTCGAGGGGGCAATTTGTAGACACTAAAAATTTATTAGTGTTCTATATTAAAATAAGTTAATTATTATTGAGCTAAATAAATATGATTAGCCCAATTTAATTAATTTAACCCCACTCAAATAAGATATCCAAATCAAATTAAACAAATATAATTTGGGTTGTAAATATTTGGGTCAGTCCACATCACTAGTCCAAATAAGATGGTCAAGTGGCAAAGGTGAAAAAACTTCCAAGTCATAAACCAGCCTGGCCCATTAACTACCATGTCCATGAAGGGATCTTTATTCCCTATAAATAGACCTCACATCCTTCGATTGAGGGAGCCAGAAAATCATTATTCCCAAGAGCTCATAAACATTCTTGGAATTCTCTCGCAAATAGTCAACAAGCACATCAAATCCGTGCCAAACTGTTTAGATACATTCAAGCAAATTCGATTGAGATTCAAGCTTTTGTCAACCCTCATTCGAATACACTCAAACAAAACTCAAACTCGGGTTGACGTTGACAAAACGTCATCCGACACTCAAACTCGGGTTGACATTGACAAAACGTCACTCTACACTCAACTCCACGTCGACATCTACATGTGTCACTCTCAAGCTACGTAACATAATCAAAGGACTTAGTATTAAATTGAGTGTAATACTTTGCATTTTTGAAGCTTTATTATTCATAATAAACAGTTTATTTTCATTATAAACAGTTTACGAGAGATTGTACTCAATACATTATTGAAATAAAAATTCTTTGTTACTTTGTTTCTTGTCTTATATATTTTGACTCGAAATTTGTGTATACGAGATGGTATAAAACCTTTATTAGTATTAAATTGAGTGTAATACTTTGCATTTTTTTGAAGTTTTCTTATTCATAATACTTATTTATTTAGTATGAGTTTAGTATCTCTAGAAGATTAAATAATAATACTTGATGTTTATGAGCATTAACATAATTATTGTTTTGGTATTATTTTCACTCTTCGGAAGAAGAAACATATTTGAAAATCGAAAGAGTTATGGATTTCAAAGATTTTAAGTTAGGGCTTTAAAATCTATTAAGCCTTTAGACACCTTTTGAGCCTACAATGAATTTAGTTGACTTTTCATGATCTAGGTTGGACAAAGTATTCAACTCTATGTTATAAATGGGCAACACACGACCTCATTTCTCCTCTTGGTCCTGTGCGTATTCTCTCACTCTCTCTCCCCCCTCCTTATCTTCGCTTTCTTCTTCCTCTTTACTTTTTATTTGACTCTATTGGTCTGTGCGACGCATTAAAGTTGTGCGAGGATACCGAAAAATGATAAAACACTAACTGTTAGTGGTTTGGAAGCGCCACTAACAGGGACCCTTTTGCAAAAAAAAAGGTGGATAATTCAAACAAAAAGGTGAAAAAGTACTCTAATTGAATTAAAAAAATTGTCTCATCCGGTATTAATCAACATGTTTTAATATAAGATAGGGAAAAAACAAAGTCACTTTAAGAACCCTTGTTTGTGGGTTTAAAATACTTGCTATTTATAAACCAACTCATATTTATGTGTTTAAGCCACTTCTTATTTATGTTAAAGCTTATTTTTGTGTCGAAAAGTACAACCGTAATATGAAAAAAAGTAAAAGTTGCATTGATTAGCGTGTTTCGCCAACGTTTTTCCCCAAAAAGTGCAATTGGTTATAACAACTATTGTTTGTGTATTTAAGAAACTTGTTACTTATACACGAACCCATATTTATGTGTTAGAGACAATTGTTATCTAAAAATCAACCTATGTTTGTATGTTAAATCGTACTTTTTCTCAAAAAGTAGAACTGTAATCTCTGAAAAAAGAAAAGTAAAAGTTGCATCGATTAGCGTAATCCGGCAGCTTTTTTCCCGATAAAAGTGAAATTTATAAGAACCCTTGTCTGTGCGTTTAAGACACTTGTTATTTATAAACCAACTGTTGTCCCTAAGTTTTGAAGATGACATATAACAAAGACAAACTTAATTGGACTAATATTCTACAAAGTGTTTATGATGATGAAACAGATTTGTCAAGGTCAATGAATGTTTCAAGGAGTATTGGACCTCAGAAGACTTGATGAAGATGTCGGAAGCAGAGTTCTGAAAGTTTGTAGTCGAACTTAGGATCATCTGTAAGGAACGAGCAACAAGTGGAATAAAGAGTTGCTCCTAAGATTGGGAACGAGGCGCGTTTCTAATATAAGGAATCAACGTTAGTATATGAGTAGATATTTGGCACCGAGAATAAATATGCTTCGAATAAAATCAGTTATTTATATTTATCTTTTGGTTTTATTTAGAGTTAAAGATTTTGTTCAAAACCGACTATATCTTTGTTTAAATAAAATCTTATCTTTATCTATTTTGTGAATTATCTCAAGTAATTTTTTATGAAGATAATTCTTATTCCATTTGATGGATTTTGATAAGTGTCACTTGAGTTTGTGAAAACTAATTTTATCAAAAGATATTTAAATAAAAATATGATTTTAGGTTTAGAAAAAGAAGTTACGTTATTCTAGGAAAAAGATAAGTAGCGAGTTACTCAGAGATAAGTAAGAGTTTACTTGTGTAAACTTACTCATCTATAAATAAACTCATTGGCATATTATTTTGAGTATCACTGATCACATATTTGAAGAGAGCAAACATTTTTCTAGTGTCTGTGCCAATAACTATTCTCATACTTGTTAATGTTCCTAGTCTTGTTGTGAGTTTTACATAGTGTTTTAACATCTATTGTAATTGAGTTTGGGTTTGGGTTTGGGATTTGAGTGAAATCCTGTATTAAAGAGAGAACTTTTAGTGAAGTCAGGAGTGAGAGTAACAACAGTTGAGGGACTGTTGTGGGATTAGTGTTCCTAGTGGAACGGAAGAAGGAACTCTAGAGGAATAAGTTACCGACTTGAGTTGTTGACCTATTATAAGTTGTAAAATTGTGGCATTGTAGTACTTGGACCTCATGAACACAATGGTATCATGGGGTGCAAAACGGCAAAGCAAATATGGGATCTTTTAAAAGTCACACGTGAAGGAAAAAGTGAAGTAAAAAGATCCAAAATTGATCTCCTAATGGATCAATATGAATTGTTCCAAATGAAACCAAAGGAAATTATTCAAGAAATATTTACTAGATTTACTAACATAATTGATGAGTTAGTTTTTCTTGGAAAAGTTATCACATCTCGAAGAACGGGTCCATAAAGATCTTAGAATTCTACCCAAAGATAGATGGATGGCCAAAGTTACCGCCTTGCAAGAAACCAAAGACTTCACCAAGTTCAATTTGGAACAACTTGTTGGTTCCTTGATGACACATGAGCTACCCCTAGATTCAGAAAATGGAGAACCATCTAGGCAAAAGTCCATAGCCTTAAAAGTTGATGAAGATGATGAAACAGTCTAAGAAGATGACGAATCTGTCCTTTTGGTGCAACGTTTCAAAAAGATGTTCAGGAACATGAAACATGAAGATTACAAAGGTAAGAATTGAAAATTTACTAACAAAACTGGTTGCCATAAATGTGGTAGTTTAGATCACTTCATCAAGGAATACCCTCAAAGGGAACTGGAGGAAGCCAAGGACAAAGGAAAGGAACGTAACAAAGAAAGGAACAAAGACTTAAAGAACCCGTTCTCAAAAACAGAACTTGAAGAGAGCCCGCATAGGGAAGATTATGATTCTAAAGAAGAAGAGCATGACCAAAACTATGAATAAATAGCCAACCTATGTTTGATGGCTATGATGGAGATGAAACCTGATGATGAGAATGAATCACTTGAGGCAAGTCTTAATATTACTAAAACACGTTTAACATATATGAGTAAAGAATAACTCTATGACTTATTAGTTGATGCTGTTAAAGATTGTAAAGATGAATGCACAAAGAGAAAACAAACCGAATAGGCACTAAAAGTGAACAGGGGAACTTACGGATTTACTTAAAAATATTCGAATCGAAACTGAAAATCGTTTCTTCTAGAAGTTTTAGAACCGAGATTGAAGAATTAAAGAAGGAAGTGGATGCCTTAACCGAAAAAGAACAAAAATCAAATAAAGGAAATTGAATGTATTAGCAACAATAGGAATCCATTAGATGTTCCAAATTGGATAACGAGATCCTCAAACAAAGAGAGTCAAGGACTTGGATTTGAGTACAAAAGGAAAAAGTAAAAACCAAAAAGAGAGTAAACCTTCCTAGTGATAGGTTTTGTATAATGGTAAAATTGGACATCAACGGAAAAACTATTCCTTAAGACTCGGAGGTTTGTCGAAAAGAATATTGAGAAGAGTAATCTTGAATGGAAAGAAAAATGTTATGTTTTTGAAAAGCAGGAACCCAAATAGCGTTGGGTACCCGAGTCTAATCGATGATTGATTTTGCGAGGCTAGAGTGAGAGGGAACAAAACGTGGTACCTAGACATCGGTTGTTCCAAACACATGACTAGAGACAAAACACGATTTCTCGCACTCACAGCCTTTGAAGGTGGATGTGTGACATTTGGTGATAACAAGAAAGGTAACATTGTGTCTATTGGGAAAGTAGGAAAATCACCAACACACTCCATTGATAATGTATTTCTAGTAGAAGGAGCGAAACACATTCTATTGAGCATGTCTCAAATCGTGACAAAGGTAATTTAGTTAAGTTTAATAGCAATAAGTGCTTAATTATCAACAATGACACAAACAATGTTATTTTAGACGGAACAACAAAAGGGAACGCCTATATAGTGGATCTTGATCTTGTTCCTAAAGACAATCTAACATGCCTTAGTGTGATCGAGGATAATTCTCTACTATGGCACAAACGTCTAGGACATACTTGCTTTTCACTACTTGACAAACTTAGATGTTAGGAACTTGTCTTAGGGCTACCCTCGATAAAGTTCCATCTTGATCAAGTTTGTGAAGCATATGTGAAAGGCAAGCAATCAAGTGCGATCCTCCTTTAAATCTAAAACCATAGTTAGCACTACCAAACCATTAGAACTCATACACACGCACTCATGTGGGACAATGAGAATTCAAAGTATAAGTGGAAAAAGGTATGTTCTTGTTATTGTAGATGACTTTTCAAGATTTACATGGGTATTGTTCCTCTCTAGCAAAGATGAAACTTTCAACGAGTTCCTAGTCTTTGCTAAGAGAACTCAAAACCTAAGTGGACATAAGCTACCGCATCTAAGATCTGACCATGGTAGAGAAATTGAAAGTGATAAGTTTGATGAGCTATGCAGGGAAGAAGGTTTGGATCACAACTTTTGAGCCCCAAGAACACCACAACAAAACGGTGTGGTAGAAAGGAAAAAATCAAACACTAGAAGACATGGCAAGAACAATGCTAATAGCTAGTGGACTACCAAAGATCTTTTGGGCTGAAGCAGTGAATACGGCGTGCTACATCATCAATAGAGCTATGATCAGACCTATAATCAACAAGACTCCTTATGAATTGTTTTTGGAAAACTTCCTAATATTAATTAGGAAAAATTGACAACAGGGGTCTCAACTTTAGGTGATAATTTTTAAAAGGTCCGAACGATTGATTAACTTGTGTAGGTCCCAACTTTAGGGGGTCATAACTTTTAGCGGGCCTTAGTGACTTGAAACCGGCTTAATAGATCATAACTTGTAAAACTTGGGTCACACCGTAAGGATTAATTGAGTGAGGGAAGTAGGAACTAGGTGAGATTTTAAAAAATAGGAAAAATTGACAACAGAGGTCTCAACTTTGGGTGATAATTTTTAAAAGGTCTGAACTATTGATTAACCTGTGTAGCTACCAACTTTAGGGGGTCTTAACTTTTAGCAGGCCTCGGTGACTTAAAACTAACGATTTTTTTTAAAAATCTCACATTGTTCCTACATCCCCTCCTCAATTAACCCTTTTGGTGTGACCTAAGTTTTACAAGTGATAACCTATTAAGCCAGTTTCAAGTCACTAAGGCCCGCTAAAAGTTAAGACCCCCTAAAGTTGGGACCTACACAGGTTAATCAATAGTTCAAACCTTTAAAAATTATCACCCAAAGTTGAGACCTCTGTTGTCAATTTTTCCTAAGAAAATCGTCGCTTTAAGTCACCGAGGCCCGCTGAAAGTTAAGACCCCCTAAAGTAGGGACCTACACAAGTTAATCAATAGTTCAAACCTTTTAAAAATTATCACCGAAAGTTCAGACCCCTATTGTCAATTTTTCATTTCCTATTAATTATTTAACAACTTTCGGATGTAAATGCTTTGTTCATAACAATGGAAAAGATAACATAGGAAAATTTGATGCTAGAAGTGATGAAGCAATATTCTTAAGCTATGCAACAAATAGCAAAGCTTATCGTGTATATAATAAGAGAAATATGTATGTAGAAGAAAGTGTTCACATTGTGTTTGATGAAACTAACCATGTTACACCAAATGGAGAGGAAGAAGATTTTGAGATTGGACTAACTGGATATTCAAGTGACAAAACCAACCAAGAAGATGAGGAACACAAGATCAAAGAGAAGCCAACTAATCAAACACAAGTTCCCAATGAAGAAGAATCAAACACAACAAATCAGAATGATGTTCCTATCATAGGTTCCCAAACAGGAGAAGAACAAAATTTGGGAACAACATAAAAAACCAATGTTACAATTCAAGAATTTCAACCAAAGCCATGGAAACATAAAAAATCTCACCCTATGGAGTTGATCATTGGAGACATATCCAGACGAACTCAAACAAGAGCTCAGTTAAGGAACTTTTGTGCATTCCAAGCCTTCCTGTCAATGATAGAACCAAAGAATCATGAAGAATCCCTAACCGACTCAAATTGGATAAGTGGCCATGCAAGTTTAGCTAAATCGGTTTGAAAGGAACAAGGTATGGCACATAGAACCACAGTCCAAAGATCATAAAGTGATAGGACTTAAATGAGTGTTTAGGAACAACCTGGATGAATATGGAACTATAGTAAGGAACAAAGCTCGTTTAGTGTTAAAAGGCTACAATAAATAGGAAGGTATTGACTATAAGGAGACTTTCGCTCCTGTTGCAAGGTTATAAGCTATTCGAATCTTAATTGCCTTCGCTGCTTTCATGGGTTTTCGGTTGTTACCAAATGGATGTCAAGTGTGCCTCCTTAAATGGTTACCTAAATGAGGACGTTTATGTGGAACAACCACCTGGATTTGAAAATCCTGATTTTCCAAATCATGTTTTTAAACTAGACAAGGTTTTGTATGGACTTAAGCAAGCTCCTAGAGCTTGATATGAAAGATTGTCTAAATTCCTACTTAAAAATGATTTTAAAAGAGGTAGGGTTGACAAAACATAAAATCCAAAAATGCTGATTTACTGATTGTCCATATCTATGTTGAGGACATTATATTTCGTGCTAGTAATTAACGAATCATTATGCAAGTACTTTGTAGAACTAATGAGTAATGAATTTGAAACGAGCATGATGGGTGAATTAAATTTCTTCCTTGGTTAGAAATCAAACAAGCTGAAAAAGATATTTTTGTCCATCAACAAAAATATACTTCCTCCATTTCATATTAGATGCTATACTTTGAGAATTGCGGACTCCAAGGCAATTTTTCTTAGTGTACAATTAAATGGGAAGGGGTATGCGATTAGATTAATTAATAATACAACTACTACATTACACCAACACCTGCGATCCACCAAGACCACCCTACCACCACCAGCCACCACCCCGCCAACATCACCACCACAACCACCTCGCCACACCGCCAACACCACCACCACAGCCACTCCGCCACCACCCCGCCACCGCCACCACCATCGAACCACCACCACAACCACCCTACCACCACCATCTTTCATTTCTTTCAAATCCTTCTACCCAATGCTTTTATGTGAGCAAAATTCACGAAAATTCACCAAGATCTGCATCTTCTATGTGAGTAAATTAAAAAAAAAAAAGATCTAACCACAACCAATTTATGAGATCTAAAAGATCTTCTATGTGAGAAAATTCACCAAATTCATGAAAATTCATTCAGAGATTCACCAAAAACAAATCAAAGACGAAGGAGATAGAAAGAAGGAGATCTACAAAGACGAAGACAGAGACGACCGATGAAGATCCGCGTCTGTTCATCTCCTTCTTCTAGGTTCGACACAAAGAAGATGAAGACAAAGGAGATCTAAGGAGAGAGAAATAAAGAGATCGAAGGAGAGCAAAGGAGATAGAAAGAAGGAGATCGACGGTGGTGGGTTGATGGTGGTGGCGGTTGCAGGCGGTTGGTGGTTCCGGCATATGTGGGAGGTGGTAGTTGTGGTGGTTGAATGTTGGTGAAGATAGAGGAGGAGAGGAGGTGGTGGGTTCAATGGTGGGTGGTGGTTTAAAGGAGGGGAGGATAGGAGAGAGAGGTTGGTTGAGGTGTACATACTAGGAGTGTTTATTAATCTAATAATATGAGGTTAAGGTAGATTAGTGTAGATTAATATTATAAGTAAGGGTAACAAAGTCATTTTGTTCGGTAAAAACTTACTAAATAAGGAAAGAAAAAAAATGTGTAGCATCTAATTTAAAACATTCCATTTAAGAAAGTGTAGCATCTAATATGAAACGGAGGAAGTATTAAAGAATTAATTAAGAAGTTTGGCCAAGAAAATTCTAAGATCAACCATACACCTATTGTAGGCGTGTTTTATTTTCGCCACGCGGGATGAACGCGTATTAGATTTAACTAATCCATTGTAAAGGTTTTATTGAAAATTATTTTGAAGTCGCCAACAATTCTTTAAATGAAGAATCATAAACCTAATTGGATATGGGAAACCGTAGGGACAAATTGTGGGACTTATCCAATGTAGATTTCCCCATCTAGACTCCATAGATGGTCAAAATGAACCAAAGGTTAAGTTCGGGGGTGAGGGTACAACACAATCAAGAACCATGTTGCCCATTACTGGCCTCTACTAAATATCGATTCATTACAAATTTTATGCAAAAGAATAATCATATAATATTTTATACACCCTAAAAAGACTATTTTTCAAGTGACAAGTTATCATGCAATCGACTTACAGGGAACCTAGCGGGTTGTCCATATTATCTCGATTTAGTGAGAACAATTCTTTAGGTCTTGATTAGCAAAAATAACATGTGGGTGATAAAAGCAAGAAATCAGGACAATCATATAATATGAATAGAACATTTAGGCAAGCATATAATAATACATAGATAATAATAATAATAATAATAATAATAATAATAATAATAATAATAATAATAATAATAATAATAATAATAATATAAAATAAAGTATAGAAAAGGATTAGAATATATACAAAGAGAACGATTAATAATTAAAGATCTACATCATGAATAAATTGTTAGTAACTTCCGTGCAATAGATATAATTGGATTATTCAAGGATCCTCGAAATTCTACCTATGCGCTTAGGTCGAAGAGCGCAATGATCTTCGAAGCGGAGCAATCGTGGAACCAAGAAAGCAATATGATCGAACTGGAGAATAATTTGAAGTATTGAAAGTATTTTGTGTTTGAATGTTCGTAATTTAATTCATAAGTATTCGAGAGTTTTTGTGTTCGTGAAATAATAAATCGAAAAAGCAGTCTATAATTCTGGAAATCACAAGTATTTATAGGAAAAAAGAGCATGCATCTCACACGCTAACCTGTGCTTGGCATAGGCCTATGTGTCAAGCGCACGTCCACGCGTCAGGCGCACATTAGTGTGCCCGACGCGCCAGCCCTAATCGGGGTTACACACGTGTAAACACTGTTTAAAAAAGATAAAAAAAGAAACTTGCGTCTCACATAGGATCTGCGCCTAGAGAAAGACTATGTGTGAGTCACAAGTCCACTTGTCGGGCGCTCATTGGCACGCCCGACGTGGTTTGGCCAATGTGTTAGATGCACGTGGCGCGGCCGAGCGCGACCGTCGCGTCCGGCGCATATTCCAAAGATATTCTAGTTTTTTTATTAAACGCGTGCTTTGAAGATACTTTTCTATCCCTAAAATTCGAGAGATTGAATTTTACGGAATAAAAAATCCGATTTGTATTTAAAATATTTATGAAAGGTAATAAAAATATTTATAAAATATTTATTAAAACAATAAACACTTTAAATGGACTCAAATATTTTATGGGCTTAAAATATAAATAATCGTCATAAATAATTAATTGGGCTTTAGTATATCATTTCAAACACAATTTTGGATTGGTTATTCAGATTGCTCTTCCGTTAGGTCGGGCCAACTAATACCGCCGTATGTTTCATCATTGGACCCCTTAAATGGAGAGACATGATTATGTGTCTACACCTATGGGAACCGCAACTAGGCGGATGAGGATTCCATGGGAACAATGGTGGATCGAAGAAACATAGAGGTATGATTGGTTCCTTGTTTTGTCCAATTGCTAGTCGACCGGACATTGCTTTTAGTGTTGGTTTGTGTGCTAGGTTTCAATTAGCTCCAAAGGAATCTCACTTAATTGCTGTAAAAGGATCTTGAGATACTTGAATGGAACTGATGACATAAGCTTGTTCTATCCAAGGAGTGACACTTTTGAGCTTAAAGGATTTGCGGATGCCGATTATCTTGGAGATTTGGTAAATAGGAAAAGCACCTCGGGTATGGTTCAATTCCTAGGTCACGCCGTTTCTTGGAGTACCAAGAAACAAAACACTGTTGCATTATCCACAGTAGAAGTTGAGTATGTTGCCGCTGCAAAGCATGTTGTTCCCAAATGTTATGGATAAAGCAACAACTTCTTGAATACGAAGTTACACTTAATTATGTTCCTATTTATTGTGATAATACAAGTGCTATAAGTATTTCTAAGGATCTAGTGCATCATTCTAGAGTCAAACACATTCACATAAGACATTACTTCTTCAAAGACAATGTTGAAAAAGGATTGATAAAGTTAGAATTTTGTCAAACTCGATCGTCAAATTGCTGATATACTTACTAAACCTTTGTGTAAAGAGAGATTTGAACAACTAAGATTGGAACTAGGTCTGTTAAAATTATGTTGATTGTATTTGCCAAGTATCCCCCCTGTAAATCGAATATTGATATGTGTAAGGTAGAATAATTAAAAGAAAAATAAAGTGGATCCATGCACAAGTTCACCATGTTCCCAACATGGACATGAACGGATTAGCAACTACTCACTAATGTCTTCTAATATGCCCCTTATTGTCTAATGTGCCACTTGGAAATTAGGTGACTTAAAAGTTGTGGTACAATATTTAGCTCCTATTGAAATATATTATTGCGAGATGTTGTAGTTCCTTCTTATTCGAAAAGTAAAAATCCAAAATTACTTTTAGGGGTAGATGTTATCACTAAGCCTATAAAAAAATCTATCCATATCTTAATTTCTCTATTTATTTTTCATCCATATCCTATTTCACCTAACCGCCGCCTTTTACTTCTACCACCATATTTTCACATTAAACCGCGTGCCTCTTTCTCTTCTTTTATCCCCCTTAGTTCCCATCTCTCCCAAATGACATTTCCTTCCTTACTTCTTTTCGGATCTTGCTTCTCCTCCTCCCTTATAAATTATTCACCTCAATCATGGCAAGAAGCAATGCAATCACAAACACAAGGACAGACCAACCAATTTCTTAATCAATTCCTTTATCTTCTCATCCCTCAACCTCTACCATGGACTCCTCGCTTCCTAAATCACGACACGTAACTTAAGATGAACCCGCACCACCTTCTCCAAAGATCTCCGAAATTCAGCAAGAGAAGGAGCTTCAAGTTGAGAAGGGACCATAATTGGTTGAAAAGGAAGACATGCAAATTTAACCAGGTTCCAAGAAAGGAACAATAAGAAAAGTTCGAGGAAATCAACTCGGGAGATGCTCCTACCAAACCAAAATACATTCTTGATATGTGCATCGATCTTGCTTGGTATGTAGAAAAGAAAAGTTATTTTGGTAGAAACGATAGAGAAATAAAATTGGGAAAAAATTGTTTGGGTCGAGTTTTGCAAATGTGTTAATTCTGGAAGCCCTAGATGGGTTTTGTGAGAACTTTGAATCTATTGATGGTGTATGCTATTCTAAGGTCAAAGAAACTGAGATTAAATTTGATGCAACAAAGCTAGGCTCACTGTTTAATGTTCCCAACACCGGAGTTGATGTTTACTTTAAATAATAACTAGCCTTCCTTTCACCCACATTACTCAAGATGACCATGTGTGCGCTTTTGGAGGATCCAAAGGTTGTACTACTTTGGATCACAACCTTCTTAGCCTCTTTATAAAATTCCGTACAATTTGGTGAAAAAATCAATCATCTCTAGACAAGCCAAATGAAAAGAAGTGTGTTTACTTGACATGGTTTATATTCACCGCCTTGAAGCCTACACTCAAATAAACCGCCCCCTCTCTTATGATTCAAAATCTTAACCATTGCATCTTTAACAATACCGTTGTTGGGTATGGTGCACTCGTTGGGTAAGATTATAAAAGATGTTGGGGGGTGTTATTAGCTGATTTTGTCTCCCAAGGACAAAGTCATGGAAACATTTTGGAATGCTAGGGCCATAAAATACCTCGGCCTATCAATAGTTAATGGAAGGTTGAACAATAAGGATGGGCGTATAAGAGGTCGACGAAGAAGAAGAAGTAAATCCAGACGAACCGCAAATTCTTGATGTTCCTTCCTCCCCCGCTCGTTTAGGATATTGTTCCTCCCGCTGTGAGAGTGTTCCCTACTCTACCGATGTAGAGATGACCGATGCTCCCTCTTCCCCAATGATTGAATTTCCTCCCTCTCCTCCCAAAGCACCATCACCACCTCCTAGCCCTCCTATCTCCCCTACTCCCACAACTGTTCCCACCACTACCACCACAATAGAAATAGCACCCTCCACCACTATACGAGACACTATTACTACCACCACCATTCCAAAATTTGTTCCCACTATCCCCATAAATACCCAGCTTCCTCCTCCCGTCACTCAAACCTCTCCGTCAAAACCCTCAACGTCATCCTTAACACCTCTCGTGCTCTCGCTGTTCCTCCCTTTAAGGAACAAGACACCATTGTCCCTCCATGACCAATGACCACACATATACAACCAAACATGCCGAGAGGATGGAGTGCCTCTACGAGCTTGCTTATGATATGGCCCAGAACTAAATTTCTCTTCACCAAGGTGTGGAAGGAGTCCATACTTAAGCTAGTTCCCTTTACACTCATTTGGCTACTATCTTTACTAGAACCAACTCGTGAGATCGACTCCTTCAACAAGGTAAATTCTGCAATGATTCACTTGTATACCAAGGTGGAGATTATAGAAAATGGATTCAAAGGACTCATTCAATAAGTGGCTAAAAAATCATTTTTGAGGTTATGGGAAAATTTGGAGGAAGTGGTTGTAGAGGAAACGATTACGGAGGATGTTCCTACTTCATCACCCCCAACCGCTCCTTAAATCTTCTTTTGTTCACACTTGATCATCTCCTTAGAAACTCTTTTTTTTTTGTTGTGTGTTCCTTTTATGGTTTTTTTCTTTCTTTGTACGCATCTGCAAGGAGCGAATGAAATGCACTAATTTTGCTTACACTTGTGTCTCTAAATTTTCCTAAATTGTATACGAGATGGCTCATACTATAAGATTGCAGTTTGAGCAAGTTTCATTCCCCCACTCTTGCCAACCAAAAGTTCGCTTACTTTGGTACTGTGCTTGTGTTCCTACTTATTCTTTCTAATTATTTATGACTTCTTGTATCTGTTTGAAGATGAAAAAGGGGAAAATATATAAGGCAAATTACTTTCACTAATTTTTTCCGGATCATGTGTTTCTTTTCTTATTTGTTTTAGTAAAAAAATTGAAGATGCCTTAGTTTTGAAGATGATATATAACAAAGACAAACTTAATTGGACTAAAAAGTTTACAAAGTGTTTATGATGATGAAACAGGTTTGTCAAGGTCAATGAAGGGTTCAAGGAGTATTGGACCTTAGAAGACTTAATGAAACCGTAGAGTTCCCAAAGTCTATAGTGGAACTTAGGAACATCCCGTAAGAAACAAGCAACGAGCAATTTCTAATCGAAGGAATCAGCGTTAGTATAGGAGTAGATATTTGGAACCGAGAATAAATATGCTTAGAATAACATCGCTTACTTATATTTATCTTTGATATTATTTAGAGTTAAAGATTTTATTTAAAACCTATTTCATCTTTGTTTAAATAAAATCTTATCTTTATCTATTTTGTGATTTATCTCAAGTAACTTGTTATGAATGTAATTCTTATTGTATTTAACCGGATTTTGTTACATATTATTTGAGTTGGTTGGAAATCGATTTTATCCCAAAAGATGTTTTAAATAAAATCTGATTTTAGTATTTGAAAAGAAGTTGCTTTATTCTAGGAAAAGATAAGTAATGAGTTACTTAGTGATAAGTAGGGTTTATTCGGTAAAGTCACTCATCTATAAATAAACTCATTGACATATTCTAAGTATCACCGATCACATATTTTAGAGAGCAAATGTTTTTCTAGAGTCAAGGCTCAATAACTATTCTCATACTTGTTAATGTTCCTAGTCTTGTTGTGAGTTTCACATAGTGTTCATTCATCTATTATAATTGAGTTTAGGGTTGGGATTTTGAGTGAAATCTTGTATTAAATAGAGGACTTTGAGTGAAGTCAAGAGTGGAGAGCAACAACCACTGAGGGACTGTTGTAGGATTAGTGTTCCTAGTGAAACGAGAAAGGAACTCTAGAGGAATAGGTTGTACTGAGTTGATGAGCTATTATTAGTGAATGAGTTCTCGTTAAAATCCCTTAGAATGGAGGTTTTTACTTCCTAAAAGGTCTAGGAAGGTTTTCCTCATTAAATCTCTTGTCTCTTTACTTTTGTGTTTTCGTTGTTATTTAAATTCCGCAAAAATTGTTCATTGTTCCCAACAATACAATTCACCCCCCTCTTGTATTGTTCCCATTAAAAACAACACCAACCACTATTGATGTGTTTGAGACGCCTATTATTTATAAATTAACCCATGTTTATGTGTGTGAAATCATACGTATTGTCAAAAAGTACAACTGTAATCTCTGAAAAAAAGTAAATATTACATTTTATTTAAACCCTCCAACAATTTTTTTTTTCAAAAGGTTATGGTTATTGGCTTCAAAGCCACTAATAGTTAGTGTTTTATCACCATCGGATGCGAGAGCGCTGCTCTCAACACAACCTTTGTGCTCGGCATGAACATAATGTCGGTTGTGTGCTTTGTAATTTTTAGCGAAGATATAAGCCGTTGGAAAATCAACTACTCCCTCCGTCTTACAATATAGATCCTATTTTTCATTTTACATGTCCTAAAATGTTCTTCCCATTTTCTTTTTTTATTCCACATTTATTCTTGATTTGCCTAAAAAAATCGTACCACAATCATCTAATTGCGGCTTGGAACTACTCCCTCCGTCCCATAATATAGTGTTTGTTTCTCTTTTTATTCACGAGAATTAAGTAAGTGGAGCAATATCATAATTTGTATTTAATGTTTTACTTGTATTGGATAGTCAATGGTTTTTGCCCTTTTCTTTTAAACAAAAAAAATAACAAATAACATTAATCGAAACTTGTGGTGAATTCTACTCAATGTTTTTTTTTTCCGAGGAAAAATTGTACTCATTGTTTCAAGTTTCAACCAATAAAATGAACTATACTAAACAAAAATAACCAATAGGATTACAACAGAGTACATAATTAAAATAGAAAGATTTCAAATGGGGACTCTATTTTGGGACACTCAAACCGGAATACAAGCACTTTATTTTGGGACGTAGTGAGTAGCTTTTTTCTTTGTTTATTCAACCCAAAGTTGAGTTGTTCATACACTTAATACTCTTTCAGTCACTACTCATGCATTCCTATCTCCTATAATTAGCTTGTTTCCATAATATTAATTGCATATCATTTATGTAGGGCCGCACCGGAATTTGGACCGGACCAAGATTCTGGTCCGCATCCCTAGCTCCCCGAAAATCGGATTCCCGGTTTCTAGTCCCGTCCTGGTCCAAACCCGAAGTTCCGATTCGGACCGATGGACCGAAATTTTTGTTTTTTTAGTAAAAAAATAATTTAAAGGTTAATTTTTTTTTCAAAGTTATAAAGTTAGAAAGCTAAAAACCTACTCTTTATTAACTTTAAGATTATTATTGTTAGAATTATTAAATTTTAATGTATCTAATTTATAAATATGCATAAATCTAAATAAAAAAAAGATTTTTTTAAAAAATGTAGATTCTTGTCCAACAGGGTCCAAAACCGAACAGGACCGCGAAAATTCTTGTCCAGTCCTGGTCTTAAAGAAGTTCGATTCCGGCTCACCTGGTCCAACCCGCTCCGGTCCGGGCCCTGGACCGGTGCATAACCCTAGTTATAGTAGCCTAGTCGCATAGGTGTAAACTTGTATCATGTCAAGTCTAAAGTTTCATGTTTCAGGTTTTATTTTTCTCATCATTCTAGTATCATGTTTAGGTGTCCCTCATGCATGCGATATAATTTGTTTTCACAAGCCTTCCCTATTCATCATTTTTGAAACGAAGGCTGATGAATGTCGTGCCAGACAAGTTACTAGAATTCTGGGTTTCCATGAATTCAAAACGATTCCCCCTAATGACCTTAAGGGTGGTATTTGGCTTCTATGGAAGAATTCGATTGAGCTGGTGAATTGGAGTGATGCTTCCAATTATCACTTTCATTCCCTGTTCAAGTTTTGCCCTAATCATCCGGAAGTGTTAATTTCGGGCATGCATGCCCCTGCACCCCTAGGGAACGCCATGCACTCTGGAGAAACATGGAATAAAATCCCCCCCCTGATGATACCCCTTTACTCCTGCTTGGCGACCTCATTGAGGTCACTAGTCATTCGGAGAATATAGGAGGTAGGCCATTTCGTTCCTCTCAGTGTTCTGATTTTACTGCGTTCATGGATTCGGCAGGCTTAGTAGACTTGGGCTTTCAGGGTAGTCCTTTTACTTGGACTAATGCTCGAGATGGCATTGATTTAATAAGAGAGAGGCTGGACAGGGCTTTAGCCAACACCTCTTGGTTATCCGAGTTTCCTAATACTCAAGTAAGTCATCTCACTCGTACATATTATGATCACTGCCCTCTTTGTGTTGACCTCAAAATTTCTAAAACTAATGGTCAATACCCTTTGCGTTGTAAAGACGCGTGGTTAGAACATCCGGACTTTAAATCTTACTTTGTTGGTAATTGGGCTCCCCAGCTATGATTTTCTCATGGGTAGAAAACTTTTCTTAAACTCTATAAGAAGTTGGGCTTCGACGGTTTTTGGTAATCTTACTTTACAAAAAAAGAGAATCTTAGCTCGTCTTAAAGGAATTCTACTGCCCCAATCTAGGAGTTTCTAAAGGTTTTTAGACAATTTAGAGAAATCTTTGTTACTTGACCTTAATAAAATTCAATTAGTTGAAAAAAGAATCTAGTCTCAAAACTGGTATGGACTGGCGAAAATATGGTGATTTTAGTACAAAAATTTTTTCATATTGTGGCAAAAATCAAGAAGTCTAGGGAGAAGATTTTCAGTCTTCAAGATAGTAATGGCAACTGGATTTCTGATGATCTTGCTCTAAAGAAAATGGTTCATGATGCTTTTATCCACATTTTCACTACAAAATAATCTGCTTCCAATTTCGTTTCCATCTTTTTAACCATATTGAAATTAATGATGTAGATTCTGCCAACCTTCTGTCTCCTATTTTAGAGCCTGAACTTCATAGGGTGGTCAGCCTTATGGCCCCTCTCAAAAGTCCTGGGCTAGATGGCCTACAACCGGTCTTCTTCCAACATTTCTGGGCTGATCTGCACAGTTCTCTTCTTGGCTTTGTTAACTCTTGTTGGACCAATGGTTGCATCCCAAGTGAGATCAATAATTCTCACCTCTGTCTTATTCAAAAAAGGAACATCCTATGACCATTAATGATTTTCGGCCCATTGGGTTGTGTAACACAATCCTCAAGCTTGTTACTAAAACAATCGCGTCAAGGATTAGGCCGCTTCTTCCTTCTTTGGTTAATCCCTTGCAATCTAGTTTCATTCTTGATAGGACCATTGATGAAAATATAATTATTGTCAAGGAAGTAGCTCATATGTTCAATAAAGCCAAAAAAGACCATGGATCATAATATTAAGAGAGAGCTTTCCACTTTTTGTAATCTTAAGTTTACCTCTTCTTTTGGAAAATACCTTGGTGTCAATATTAGCCCTAATAAATTGAGGAAAAGTGATTATTTTGATTTACTTGACAAAACAAAAAGAGAGAATTCATGGTTGGCAAGCCAAGATTCTCAATATGGCGGGTAGATGTACCTTGATAAAATACGTTCTTAACACTATCCCGTTATATCCCTAGTGGTATTATTGACTCTATTAATAAGGATATTAAAAGGTTCCTTTGGAATAAAGTGGGCAAAACGCAATACATCTCTCGAACTTCTTGGGATGTGGTCTGCCAAGCCATGGGAGTTGGGGGGTTGGGTATTCGTGATTTAAAGCGTTGAATCCTGTGCTTTATGGCCAAATTGGGATGGAAGCTTCTTATCCAACCTGATAAACTTTGGGTTAGAATTATTAAAGAGAAGTATTGTAAGGCTAGCAACTTCCTTGATGCTTTCCCCTAGGCCTACTTACTCTCCCCTTTGGCGTGATATTTTGAAAGGGAGGGAGATTTTGTCTAAAGGGCTAATTATCAACATTGGAAATAGAGAAGATACCTCTCTTTGGTTTCACCACTGGGTGGGAGAATGTGCGTTTTATAAAATTCATAATCTCAAAATTCCTGATACCATAGCTCATTGGAGGGTCTCTCATTTAATTCATCATGGTCATTGGGATGTGAGGCCTATTTCCTCTTACTTGCCTGCTGATGTGATTAAAGAGATCCTGGCCATTCCTCTTCAACTTCTCTCGCTCCACAGGATGGCATTTGATGGAAATTTTCCAAAGATGGATGTTTTACCATTAAAACGGCTTATCACTATGCTAGTAAATTTCTTAATGAGTCAAATTGCGTTGTTTCTTCCCCCTCAGGCTGGGCTACTATTTGGAAAGCTAGGGTTCCTTTCAAATATAGGATGTTGCTTTGGAATATTAATCATGCTATTCTTTCAGTTGGGGATATCTTAATGAAAAAAGTTTCGTCTTTCAATCCTATTTGTTGTTGTTGTCTTCAATTTCCAGAATCCCATCTTCATCTTTTTCGTGACTACTCTTGCTCTCAAATCTTATGGAAGCGCATCTTTCAAAAATTTCCTCAGCCGAATACTTTTCATCTTTCTACCTTTTTCAACTCTACTTGGGAGGCTTATCCGTTTTTTTATCTCAAAATAAGGTTCGGTTGACCCTTTTTTCTGTGGCTGTGTGGCACATTTGGCGTATAAGGAATAAAGCAGTTTTTGACGGAGCAATGAATAGCTCCATCACTCAGTTTAGTCAATTCTTGGTTGATTATGTTATCACTAACAATGTTTTACAGAGGGGAAGACATCAGGTGGCTGATGTTATTCCCAAGCCAAGGTGGAAGCCCCCAATGCAGGGATATCTAAAACTCAATATAGACGGGTGCTGGAAAGCGAAAGATAATGCTGGTGGGGGAGGTGTCATAAGAAGGCCTGATGGTTTCAAGGGATGGCAATGGGTCGGGTTTGGGTCGGGTCCACCCTGCACTGCACCGGACCCGCTTATTTTTTACGCACCCAGACCCGCCCAGCCCGGTGGATCTAGATTTTTCAGACCCGATGGGCCTAGATTTTTCGTACCGCATCCAGACCGCTGGGTCTAGCTGGTCCATGGGTCCTAACTGGGTCCTTAACGGGTCTATCTTAGTTTTTAGTTTTCATCACATTTTTTAATCTATGTAATTAAAAATTTTCGCACTAATATATGTAGATCATGCATCCATGGCTAAAGCATTATCTAAACAAAATTTTAAAAATTAACTCATAAAAATCTTAAAATCTTACAAGTTACAAAAGTTACAAGTCTTAGAAGGAGTTACAACACTAACGAGTTCACAAAATCACAACTCATAAAATCTTAGAGTTTAGGTATATATTTTTTTTAAATGTAAATGGGTCTACGGGTCGGGTCAGGGTCTGGAATATGTGGACCCGGACCCAGACCCGAACCATGCTCTTCGGGACCCAGATCCGACCCGGACCCGCTGGGTCTAAAATTTATGGACCCAGCACTTATAAACGGGTCGGGTCCTAGCGGGTCTGGGGTGGGTCCAGGACCCATTGCCATCTCTAATGGTTCCTGACACATTGGGTTCTCGCTCAGATTTCTTGCTATTAGTCCGGCTGCTGCGGAACTGACCACTATAAGAGAAGGCCTTCGTATAGCAAAGGAATATGGTATTAACAGGCTCGAGCTCGAAACAAATGCGCAAGCCTTGAAGATCATGTTGGATAGGGCTGAGCACTTCCCGCACGATGAACTAAACGTTCTAATTCAAGATGTGTCTGGTCTGCTTAAGGAGGATTGGGTCGTCATCATGCTTCACGCAAAAAGGGACCTCAATGTGGTTGCGCACAAGCTGGGGACAGTGGCGTATCCAGAAATTTGAACCTATGGGTTCGAACATAGCAAATTACCATTCACCAAAGCTTATATAAGTTTTTAAGGCGCTCAAAGACAATATGCCCCTTAAACACTACATTTTGGGCCAAAATTATGAGCAGTTTCACTAAAAGTATGAATCTAACTACATATACTTTTCGAGCATGAGTTCTCAGCGTCGAATAACAAAGAATTTTAATGTATGTAATATAAAACATTATTTAGTTGAGTTACATTCCCGAGATAATAGGATGAAATAGCAATATAATATAACATATGGTATTGTAGTAGTATAATGAACATTAAAATCTGATTGTAGATAGAACATAATGTATATGATTTCAATTTAAAAAAAATATAGATCCCCACCATCATTCTATATATGTTGTAGAAATTTTTAAATGAAGCAAAGAAAAGGATCAAGAAGAAAAAAAAAACAAACAATTACAATGATGTTCCACAAACTCACACATCACAATTTACTCCACATTTGTGATCTTAGCATACAAGATAACAAGAGTACTCAAAGTTGACCTACAGACCCACCGCAAGTGAAAGAACAAATTATATGATTTCAATAAATAAAAAAGATGCAAACGCAAAGGATTTTTGCCCAACAAAGAATCGAACTCGAGTTCCGCATGCTACAAACTTTAACTCGGGCTTATCACCACCAGGGCAAAGCTCTTTCTTTGATACAACAATGCAAGAATAAAAATTTAACCGATCCACTATGGGTTCAGCTGAACCCAAGTGAACCCATAGTGGATCCGCCCATGGTCGGGAAGTTCGGCATGGAGATGGAGAAGGGAAAAATGACACACTACACTCCTCTTGCTTGTGTTCTTAGCGAGTATATGCAAGAATGTCCTATTTATATTACCTAGACCTTTTCCTTTGTTCTGTTCGCTATCCATGTAGCTACCTCCCTTATGCTTTTGCTGAAAACTTTGGTGTTTATATGACTAAAGCCTTTGGGCTTCTTTAATATAGTTTATGGTCCTGCTTTGTGTTAAAAAAGTATAAGAGTATGTACTCAACTTTTAGAAGTCTATTTGTTTTTAGTCGGTCAATAAGTTTGACCCTACGGTGATTTATTTCAACCTTATGTTGTATGGTGAAAGAACTACCATGCAATGAGTTTTTAGTCGGTCAATGAGTTTGACCCTACGATGACTAATTTCAACATTATGTTGTATGGTGAAAGAATTACCATGCATGTATTTATGATGAGCATGCATGGGGTGGACTTAAAGTGGCACTTCAATTTCTTATGTCTTCTTGAACATTTTTAATTTGGATGTTGATATTTTTAAATATATTTGATTATTTGGTTTTGGGGCCAGAGGTATATCTAGTATTTCGAATTTGGGGGTCTAAACCAATCAATAATAGACAATAATCATAATACACAAATGAGAAGTCGAGTTCTAACAATAAAAAACCAATCTTTATTTTATTCGAGATAACTTCATTATATCGATATTTTATACTATTTCCATTATTAGTATACTCAACGGATTGACCTTTAACTTATCAACGAGACGCAACTTTTACCTTTAATGTATTGAATTATCTATTACTAAAGTTTATAATAAGTGGATATAAATTTAGGAAATGTAAAAAAGACAAATCCAAAATTTACAAAATGAAATTCATTTTTAAATATATTTGTAAGTAAATCATGGTGATACTTAATATATAAATAGTGTTACAAAGTCAAATAGTTGCAATCATTTGAAAACAGGAGGATAATTAATCATTATATCACAAAAAAATGGTTAAAGTTAAAGGTATAATTAAAAGAGAGGGATACTCTCTATACTAATATATTAAAAGGTGATCTTAACGTAGACACATAATCGTGTCTTTCCATTTAAGGGTCCAATGATGAAATATACCGCGTCTTAGTTGGCATGGCGCAATGGAGGAGCAGTCCGAATAACCAGGCAATACGTGTTTTAAAATAATATTATAAAAAACCAAATTAATCATTCATGATGATTAATTGTAAGTTCAACCCGTGAAATGCTTTTTGAAGTCCATTCTAAAAGCCCACTGAATATTTATTATTTTCATAAATATTTTCGTAATATTTGTTGTATTGATAAATATTTTTCTAAAAGCTTTTATTATTATCTTTTACACATAAAATAGATTTTTTAACCCGGAAAATTTGATCTCTGGATTTTTAGGGATAAAAAACGCATCTTGAAAGCACGCGTAGCATTAAAAAAGGAATATTCTGGAATATTCCGGATTTCGTGCTGGACGCGGCGACTGCGCTTCGCGCGCCACATGCGTCCAGCACATTGGCCATATCGCGTCAGGCACTCCGATGAGCGCCAGACACGTGGACTTGTGACTCACACGGAGTCCTGCGCCTAGCGCAAGTCTTGTGTGAGACACAAGATAAAAATTTATCTTTTCGAAAACGCGTTTCCATTTGCAAAGTTTTAACTGGATGGACTACGTCAGGCAGGCCAACCTGCGCCTGACGCGTGTCCTCGCGTCTGCCCGTAGGCTTGCGCCAGGCGAGGGAGTGCGTGAGACGCACGCGCTTGTTTGCCTATAAATACGGGCTGATTTCCCGAATCAAACACAGCTTCGAATTATTATTTTTACGCACTCAAATACTCTCAAACGCTCCGAAACATAATTCTGGTTCCTGATTCTAGTATATTCCTAGTTCCAAGATTGCTTCGACTAAAGGTCACTATGCTCTTCGATCTAAACCGCATAGGTATAATCCTGAGGGCTCTTGAATAATCATATTTATTTCATAGAACCTTTTTCTTGTCATGATGTAGATTCTTAATTAATAACCGTGGTCCTTTTGTAAATTCTAACCTCTTTTCTTATATTTTCTGTATATAATGTTCATGTTATTATGATTGTCTTGCATGCCTTTTATCACCCACATGTTATTGTGCTAAACAAGAACTGTTCTAATTAATTCAAATAATTTAGACAACCTGCTAGGAACCTTGTAAAATGATTGCCTAATAATCGATCACTAAATAATTAGTCTTTTTGTGTGTTTCCTGAACCCATCTAGATTAATTATATTAGGGTGCTTTAAAATATTGTTTGATTGTTCTATTGCATAAGATCTACTGTGAATTGTTATTTAGTAGAGGCCAGCAATGGGTAATATAGTTCCTGACTATATTGTACCCTCACCCCCGAACTCAATTTTTGGTTCCTGACCATCTATGGAGTCATGACGGGGAAATCTACATTGGATAAGTCCCTAAGATGTCCCTTCCGTTTCAATCCAATTAGGTTTATGATTCTTCCTCTAAAGAATTGTTGGCGACTTCAACACATATTTTTTTAATAAACCCTTAACAATGGGGTAGTCAAATAAATGCGCTCACACCGCGTGTAGGCATTAAAGGAATTCAAAATCCATGCCTACAATTTGGCGACTTCATTTGGGAGGATTTTAAAAAATTAATTTTTTTAAATGAGTGGGTGAAACTTGAAAAATACAATGCACTCTTATTTTTTATGCCTTAGAATAATATATTGTTTTGCATGTGCATGGCTATTAGCCATCAGAAGGACAATCTACCTTGCCTCATTAACACATGTTCTATGTGTGAGGTCACCCCCGGGGGATTTGCGCTTTGTCCTTCCAAAAAGCTTCCTGAGCAATAGTGTTGGATCTTAGCCATAAGCAAACCTACCCAACTATGGCATTGTTCTCTTGTTCTTGACTTGAGACCGGAGTGCGTCTTACACGTGGCCACGTCTTTAGCGGGGGTAACGGCGTGGGATCAATCTCTTAGTCATAGACCCTTTTCAGCCTTAACCTAAACCTAACCAATAGTTGAATGTAAAACTGGACTTTAGGTTGAGAACTTCTGCATCCATGTTACTTGACATTTATGTGTGATTGCAATTTTTGCCGGATCATATTTTATTAACATGTTGATATGTGTTGTGCCTAAAACTCATACACTTCGCGTCTAAAACTGTCATTGTTTTCGCCGAACATTTGTCAAATTACCAATATGCATGCAGTGGAGTATTGCGCCAAACGCATTAAGTTGCGCCTGGTGCAATGCTCCTGCGCCAGACGCAAAGACCGCGAGCCGCGCACATATGTTGCATCACAAGTAGTCTTTTCGTCCCATGCAAATTGGTCTTCTGGCCATTGATCGCGTCAACAATTTGCTTCCTAACCTAGTGCGTCCTAAATTGTTGTTATAATTAGTGCGTCGATCTTTGCATCTTGAAATTATACCAGATTTATCAAAACATCGTCTAAACTGTCACGAACACACGAGTAGGCCTAGCACGCTAGACGCATGAGGATGCGCTTGACGCTGTTGGCTTGCGCCAGACGCACACTTTGCGTCACACGCACATTTGTTGTGTGACGTATTGTTGTGCATCTCTCGTTTTCCGTCACTTTAGGTAATGTGGTGATCAATTTCGTATAATACTTCGTGCATTTGAGTCATTGACTATTCAGAACATCTCGTGTTTAACTTCACCTAAAAAAGAAAGTATTTGTTTTCTATCATTATCAGGTCTCACCTAGGTGCATAGTCATATTTTGGTTTTTTTTTTTGGAGAAAGTCGGATATTCCTATCCTCCCAACAACTTACCCCATCTTACATTTTTTTTTTTTAAAAACCGCATTTTTATTGGTGACAAACTCTTGCCAATATATCATTATCCATTTTCCTCCACAAAAATAAAACCCATAACATCCACTATGTCATTATCCATTTTCCTCCACAAAATATATTCATTAGTATCCATAACTTCATATATCATCCACAAAATAGATTTCCTTCCATAAATTTCCTCTCCTTTTGGCAAGAGTTTCGAACAAATTAAAATGATATTTTCGAAAACATTTTCATTCCTCACCCTATCCATTTCTGGAGTGTGTCCTAAGTCAATGTGTCCTTGTCAAACAGGGTAATTGAGAAAACAGTCTCGATAGGTCGTCCGCGTGCACGAAAGGGTAGATTTGTTCCACCGGCTAAAGAACGGTCAACTATTGAAGCAACAATGGGTGACGAAAAGGTTACTGAATTGACCAATATCATTGAGCGAATGGCTAAGAACTTGGAAGAGGTTACTCTCCGTCTGCACCAAGTTGAAAGTGGTGAAAATGTTGTATTCGCCAAACAAATGGAAAATGCTGTTCAAAAAGTCACCAATAAGGAGTCCAACTTTGATTTGGATAAGAACAACAAATTCAAAGGAAAACTACCTAAAAAGTTCTCCACGAGTGACTTTCCTAAGTTCAAACCTACTGACAACCCCAAGTATCACTTGAGGAACTTCAAAGCCACTATGATCATTAAGTCTGTGGACCCCGACCTTTATCCAACGGTATCCCCGATGTCGTTGGACCCTGCCTGTCAAAATTGGTTCTACTTTTTGACCTAAGCATGTTGAAACATGGGGTGATATCACTAGAGAGTTTATGAAGCAATATGAACATAACACTGTAATCCAAACCTCATTAAGGGAATTGGAAGTGTGGAAGTAAGATAACAATGAAGGCTTTACCACCTACCTTAACAAGTGGAGGGAAAAGTCTCGCTTATATGGTCTCTAGACTCCGCCAACAAGGACCTCGTCCGTATCTTTGTTAACAACTTGTTACCCAAGTACAAAACTCATCTCAAATACTTGGGTATCGATAATTTCACCAAGTTATACGACATAGGTGTGCAAATTGAAGATGACTTGTTGAAAAATGCCCAAAATGACAACAATCGTTATAAGGGCAATAATAACAACAAGAAGAATGATTACGGATCCACTTCTAAAGGTGGAGAAGTGAACCTTCTTGAGGCACCCCAAAAAAACCTTCCAGGAGGAATATGAGAAGGACTTTCACTCCAATAGGCATGTCATATGCCACCGCTTTGATCGCCTCAATTCGAAGGGCGCTTTGTTTCCCATTGGACCGAATCCCGATCCAGGAAAGAAAGTACAATGAGTCAATATTGGGATAAAAATTCATACCGCAAATACCATAGAGGAGCGGTCACAAGACATAGGACTAGTTTCAAACCGAAAAGTGCCATTCAAGACATGGTTGATGAAGGCAGACTTCCCATTCCTCCTGCAGGAAGAAGCCTAACAATCAAGATAGACCATTAAGTTCTAGCTATCTCCGAGGATCAATACCGCAATGATCCACTTCTCTTGATCGCACCAATAGGGGTCCTGTCCCCGCTATCATTATTGCTAGCACCTCACCGATATCAATGGTATCCGGGATAGTGATGAAGAAGATGAGTATGTCACGTAAGAAAGTGACTATATGCGGGGAACATGTGTCTCTCCACCTATAGGACTATATGACGATGATGAAGTCATTAGTCCTAAAACCGATCGCTTTACTTTAGCAATGGATTGGTATAAAAGTGATGAGGAGGCAAGACGGGTACTTACTCGAACCGGAAGGCTAACTCAGCCCGTTCGGGATAATCCTCCCACATCGTCTCGCATCTCATGAAGGAGTTCTTCCCAAAGAGAACTCTCTCATTCAACGCCTCATGAAAACAAAAGCCGATGTTAATATTTGGCGCTTGATAGCCTCCTCTCATGGGCATCGCATGGCATTATTAAATGCCCTTACCAAGATGAATGTGTCATCTTACACTTCTCCCGAAGGATTGCTCAATTTCCGATGGCCGATATACCAACCGAGGAAACACTATTTCCCTTATCGATGATGACCTTCCTTTTGAAGGAAGCAAACACAACAAGGCCCTACACCTCACTGTAGCATGTGTGGGCATGGATGTCCCAATGACATTAGTAGACAATGGATCTGCCATTAACGTATGTCCATTGCGAACTGCGCGCCGCCTGGGTTTCAAAGATGAGGATTTCGAGTCCTTCCCATCAAGGCATTCGAGCATACGACAATTTTCGTCGTCAATCCTTGGGAACTATAGCCCTAAACATCTCTACAGGGGTTATAGAAAAGCGCACGATTTTCCAGGTCATTGATATCAAGGCTTCATTCAACTTTCTTTTAGGACGACCATGGCTTCATGAGCTTGGTGCGGTCTCGTCTTCCTTGCATCAAAAGGTTAAGATTATTGTGGATGGCATTCCCATAACTCTTGATGCCTCTACAATGAATGTACAAGTAATAGACAAACCTCTCATCCACATAGACCATGACGAGGAGGATGAAGACCTTCGAGGATTCGTTCCCGAAGAAGTAGCCCTCATTGAGGAGGATTTGGCGCCATTTGATTTTGATTGCTTCTCCAATTTAGCCGTCAACTATATCATGCGCAGAAGGGACACTTCCCGGCATGTCACCGGGCAGAAGAAGTCTAGAGCACCTCCTATCACCGACTCTAAGTCAGTTAGAAAATTTGTTTGGCTTAGGATACAAGCCTACCAGGAAGGAGCTCGCAGAACGTATTGCACAACGCATGGCATATCACAATACCAAGGACAAGGACAATATCCCTTTTCCTCCCTATCAACCCACTTTGAATGGGCAATTTATGAGGGAAGGAGAAGATTATCCTTGCTATGAATTCCCTGAACCATTCTATCAGGCTCGGGAGAGGAGTGATCTACCCCGGATTTGAAGTATTTTCGGATCATTACTTTTTGGAAGAAGGGATTCCTGATCCCCAAATTAAATAGTTCATCAAGACTGTTTAGATTACAAGGCATTGTGACTTCTATTCGGCCAAGAACGAGTTGAATGCCCAAATAATACCGCTCATATCCAGTTTGTGCTACAAAATGCAGACTTTGACCCTGCTATGCTGATCACTCCTGCAAGTGGCGTCATGCAAGGATGGAGGAAAACTATCAAGCTGACTACTCCAAACGGAAAGAAGATGATCTTCACCGTCGGGGAAGGGCCAATGTTTGAAGAGTCTGAGTCATTTGAGTCTGAGTCAAAGTCTGAGTTTGAGTTTGAGTCTGTTGAGTCTAGTATCTCAGTTGGGACTATTTCTAAGCCTGTTAATTCTAGTGTCCAAGTAGAGTCTTTAGCTTCTGCTGAGTCATTGTTCAACTCTATGATTTCCAATTTCAATAATATGAACTCATTTGCTTATGACTTGTGCAATATCTCTACTTCCTCTTCTCCTTCTGATTGCAACAATGAATCAAAAAAGAAATAATTAAAGCAAGTGGAAGAACATGAAAATAAAACTCCAATCATTGAGGAAACAAAAAAAATTAATCTTTCAAATGATAATGAACCAAATGAGGTAAGAATTGGATTAACTTTAAGCGAATACGAACGCACTCAATTAATCAAAACGTTAGTTGAATATATCGACGTATTCGCATGGTCCTACCAGGACATGCCAGGCATCGATCGCGAAATTGCTCGAACATACCATTCCCCTAATCGAAGGGATGAAGCCTATGAAACAAAAGTTGCGCGTAATGAAGCTAGATGTAGCCCTCAAAATCAAAGAAGAGGTCATTAAACAACTTAATGCAGTTTTACAAAAGTCGCTAATTACCCCGACCGGATTGCTAATGTTGTGCCCGTGCCTAAAAAGGATGGGAGAGTTAGGATGTGCGTCGATTATAGAGACCTTAATAAAGCAAGTCCTAAAGACGGTTTCCCCTTACCTCACATAGACGTCCTAGTAGACAACACTGCCAAGCATGCCCTTCTTTCTTTTATGGACGGGTATGCGGGGGTATAATCGGTAAAAATGGCCGAGAAAGATATGGAAAAGACTACCTTCATCACACCGTGGGGACCTTTTGCTATCTTGTTATGCCTTTTTGGATTAAAAAACGTTGGGGTCACCTATCAAAGAACTGCGACTACCCTTCTCCATGACATGATGCATAAAGAGCTAGAAGTTTATGTAGATGACATGATAGTTAAGTCCAAATATAGAGAGGGACACCATACCGCCCTTGAGAAGTTCTTCATGAGACTTCACAAATACAACATGAGACTTAATCCACAAAAATGCGCCTTGGGGTCACTTCTAGGAAGCTCCTAGGTTACGTCATCGCCTCTAGAGGGATTGAAATTGACCCTACTAAAATAACGGCCATCATGACCATGCCTCCACCTAAGAATGAAAAATAAATCGGGGATTCTTAGGAAAATCTAGTACATCGGTAGATTCATCTCTAAACCGACCATGGTGTGTGAGCCCATCTTTAAAAAGCTTAAGAAAAGTGTCGCTGCCGAATGGGATGAGGATTGCCAAAAGCCTTTGACAAAATCAAAGAATATTTATCCAACCCACCTGTCTTAGCACTCGCCTTACCGGACATACCTTTAAGGCTTTACTTGACCGTGACTAAGACCGCGGTTGGGGCCATGTTAGCACAAGAAGTTAATGGGAAAGAGTGTGCCATTTACTACCTTATTAAGAAACTCTTAGAGTACGAATCCCGTTACACTCCCTTAGAAAAGCTTTGCCTTGCATTAGTCCGGGCCACTAAAAAGCTTTGGCATTATATGCTTACTCACACCATCCATATAGTGTCACGACTAGACCCTCTTAAGTTCTTGTTCGAAAAGCCACCCTTAATGGTAGACTCTCCCACTGGGTAGTAATGTTGGCCGAATTTGACTTAAAATTTATCCTCATAAATCCATCAAAGGCAACGCAAGTTTCCGACTTCTTAGCGGATTTCCCGTAGATGAATCTCGCGAAGAATATGAATTTCCCGATGAAGACCTTCTCATGACGGAAGACGAAAGTTAGGCACTATGCTTCGATGGCATCCAACGAAAAGGGATGTGGCGTCGGGGTACTCTGGTATCACACGACGGCGAACACACTCCTCTTTTCGTTAAAATCGACTTCGATGTTATTAATAATGCGGCTAAGTATGAAGCATGTATCATAGGGCTCCAGGCCGCAGTGTCCCTCGACATCAAGAAACTAAGAGTGTATGGTGATTCATCTTTGATCATCAATCAAATCTCTAAAAGATGGAAAGTTAGAAATGAAAGCCTCTTGCAGCACTCAAACTCATCTAGAAACCATTGCTTAACAAATCCTTGAAATACAATATACATACCTTCCCACGAGAAGAAAACCAATTTGCGAACGCCTTGCCCGTTTAGCCTCTATGATCGGATTCCTCGCACCATGCCGAAAATGCCCCTTATCATTGAGAGACGGCAAGAGCCTGCTTATGTTCATGCCTTAGACACGAGCCGATCCTATTCCTTCTTAACCCTGGTTTATTGACATTCTCAGCTATTTAAATAAAATTGAATACCCACCTGGAGCTTCAATAAGAGCCCGAACGTACCTTAAGGCTCTTGCCTCCCAATATTTCGGTATAACGGACAATCGTACAAAAGAACACCACAAGGCGTACACCGCTATGTATTGATAAACCTAATACCACAACGGTCATGGATCAAGTCCATAGTTGAATTTGTGGCACGCATATGAACGGTCGCATGTTAGCTCAAAAGATCATTCGCTTAGGCTATTACTTGGACCACAATGGAGAAAGATTGTTACCTTTATGCCAAAACCGTCCAAAATGCCAATTATGCGCTAACCTGCAACATGTCCCACCTTCCTTGTTATATACCTTCACTTCACCTTGGCCATTTTCAACCTGGGGTATTGACATTATTGGTAAAAATAACACCACACGGTACTCGGGGAATGAATTCATCCTTGTGGCCATAGATTACTTCACTAAATGGGTAGAAGCAGCATTTTATGCTAAGGCCGATAGCAAACATGTCATTGCATTGTTAGAAAAGACCATAATTTGCCGCTATGGGGTACCACGAGATCATCAACGACCAAGGTACCCACTTCCAAGCTGAATGTGAACAAGTCTCGAGAAATATAGCATCAAACACCAACGTTTTCCCCATATAGACCCCAGGCCAACGGTGCCTTGTGGAGGCTACTAACAAAAATATCAAGGTTACTATCTAGAAAATGACCGAAAAATTATAAAGATTGGCCCGATAAGCTACACTTTGCCTTATGGGGATACCGCACTTCTATCCAAACATCTACCGGGAGTTACACCTTATTCTCTTGTGCCTATGGCATAGAAGCTGTTCAACCCGTTGAACTAGAAATACCATCCTTTACGCATTGTCTTAGAAAGTCAAATTCTGGAAGCGATCGGGTCAAAGCTAGATTTGAAGAGCTCGGTTTACTCGATGAACGAAGATTAGCCGTCTTGCATCATGTGCAAGTTTATCAAAATCGATTGCGAGATCTTTCAATAAGAAGGACAAACCCACGAAATATTAAAGAGGGTGACTTAGTGCTCAAAGCATTAAGGAAAAATGTGTTAGATCCTTGAGGTAAATTCGCACCTACTTGGACCGTCCATACATCGTCAAGACAATCCTATCCGGAGGAGCGCTCAACTCATTGACATGGACGGTACTCAATTTCATAATCTAACCAATCTTGATCAACTCAAGAAATTTTATGTGTAAAACACAACCAATTCTTTGATTGATAACAATTATCCAATATTTTTTTTGAGCATGAATTACGTGGCGCCTGATTCCTATTGGATACGTAGGCAACCTTGTAGGCAGGTTCGGCCCCTCTCGTTAATCAAAAACCGCCGTGGTTTATAATGCGTTTACAAAGACAAAAATAAAAAACAATAGTATATAATGAGTTAATCGCGGCCGCACGCAATAGCGTCTCGCGCCAACAGTGGTAGTGCGACAGGCACCTTTTGCGTCAAGCGCACTAACCCGCTCTGTGCTGGTTCAAACGTTTTTCGAGCATTCGTAAATATGTTTAAATACAACAATATTTTGCGACATATTTAGGCTCACTTCCGGTCTACATAAAAATAAACTTTGTTTTTATTCAAATTACTAAATGAAAATAAAACATGAAACATAAGTTATGACTACACTATAAAATAACTATATGTGGGACTAAAGCCTTATTGAAAGCAATAAATCAACATAAAAACAATAACGCTGCAAGACATTGTTGCAACAAATCCTTCTTTTCCTTCCCCTTCTCACCCTTTTCCCCGTAATAGAAGTTTCTCCTTTTCCATCTGTAGTTTTGGTCTAAGAGCCTTCCTTTTTTCCCAACACACCATAGGTTCCTTCCCTTTGCCTGTAGGAGTGTATCCGTCCGTGGAGTCACCTTTTACGTGTCGGCGCTTTCCGATTCTTGCCCAAGCGTAGTCTTCTCTTTGTGAGGAGGCATCCGTGGCCCAAGTCGGTCCCGCTCGGTCTTACCTTGGCCCTAAATGTTCCTTCACATAGGAAGTTGTCGTAATAGGCCTTTGGCCGCTTCTTCCTTATGGATGAGGTTTGAACTGTCTCGCTCTCAGATCCAAAGTCTCTAAAAGTTTTTCTCATAGCTTTGGGGGATTAAACTGGCTTTGTCACTCGGCGGATTCTCGACCCTCATCTCTTCCTCACAACAGGTGCCTAGTCGCATCCATACGATATAGCTCTAGACACCTTCTCGCATTCTATTTTTTCCGAGCATACCAAAGTGGGCGCTTCCCCCAATATTTCTCCCACCTCATAATTCCACTACAAGTCATACCATATATTTG
>CANSNZ010001218.1:0-139058 GCA_947646795.1 Beta lomatogona | reverse complement strand
AGGGTTTCATGCAAATCTTATCTAGAAGTGTGTTCTTTATCGCTTGATTTCTTGATTTGCGTCCCTTGATTTTCAGTAATTATACCTCGATTGCACTATTTGTTAGCGTCCGTGATGTTTATTCCTAACATAGGACATGTGGTTATAAGGTCAAGAAATCACTGATTGTCAATTTAGGTGATCAAAAAGGGGGTATTAAGCTTTAATTAACTGTAATTTCGTTTTCTCCACCCCTTGCCATATTAGTATGTAATTCAAAGGTAAAAACAAGAAATAAGGAAGGAATATGCTATAATTTCCTTCAATATTATCTTTAAACAAACCATCATACTCATTTTTTATAATTTTTGAATCTAAATTACAATAGTAAAGGTATAGTGACCTTCTTTTAGCTATTACATTCAAAGGGCGACCCATATTAATGGTTACTAAAGTAAGTGTCCAACGCCCGATGGCAATGGATCGTGTCTAGGGCGAGTTCAACAAGACCCAAACCCAATTTTTTTTTGAAGTAGCTAGATCCAAGCTCGTCCAAGACTCACTAGGTCTAAAAATCCATACCTATATTATCAAAAATGGGTCTTAAATGGGTTCCTAAGATACTTTCTAGCTATTTTATTTTATCGTGCTTTGGTCCTTCAATATATACGCTTTTTCGCTTTATTTACATATAACAAAGAGCTCGACTACTAGTCCCTCTGCTTATTTTATATGCTATATTGTTGTTGTGCGGTTTTCAAAACCTTAAAGAACTCTTAATATCTCTTATTTCGTTTAAGTAATAATTATATTATGAATCTACATATCGAGACGAATCTAACAAGACCACACATGATGTAAGGAATATGCCTTGAATCTGGGTGAAAGAGCGCAAACGGTGGATTTGGGAGCTCGCCCGATCCAGGGCGGGCGCTCACCGGGCGTTCCGGGTGACCCGGGCGAGTCATTCGTGAGGTCGCTGCTGTTGTGTGCGCCCGACCGGGCGAGTGTGTTTTTGACGCGGGTGAGGCGATTTTCTAGTCGGGTTATAAATAGGCTTAACCTAATTCGTTTATTCGACGATTTAGTTCATAATCACATCTCGTAATTCTATTATTCCTTCACATCAATAAATCGCTTTCTCCTCGTCCGTGGACGTAGCCAACACTCCGTTGGTGAACCACGTTAAATCTGTTCGTGATTTCTCTTTGTTTTGCATTCAATTATTTGTTCTCACATCAGTCATAACAAATTGGTATCAAGAGCTTTGTGGTTCGATCCTATTGAGAAAGATGTCCTGGGATGAATGTGAAAATCGATAAATTCACCGGGAGAAACGGTTTTAATCAGGGCAAATCAAGATGTAGGCTTTACCGAAGCAACAGGGTCAGGCACCGTTGCAAAGAAGTCAACGGATTCGGCCATCGCCGCGATGGCCGCTTCGGAGGAAAAGGCGCATTCAACGATTATGTTGTGTCCGGCTAACGACATAATCACCGAAGTCGCGGAGCAAAAACCGCCGGGTCCTGTGGTTGAAGTTGGAGAGTTTGTATATGACAAAATCTCTAACCAACAAGTTGCTTTTGAAGCAACGTTTATCCAGCTCGCGTATGCAGGAAGGTATGTCTTTGAGGGACCATCTAGATAAATTGAATACTATCTTACTTGATCTTCGTAATATTGATGTTAAAGTAGATGATGAGGATGTCGCTTTAATTATGTTAGTATCTTTGCCCTTATCGTATGAGAATTTTGTGGATTCATTTATTGTTGGGAAATATAGTCTATCATTAGAAGAAGTAAGATCTCGCTCTTCATACTGGAGAGGTTCACCATAAGGTATCCGGGTACAGTGCACGCCGATCAAGCCGGGATTAGTAGCCGCAGGTAACGTACAGGGGAATTCGGGGAGAAAATCCAGAAACCGTCTTCTAGAGGACATTGGAAAAGGGAATGTCCAAAAAGAACAATCGGGAGATAAATCCGGGTCGCCAGAAAATTCAAGTTCGATGATGATATTGCTTTAGTTGCTAATGAACAAACACATTGTAGTGATGTGTGGTTGTCATATGTGTCCGCACATGGAGTGGTTTATAAACTATAATCAAGTTGATGGAAGTGTTACTATGGCCAACAAAGAGGTATGCAAGATGCTTGGTATAGGGTCCATTAGAATTAGGACATGTGATGGCAAAGTCTCGTACTTTGAATGATGTTAGGCATGTTCCACAGGTCACAAAGAATCTCGATTTCACTTAGTCTCGTTAAACAAGAAAGGGTTCTGGTTCAAAGGTGAGGGTGGAGGGTTGGATGTCTATAGGGGTTCAAAGATGATTCTCAAAGGGGTTAAATGGGAGATATTGTATGTGTCGCAAGGGTCTACGTTATCTGTTTGTGATAGTGTTGAGAAACAAGTGGAGCACAGAGGCACTCTAGTTTGGAGTGGTGGTTCACGCCATGGAAAAGTTCGTCAACACTCACAATCTGAATCTGAATTCCGTGTTCTTCGTCGTCAAAATCGGGTCACCAAATTTGGCTCTTGGTCGGCATGTGAGTTTTGGGAACTCTTCCCAAAGGAACGGTTGTGAAGACACGGTGGGTTTTGCACTATATGTCCGGAGAGGTGAATATTTTTGGGGCCGCCCAAGGAAGGTGTTACTTGTGCTAGGAAAGTGTATAAGCAACACATCCCGTTCGAATCTGGTTTCACATGGTAAGTTCCAAGGTTGTTTGGACTTACAAACCGATCGTGGTTGTTAGTTGCCCTCTAGGGCCAAGTCCGGGACCCTTAGGGGCTAACCGCTATGGGGTTCCGAGGGGCTAATCCGGTGTTCTTTAAAGGGCAAATCTAGTTGTAGGAAAATATGGGCATTGTGTTCAATGCATATGGGCATTGTGTTCACGCGTCCGTCATCCGATCATCCGGTCATCTAATCATCCGGTTATCCGTTCGTGAGAGGATTCAAGTCAAGGTTGAGTTTTGTAAGGAATATGCCTTGAATCGGGTGAAAGAGCGGCGAAAATGGAGGATTTGGGAGCTCGCCGGCCTGGCCGCCGGCAGCTTTCCCTGGCCGGGGCGGTTTTGCTCGGGGTGACCGTACAAGTCATTTTCGAGGTCGCTCGTTGTTTTCGTGCGCGCGCCCGACCGGGCGGTTTTAGCCCTGGCGACCGGGCGAATGTTTTTGACGCAGGTGAGGCGATTTTCGAGTCTGGTTATAAATAGGCTTAACCTAATTCGTTTATTCGATGATTTAGTTCATAATTACATCCGTAATTCTCGTTATTTAATTCCTTCACATCAATAACTCGCTTCTCCCCGTCCGTGGACGTAGCCAACACTCCGTTGGTGAACCACATTAAATCTGTTCGTGATTTCTCTTTGTTTTGCATTCAATTATTTTTTCTTTCTCACATATGTCATAACACATGACTATAATTTTTACTTATGAAAATATAATAATAATCGATCAAAGTTAGTGGTTCATTTCCCAAAACAACAATGTAGCAAATAAAAAAAAAAAAAAAAAAAAAAAAAAGCGGAGGGAGTAACTACTAAATGATTAATGAAGTAATAATTTAACAATTCAAGAAAGAAAAACTATAGAAACATATCGTAACTCGTAAATTTAGTATACAAAACCTGTCAAAATCCATAATATCACTAATGCTTACATTTGCATCATATTTTTTTAGGCACATTAGTATATACTTTACTTAATAAAAAAAATCCATTTGCTAATCCTCCTTTATTTCATCATTATTTTTCATTTTTTAAATCTAATCCATCTAGCAATAAAGCAGCTTTTTTCTTTCTCAAGCCTCGTTTGAAAGCATATGATAAAGCCTAAGCCATTTTAAGCTTCTTCTCCATAATCCAGAAGGCTAACAATAAGGGGTAGATTTCTTTCCTTAATGCAAGCACTAAGAAAGTCAATAGCATATCCTTTTTTTTATGGTGTTTACACTTGTAAGAAAGGCAAGCAAGAAGAAAGTCTTTATGGCTGGCAACCGGAGGGAGACAAAGACGGAAAAGGGCGAGCTTCGATAGCCCTAACAAGTCACCCGAAGCTCCCGTGGGCGCGCCATAGCCGAGCTGTCCTCGCTTGCACAAGAAAGCAAGCGATTAGCTACCTCATTCTCTTATTGTGCAAGCGGGTCCGGGCGAGCGAGTTGTAGGGTTAGATTACCCACCCGGGACCGGGAGACTTGATTACATCCTTCAACGGGGAAGCCCTATGCAATGAATTCTTTCACGCCCCTATGAAGCAATCACGCAAAGAGAAGAGGTTGCTTCGCTTCCTAAAAGGAATTCCTATTCCTAAAACTAGACTTGGAATAAAGACTTATAATGAGCATGTAAGTTGTAGTTTGCAATCTTAACATATTTATATGTTGGACAAAAAACTTATGAATGGGTCCATGAGTCGGATATGCGGCGAGTCCGGGCTCGACATCACCGAACTCAAACCTTGTCGGCCTTGACTCGATCGAAGAACATTTAGACATAGATCTAACCGTAACTCATCGGGTCCGAAAAACGTAGACCCAAACCCTTAAAAATAGGGCAGGTCCAACAACGTCCGACAATCGGGTCTAGGTATAGATTGGATTTCAAAAAAACTAGGCCCACACTCTTAAACATTTGACCCGAGTCAACTCGTTTACCGCTTTTAATTTACAAAACGACAAAGTACACGAATTAAGTCACTAATACATCTTCTCTTGATTTTGTGTAAAAACAAATGTGAAACTCTTTTTCGACATGGAGGGAGTAGTATTTTGATTCGAGCGGGTCGCCAAATTTCTTAAGATCTATTGACCTACCGGCCTGTATGTGGTTCTTCTCTAACCACCAAAAATACAAATAGCCATTGTTGTTCCTCATCCTTTGTCCAACCACCTGGATTTCAGCCATTTCAAATTGCTACTTTGCGATGGGTGTTTCTCTCCATTAGACATTCCTAGAATTAGAAAGGGTAGCAAAGAAATCTTCACTTGGTGTGCCATCGTTAAGGTGTCCGAGACTCCAAACCTTGAGGTGCTTGAATTAACTTGATTTCTTTCCTTACTTTGGATTCCCGTTGTTGATCCGGTGTAAAAGAAATAACCAACTCACAATAGGAGAGGAACATAAGTGATGTAAGAGCATCATTAACGGTGAATGAAAAAAAAAGATCATCCCACTCTCTTTCTAACTTTCTCTCTAAAAAATTACATCCTACAATATTTTCCCACTTTTTTCTTAACAATGAACCAAAAAAAAAAGATCATTCCAACTACTTTTTCCTCTCTCTCTACTTTTTGACCCCACTCAACTACTTTTTCTCTCTCATCACCCAACCACCATTATACAATATTTTTATTATTTAATTTTTAATGACATGAAATATTCATTATTAATTGCTATTATATTATTAATTAATTAAATTAATAATTTTAATATTATAATTATCATTTTAATAATTAAGTTATCTACATAATTAGCTATTATTAATACGTAGCATACGTAATTAGCGTTTTAATATATGCTCATTAATTAGTGATCTAATAATTAAATTATGAGACACAATTAAGCATTTTTAATATATTTTTAATTTCGAGACACATAATGAAATACAAGAACGAATTATAAACTTAATTAGGAACGAAATACATAATGAAATGCTCTTAATTAGCGTTACGGCCAAACTTCTGCCATATATTGGCAACCAAATCACGTTTCAAGGATTGATGCACATGTTGATCTTCAATTGCATCTCTATTCGCCATGTAACGGTTGATATCTACGATCCGATCATGATAATATTCAAATTCGTCGCCATCATTAGTTGTGTTTGAAGTGAACTCAGTAGTATCTGCGTAGTGTGCATATGTATCTCGTACATCTTCCACAATCATGTTATGCATGATAATGCAAGACAACATGATATCATTGAGAATTTCCTCATCCCATGCGAGGGATGGTTCACGAACTATAGCAAAGTGAGATTGCAAAGCACCCCAAATGCTCTCTCAACATCTTTTCGAGCTCCTTCTTGGTGTCGAGCAAATAAGTTGTCCTCGCGAGTTTGAGGACATGTAACCGATTGAATGAACGTTGCCCAATTCAGATATATACCATCAGTGAGATAATAACCCTTATCGTATTGGTTACCATTCACCGTAAACTGCACGGGTGGTGCTCGACCTTCTAAAACATCCCTAAACACAGGAGATCGGTGAAGAACATTAAGGTCATTGCACGAACCTGGTATCCCAAAGAAAGAATGCCATATCCATAAGTCACGATTAGCCACAGCTTCAAGAACTAATGTAGCACCACCACTCTTCCTTGATATTGTCCTTTCCATGCCGTTATTTTTCCATTCCCAATGCATACAATCTATGATGCCGATCATGCCCGGAAATCCACGTTCTTCACCGTACGCAAGTAGTCTAGCCAAATCACACTAGTGGAAAAAACAGCTTTTTGCTACTTAACAAATGCTCCGGCTGACTAATCAACCCGAGCATTTGTGAAAATTTTAGCTAAAAAATTCACAAATGCTCCCGTTCGACTAATCAACCCAAGCACTTGGAATAAGTGCTCCGGTAATCAACCCGAGCATTTGCATTCTTTCCCCTTCTTAAAGATCTAATATAATTTTCAAGTTATTATCTCGCTCAACCTCGCCCCTCCCTCTCTAAATTGAAACCCTCGCATAATGTACACCTCTCGCCTCATCCCTCGCCGTCCTTCGCTCTCCGTCGTCCCTTCCTCTTTCTTGTTCAACGACCTCGCTCAAGTCCGCCGCAGCTCGATTCTCCGTCGTCTCACTGAAATCACAAGGCGTCATTCGCTCCCTCCTTCTAGTTCAACGACCTCGCTCAATTCCGCCATTAACGGCACTGTCGAATCACAAAGCGTTGATCTCGCTCAATTCCGTAGCTGTTTCTTTAACCTCCCAAACGTTTTCAGGTTTTATTTTCTCCTAATTTTTAGGTTCTTCTGAATTACTCGAAATAATACTAGGGTTTAATCTAATTAGTTTATTCAATCATTTTCTAAGAGTCTTCCTTCCATTTATGCCCTAGAAGCTTCGCCCGTTCAACGCTACCGTGGTCGAATTGTGCATCTTGGGTCAACGTCCTAAGCTTCGTCGGCGTCCAACGCCCTAAGTCTAACCGGGCAAGGTCAAATGCTACTTTTCAACTGTTACGTTCGTGAATATACAAATGCTACTTTTCAACCGTTACGTTGGTTGATGGTTTTCGTGAATAATTTTCCCGTTTACCGTCTTTTCATTTTCTGTGTATAAGCTTGTTGGTGAAGAGAGGTTCTTGCTCTGGCAGTATGTAGCATACATGTACAGTAGCAGGTCTTTACATCATTTTGCTTCCCAGCCTCCCAGGCGATTACATAATTTTATCTATATGGTCTTCTTTGGATTTAGTCCATAATAGTTCTGAATTGCCTATGTCAAATGCTACTTTGTTGAATTGACAAATGAGGATGCAAACGAAAGGATAAACCACTATTGTTTGATTTTCCTAATAGCTAATTAATGATATTATTTGTGTTATAATTCACCATAGCCATGTCGAGTTGTTTCGAGTTTGTGCATTCTTGCATATGAGGTTTTCTTTAGTCTTCTTTCTTTTCTATGTACCTTAACCTTTCTATATCTCTTCTTTTGATATGAATAGTCGCATCGGGTATTTTCCAATTGAATTAGTAAGTTATGTTTTCCAAGATTTCTTAAGTTGCATAATTGAAGATTAAGATGCTCATATACTTCAATTGTGATTTGGTTTTGGTTGGAAGACTTGGAACTTGGAATTGTGTTTTGGAGGTGGAATAATAGACAAGGATAGAGTAAGTATGAAAAGGAAATGTGAAATTCTTTTAGGCACACTCCAAAATCGAAAGTGTGGAGTTAACTATGGGAGTCGGGGTGTAATATTTAGAAGAATTTTCAGGTGATGTTTTGTGTTAGCTAATGTTATTGCTGCTTTGGTTGATATTTATTTGATATATATGAATCTGATTTGTGTCATTATGTAGTTCAATTCTTATATCCAAGATGCATCAATACAATATATTTTTGGTTTTTTCGTTGCTAATTTCTCATATGCTGTTCACCATTAAGTGATGGACTTAGTGTTTTTTCTCGCTTGTCTTCATATGCACCGCCTTACCTTTAAATATGTGAATTAATGTTCTTATCACTTCCTTGCCAGAGTGAGTGAGAAGAAAAGGGGGGGGGAGGGTGGATGGCAGGAGGAAGATTTGTTTTTTGAGTTTGATTGAATATGTGTATTTCTTTTTAGCTATGTATGTGATTCGTCTTCTCTATGCTCATGGGATGATATGTTATACATATGGAAAGAGTACGCTTCTATATTTAGTCGTAGCTCTAACTCATCAAATTCCTACAGTCTATGTTCGCTTAACTATTATCGCTAGCCGAGTATCTTTCCGCACAAAGCAAGGGAAACAAAGTCCGCATAGTTGTCTACAAGTTTCTGTTCCTCATATCAATTTTAGTTACCGAGGCTAAGTATGATGGTGGTTCTCAGTATTTCTTTGTCTAACCGAAAGTATTTTATACATGTAGATAGAAAATATAATATGGATGCAACTCGATCGATTAGTTATCTGGTTTGTCAAATCATTCACTATGTTGCGTGCCTGATGTGTGCAAGATCAATGAGAGTTAGTGGGGATGTTTTCTTTCTTGTCATATTGATATGGATCTGCCATGTTTTACAGGAAAATTCAACCATCTTCCCGTTGTAGAAAATGGTGAAGTGATTGCTTTGTTGAATGTTATATCACTAAGTGTTTATATGATGCCGTTTCAAGAATGCATAAAGTTCTTGCGATTCTGATGTAAGATTCCTTCACTTTTATTTTTTATGTTGTTGTTCCTTGGTTGTACTTTTTATTTTAGTTCAGGCCGCATGTTGTTCTACAGAGTCAAAGAATTAACTCATGCGAAGTTGTAGCAGAAAAACCTTTGTTGGAAAAGGTTTTAAATGACATATTTTATTAGCAGAGATGGGATAAAAGCACAGGTGGGGATTAATTAATATTCTTTATTTACTTTTGTGTTGTAGATTATGGTAATTGAATTCAAACTTACATATCCATACTATAAAGGTTGCTGCTATATTGACCAACTAACACTTAGCTTTGAGTGGTGAGTTCAACAGAATTATATTAATTGGCAGGTTAAATTAATTTTCTTAGCTCTATCTCTACTTCATGTATTTTTTATTTGTAAATATAATTTTTATTTGTAATTCTTGTATGTATGAAGAAAAGTACTAGGATAGATTTAGCTGATATGTCCATGAACCTTGTCAAAATTTGATTGATGGTACTGAGGATTTCCTACTGTGCTCAGGGAGTATTGTTTGGAACTAATGTAAATATCTCTTTTTTGTTTTTCTATAGCAGATCAAATCAGCTATTTTGAATGCAGAGTTGCCACATAATTCATGGCTACATATGCTTGAGGTAACATTTCTTTATCTCTTCATCATTAACTTTTCCTGAACTTGTTATAGTCTCATATTTTTACCTGTGAATCTGCCAATTTGGACTTTTGGACCTTAGAGCTATTAGTAGCATATAATGGTTAATCCTAAACTACATGTCAGTACATGATGCTTGGCACACTATTTTTGTTATAAGGTTATTATGTTTACAACTAGGACCCTTTAGAAAATAGAGTCCACTCCTTGACCTTGTTCTTGACATCACAGCTCATCTAATCGAAAGATGATCGCAATGATTCTGTATACTTTGAGAGTTCATTTGAATGCCTCTTGAAGTTATTGAGTTATAGATGTTTGAGTATTTAATCTAGAGCGTGTTGGATCGGCTTTATATGATTGTATAGCTTTTAATAATTTTAATAAAATTGGATTTATTTCTTTTCAGAAACAAATATATCCCTGTTTGTCATTTTTTTTTTGTGTACCTGATGCTTAATGTTCCTGCTAGATATTCTGTATAAGCACAATGTGAACTAAAAGGTAGGTTATGTTGTGCTATTATATTGAAGATATGTGTTGCATATAATGTCACCCATGATAAAGAGAATCATTATGTTTATTTCTTTTTTTCCGAGAACCCGATCTAGATTATATTCTTGCTGTGGGTTTCAAGCTTTAACTTTGATATCTTGAAGATCTGATTGTCCTACCGCTGGTGCACTATGTTTAGATCTACTTCTAAACTCATCTTACGTTGGTATGTCTTTCATTCCAAGAGATTGCATGGTTAATCTTTATTGTATATTACTACCATAAGGCCTATAAATTCGAAGTCCATCACAATTCTATGAGATGTATGAGTGTGGTTTTACCTTCTTTTAATCATTATCTTTCGATTTTGTTTTCGAGTTTTTAATCATTAATTAGTCTTTTGTTTCTCCCGATGGTTAGATAATTTGTTGGATATTGATATGTAAACCCATGGCAATTTTCTACTTAAATTAATTGTTCTCAGGCCGGTAATTCTTTTTATAATATGCCGTGAATCATGGAATTTTCTATCTTATATGAGACTTTGAGACTTTGCATGACAAGATAATTGTAGATTGCTCTACTAGTTCACCAATCGAGGTTCTCCTTTTAAATTAATTGTTCAAGGTACTTTAATAATGAATTTTGTAGCAAAGACTACCTTCTCCTTTTATTTTTTATTTGGATGGATGTTTGGCAATCTATACGAGATCGATTCATGATTACTTATTAGTTTTTGAAATTTAAGGTTTTCTTCTTGTAAGTAATGAAGGGTATATAATGATCATTGTTATATTATTTAGTTTGTCTCATTAGGTGCAGAGGTGGTTGTGGTGATGGTGATGATGTTTTAGCGTGTGAGAATGATGATGAAGAAGCTGTTGCAATGATTGAGGAATCACCATCACGCAAAAGGGTGACAAATTTCCATGGTTTAGATTTAGAATTATGGTGTCCTAGAGGCATAATGAGTTTTTTTTTGCAATTATAAGCTAGTTGTTTATACTTGTGTCATGGCATATTAATTTTTTGTTTGATCAATATAATTTCAGTTTATATCCTTCTTATATATGTTCTTTCAATTCTTATAAGAGTATAAGTAGTCTTTAACTTCTATGGGGTATGAAGTTGTATGTATGCCGGCATGATAAAGGCCGCCACTAAAAGCTACCGGTACTTGAGTATGTGATCCGTATGTAGAACTATTTACTCCTTGTTGGGTGTACTGCTGTTGGAGTACAGCTTCAGCAAGCTGTAGAATTTTTTTTTAGATAAAAAAAATAGCAAATGCTCCGGTTGTTAAGAGAAAACCGGAGCATTTAAAGCACAAATGCTCCGGTTTTCTCTAACAACCGGAGCATTTGACTATTAAATGCTTTGGTTTTTTAAACAAACGGAGCATTTGAGATACTAAATGCTCCGGTTTAAACCGAGCATTTGTAAAATGCTCAAATGCTCGTATGTCGTCTCGCTACGGGTCAAATACGGAGCATTTATGAGCTTTTTAACCTGAGCACTTGATGTTTTTTCTACTAGTGTCATCCGGAGTTGGCCGTCTCAAGTACTCGGCAAAGAAATTGGTTGATAACCCCCTTCGTGAATTTCATTAACGCTATTCGAGTCGTGCTTTCACTAATTCGCACATACTCGCCAAGTGAGTCCGCCGCAAGCCCGTACGCAAGCATTCGTATAGCAAACCGTACACTTCCAAGGGGGAGATAAACCTAACCTTCCCAGTACAAATCTCTTTTTGAGTGAACCACGTATCACTTGGTACGACACTTTCCATAATCCGAAGAAAGACATGTCGCCGCATTCAAAATCTTCGACGAAATAAACGAGCAGGATGGACCGGTCGATCAAAGAAAGTAATCATTATACAATCGTCTATGGCCTTCTTCCCCCGCCTCGAATAGGCTCGTGATGATCCTCATTAGGATCACTACTTTTGCCGTTCTATTCCTTGGGCCGGACTAACATTTGATATAAGAGTTGGAACATTTGGTTGAACAACATTAATCAAGAATTCATCTATTTCTTGATCAATGTTTGCTCGGGATGATCTTATTTCATCCTCGTAACTAGATGAACTTGAAGCGGTAAAGTTTAAGTTGAAAGAGTTCATTGTATAAATTTGAGAGGGTTTAGATTTGGTGTGAGCAATTGGTGAACAAGCAAGCATGAGTTATATAGCGTAACAATAATACATAAAAGTAGTACAATAATGTAAAAGCATAGCAATAATACATTAAAGCGTAACAATAATTTAACAAGCAAGTACAATAATGTTAAAGCATAACAATAATACATAAAAGTAGTACAACAATAAAGCATAACATCTGTATTGAAATGTCATAACATTAAAGCAAAGCAAGTACAATAATGTATAAAGCAAAGCGAGTACAATAATGTATAAAGCAAAATAGTACAATAATATAAAACAAGACAATAATGTAAAACACCTTGTTGTAGAAAGAATTGTCAACAAGCAAATGAGACTCTATCACTTGCGATATAGCCCTCGGGGTTACTAATCTTAGCAAGGCCTCGCTAACATACAAGAAATTTTCAGCATTGAATTTGTAACGCCCGAAAATACATAACCTTAATCGTCGCCGAAGTACAACTTAAGCCCGTGGGTTATGGCCCACTAATAAAATAAATAGCCTAAAATGGCCTATTAAACATACAAATGATCGTCTTTAAGCTATAATTATTTCCCATAAATACAGAGTATTCTAAATATCCCAAATATATATACAGAGTCGCTTCAACTTAATCTTTCCGAAGCATTACCGACATAATCGATTCTCGCGCCTATCTTCGAATACCCGAATAATTCCATAAAATAGGAAAAAGAGAAAACACGTAAAATAACCTAAAATGAGTTGAAAACTCGCAACTTCACTCCAAAACCCGTAAAACGGTTTTGGTTCGTAAACATTTTCATGTACAAGTATATATAATAACACTTTAGTGATCATTAACGGAGAACATTATCATTAGCCTTGAATAGTCCGCCGGCAAGGACCATTTACGTGACTTTAGTTCATTGGCAAGTACAGGTTTTGGACATATCATAACTTTCGTAATTCGTAACATAAACATCATCATATGACCTTTTGGTCCGTATCGTTCATCGTAACATAATTCCTCCACCTATGACTTGCCCATTTACCGGATCATTTCATGATTCCAAGCCAGCAGAACCATCCACTTTTATTATCATAACTTATCGACATCATATATTCTTAATTCGAATCATCCATACATCGTAAATAGAATCATAACAGACATTTCATAACATACATCAAAGATCGCCACATCATAACATATCTTATCATGCCACATAACAGATTATAACACATAATCATATCATCATAATCAACATCATATAATTGTATTCACGCATACACATATAAAACATCACATATAACATATACGGGCAATCACATAGGATGCTGGACATGAAAGGTTACCTCAAACGCAAATCCATTTCCAAGGATAAACTTCTTATAAGCTGTCTTACTTCCTTTGAGCTCCATAAACCAACGTCCGAAACCACAATATAAATAACAAAAAGAATCGAACCCACTCACGGATCTTTATATTCGAAAAAATAGTCTAACTTACTCCTTCTAATATAATCCCATTCACTGATCTCACTTCATTGCTATTCTTTGAACATCAACTAATCAATATGAATCCCATAAGCTAGCTCCAATTACTCCAACAATAATAACAATAACTATTCTAAATTTAATCTCAACTACTACTGCAAATAATCTCACAAGTGAACTTAGTGAAATCTGATTTTCATTTTGCAAATCAAGGAAGAAGGTGAGGAGATCAGTCCAATAAAAGCATCAATTGAACTAATTGGTTTAGCTAAATTAACAAAACCAAAATCAGTTTATAAAATCAGCCCCAATTAGATAACTAAGTGACTAATCTAACATTATGTAATCTTCATCCAAGCCCATCAAAAGAAAATCGCAAATTAAGCTAAATGATTCAACCACTTCAATTAGTTCTTAAGCTCCAAAAATCCATCTAATTATTCAAAGGTAATAAGTGGATTTGAATCTTACACTCATAACTATGAAATTTATAGAGAAGAATAAGAGGTAATTATACCTTTGCTCAACTTGAGCAGGGACGAAGCAAGGCACGAGAGGGGAGCTGAGCTCCGGTGAGGCGACGTAATCCGGCGAGAGCATAAGCAGGACAACTGTAGAAGAGTGGTGGTGCGGCGTGCGTCTGGCGGCATAGGCGGCCTTCGTCAACCAACGAAGATCTCGGGCAAAGCAACGAATCGAAAAAACCGGGAAGACGTGATGAAGAGCGAAAGAAGAAGGAAAACGGGCTCGGTGTTCGTCGAACTCCGGTGAGCTCGGGGAACGCCGACGAGCCAAGGGGAGGGGGGCGAGACTACAAAGCAAGGTAGGGAAGGGAGTTCGAAGAGGAGAGAGAAAAGTAAGGGGTTTGGGTTTGGGGTTCTCACGGGTAAGAGAAAGAAATAAATAGGGTTGGGGTTTCCTTTTGGGTGAGAGAAAATAACAGAGAGAAAGAGTGAGACGGGTTTTGTTTCCTCCTAAACTGACAAACATAAATGGAAGGAAAGAAAACTCGACTTGGGTTTCCTATTCGGGGTCAAATACCGCTCAACTCATTTGGATATTTAAAACCCAAAATAATTTTAAATAATAATATCTTTATAAAACTAAATTAACAAACACATTGCAACATCTCAATTACAAATTCATAATTTTTCGAACATAATTAATATAATAAATATGATTAACGCTAATTAAAACACTCTTAAAAATCGGGGTATTACATCCTACCACCCTTATAAAAGTTTCGTCCTCGAAACTTGCAATAAGTTAATCGAGGAAACAACAAGCTAAATTCATTTAAACAAAACCAAGATCTCATGCTTTCATGGCTTCGTTAGGAATTCAGCCTCCATTCCGCCATCATCTTAAGTATCTCTACTTCAACTCGACTCGCGAAATCGAGGAGCAAAGAAAACAAAAGGGGCAAACTTGTTGGCAATGAATTCCAACTAACTCATTCAGTGAGATCTCGTTTGAAATCCTTTTGATTTCCCAAACCATATAAGTTTTGTGAAATACATACTTTAAGTAAACGCATATCATGAATGACCACAAGTCAACGCGAGATACAACGAACACATTCGAGAGGTAACTAACAAAGAAAATTGAAGGTACCACATCTCGAGTAAACAAATTCACATTGCACACGCAAAAGCGCAAACCCTCAAACGGCTTGATTCATTTATACCTAACTTATTAGCCAATCCATTAAACCTATTTAAAACCTTTACGCCACGATATGGAGATCATAGCGTACCTAAATCTAACCTTAGCTCGATACCACTCGTAACGCCCGGAAATACATAACCTTAATCGTCGCCGGAAGTACAACTTAAGCCTCGTGGGTTATGGCCCACTAATAAAATAAATAGCCTCAAATGGCCTATTAAACATACAAATGATCGTCTTTAAGCTATAATTATTACCCATAAATACAGAGTATTCTAAATATCCCAAATATATATACAGAGTCGCTTCAACTTAATCTTTCCGAAGCATTACCGACATAATCGATTCTCGCGCCTATCTTCGTAATACCCGAATAATTCCATAAAATAGGAAAAAGAGAAAATACGTAAAATAACCTAAATGAGTTGAAAACTCGCAATCTCACTCCAACCCGTAAAAAACGGTTTTGGTTCGTAAACATTTTCATGTACAAGTATATATAATAACACTTTAGTAATCATTAACTGAGAACATTATCATTAGCCTTGAATAGTCTCGCCGGCAAGGACCATTTACGTGACTTTAGTTCATTGGCAAGTACAGGTTTTGGACATATCATAACTTTCGTAATTCGTAACATAAACATCATCATATGACCTTTTTGGTCCGTATCGTTCATCGTAACATAATTCCTCCACCCGGTGACTTTCCCATTTACCGGATCATTTCATGATTCCAAGCCAAAGTAACCATCCACTTTTATTATCATAACTTATCGACATCATATATTCTTAATTCGAATCATCCATACATCGTAAATAGAATCATAACAGGACATTTCATAACATACATCAAAGATCGCCACATCATAACATATCTTATCATGCCACATAACAGATTATAACACATAATCATATCATCATAATCAACATCATATAATTGTATTCACTCATACACATATAAAACATCACATATAACATATACGGCAATCACATAAGGGCCGGACATGAAAGGTTACCTCAAACGCAAATCCATTTCCAAGGATAAACTTCTTATAAGCTCGTCTTACTTCCTTTGAGCTCCATAAACCAACGTCCGAAACCACAATATAAATAACAAAAAGAATCAGAACCCACTCACGGATCTTTATATTCGAAAAATAGTCTAACTTACTCCTTCTAATATAATCCCATTCACTGATCTCACTTCATTGCTATTCTTTGAACATCAACTAATCAATATGAATCCCATAAGCTAGCTCCAATTACTCCAACAATAATAACAATAACTATTCTAAATTTAATCTCAACTACTATCGCAAATAATCTCACAAGTGAACTTAGTGAAATCCGATTTTCATTTTGCAAATCAAGGAAGAAGGTGAGGAGATCACCCAATAAAAGCATCAATCGAACTAATTGGTTTAGCTAAATTAACAAAACCAAAATCAGTTTATAAAATCAGCACCAATTAGATAACTAAGTGACTAATCTAACATTATGTAATCTTCATCCAAGCCCATCAAAAGAAAATCGCAAATTAAGCTAAATGATTCAACCACTTGAATTAGTTCTTAAGCTCCAAAAATCCATCTAATTATTCAAAGGTAATAAGTGGATTTGAATCTTACACTCATAACTATGAAATTTATAGAGAAGAATAAGAGGTAATTATACCTCTGCTCAACTTGAGCAGGGACGAAGCAAGGCACGAGAGGGGAACTGAGCTCCGGTGAGGCGACGTAATCCGGCGAGAGCAGAAGCAGGACAACTGTAGAAGAGTGGTGGTGCGGCGTGCGTCTGGCGGCATAGGCGGCCTTCGTCAACCAACGAAGATCTGGGCAGCAGCGAATCGAAAAAACCGGGGAAGACGTGATGAAGAGCGAAAGAAGAAGGAAAACTGGGCTCGGTGTTCGTCGAACTCCGGTGAGCTCAGGGAACGCCGGCGAGCTGAAGGGGAGGGGGCGAGACGGCAGCAAGCAGGTAGGGAAGGGAGTTCGAAGAGGAGAGAGAAAAGTAAGGGGTTTGGGTTTGGGGTTCTCACGGGTGAGAGAAAGAAATAAATGGGGTTGGGGTTTCCTTTTGGGTGAGAGAAAATAACAGAGAGAAAGAGTGAGATGGGTTTTGTTTCCTCCTAAACTGACAAACATAAATGGAAGGAAAGAAAACTGACTTGGGTTTCCTATTCGGGGTCAAATACCGCTCAACTCATTTGGATATTTAAAACCCAAAATAATTTTAAATAATAATATCTTTATAAAACTAAATTAACAAACACATTGCAACATCTCAATTACAAATTCATAATTTTTCTGAACATAATTAATATAATAAATATGATTAACGCTAATTAAAACACTCTTAAAAATCGGGGTATTACATCCTACCACCCTTATAAAGTTTCGTCCTCGAAACTTGCAATAAGTTAATCGAGGAAACAACAAGCTAAATTCATTTAAACAAAACCAAGATCTCAAGCTTTCATGGCTTCGTTAGGAATTCAGCCTCCATTCCGCCATCATCTTTAGTATCTCTACTTCAACTCGACTCGCGAAATCGAGGAGCAAAGAAAACAAAAGGGGCAAACTTGTTGGCAATGAATTCCAACTAACTTATTCAAAGGAGATCTCGTTTGAAATCCTTTTGATTTCTCAAACCATATAAGTTTTGTAAAATACATACTTTAAGTAAACGCATATCATGAATGACCACAAGTCACTGCGAGATACAACGAACACATTCGCAGGTAACTAACAAAGAAAATTGAAGGTACCACATCTCGAGTAAACAAATTCACATTGCACACGCAAAAGCGCAAACCCTCAAACGGCTTGATTCATTTATACCTAACTTTTTAGCCAATCCATTAAACCTATTTAAAACCTTTACGCCACGATATGGAGATCATAGCGTACCTAAATCTAACCTTAGCTCGATACCACTCGTAACGCCCGGAAATACATAACCTTAATCGTCGCCGAAGTACAACTTAAGCCTGTGGGTTATGGCCCACTAATAAAATAAATAGCCTAAAATGGCCTATTAAACATACAAATGATCGTCTTTAAGCTATAATAGTTACCCATAAATACAGAGTATTCTAAATATCCCAAATATATATACAGAGTCGCTTCAACTTAATCTTTCCGAAGCATTACTGACATAATCGATTCTGCGCCTATCTTCAGAATACCTGAATAATTCCATAAAATAGGAAAAAGAGAAAACACAGAAAATAACCTAAATGAGTTGAAAACTCAGTAACTTCACTCCAGCCCGTAAAAACGGTTTTGGTTCGTAAACATTTTCATGTACAAGTATATATAATAACACTTTAGTAATCATTAACGGAGAACATTATCGTTAGCCTTGAATAGTCTGCTGGCAAGGACCATTTACGTGACTTTAGTTCATTGGCAAGTACAGGTTTTGGACATATCATAACTTTCGTAATTCGTAACATAAACATCATCATATGACCTTTTTGGTCCGTATCGTTCATCGTAACATAATTCCTCCACCTGTGACTTTCCCATTTACCGGATCATTTCATGATTCCAAGCCAGCAGAACCATCCACTTTTATTATCATAACTTATCAGACATCATATATTCTTAATTCGGAATCATCCATACATCGTAAATAGAATCATAACAGGACATTTCATAACATACATCAGCATCGTCACATCATAACATATCTTATCATGCCACATAACAGATTATAACACATAATCATATCATCATAATCAACATCATATAATTGTATTCACGCATACACATATAACATATACAGGCAATCACATAGGGTGCTGGACATGAAAGGTTACCTCAAACGCAAATCCATTTCCAAGGATAAACTTCTTATAAGCTGTCTTACTTCCTTTGAGCTCCATAAACCAACGTCCGAAACCACAATATAAATAACAAAAAGAATCAGAACCCACTCACGGATCTTTATATTCGAAAAATAGTCTAACTTACTCCTTCTAATATAATCCCATTCACTGATCTCACTTCATTGCTATTCTTTGAACATCAACTAATCAATATGAATCCCATAAGCTAGCTCCAATTACTCCAACAATAATAACAATAACTATTCTAAATTTAATCTCAACTACTACTGCAAATAATCTCACAAGTGAACTTAGTGAAATCTGATTTTCATTTTGCAAATCAAGGAAGAAGGTGAGGAGATCACTCCAATAAAAGCATCAATTGAACTAATTGGTTTAGCTAAATTAACAAAACCAAAATCAGTTTATAAAATCAGCCCCAATTAGATAACTAAGTGACTAATCTAGCATTATGTAATCTTCATCCAAGCCCATCAAAAGAAAATCGCAAATTAAGCTAAATGATTCAACCACTTGAATTAGTTCTTAAGCTCCAAAAATCCATCTAATTATTCAAAGGTAATAAGTGGATTTGAATCTTAAACTCATAACTATGAAATTTATAGAGAAGAATAAGAGGTAATTATACCTGTGCTCAACTTAAGCAGGGACGAAGCAAGGCACGAGAGGGGAGCTAAGCTCCAGTGAGGCGACGTAATCCGGCGAGATCAGAAGCAGGACAACTGTAGAAGAGTGGTGGTGCGGCGTGCGTCTGGCGGCATAGGCGGCCTTCGTCAACCAACGAAGATCTGGGCAGCAGCGAATTGAAAAAACCGAGGAAGACGTGATGAAGAGAGAAAGAAGAAGGAAAACTGGGCTCGGTGTTCGTCGAACTCCGGTGAGCTCAAGGAACGCCGGCGAGCCGAAGGGGAGGGGGCGAGACGGCAGCAAGCAGGTAGGGAAGGGAGTTCGAAGAGGAGAGAGAAAAGTAAGGGGTTTGGGTTTGGGGTTCTCACGGGTGAGAGAAAGAAATAAATGGGGTTGGGGTTTCCTTTTGGGTGAGAGAAAATAACAGAGAGAAAGAGTGAGATGGGTTTTGTTTCCTCCTAAACTGACAAACATAAATGGAAGGAAAGAAAACTGACTTGGGTTTCCTATTTGGGTCAAATACCGCTCAACTCATTTGGATATTTAAAACCTAAAATAATTTTAAATAATAATATCTTTATAAAACTAAATTAACAAACACATTGCAACATCTCAATTACAAATTCATAATTTTTCGAACATAATTAATATAATAAATATGATTAACGTTAATTAAAACACTCTTAAAAATCGGGGTATTACAGAATTACCCAAATATAGTTCTTAACAAGAGTAAATAAAAAGGAATAATGGGAAATAAAAGAACTACTTTTATTCAATTAGATTCAAGGACATGCACAAACAAAGATGGTTTGGATATTGCAATGAATCATTGTGGAAAACAAGGCTACCTTCATAATAAGCTTGGCAATTGGAGAAAGGTTAACCGAAAGAATTATCCGAAGTACATGGAAATTCTACTAAGAAACTACCCTAATCCAAGCCGATAAGTCCATATGCTAAAACTATAGCCGGTTACTAATGAAACTAGAGAGACTCACGGGCGGATCTAGGGGGTAGCCTACCCGGCCATGCATGGCTCACCCCATCCTAAAAAAACAAGATAATTACAATATTTAGAAAGGCTGGATACTAATATCTCTGATACAGCGTACGGTAGAAGTCCTAGACTAATAAGGCAAGGTCGCGTGTTCGACTTCGACAAAGTCAACCCATGGGCTTTTTGCTTTTCTTATTTTCATCGTTGGTTCCTCTATTATACATAGTTTCAACTAGGTTTGAAGCCCGTGCGTTGCACGAGTTGTTGTTTATTTTATTTTATTGCAAATTTTTATTAAAATTATTGTTGATTTTGTGTTGTTGTAAAATGAGATTTTTCAAGATCATTGTATTTACATACTTCCTCCGTTCTTTTTCTATTACAACAATTACCACTTTAGGTAGTTTCATCTTTTGGAACCATTCCACTTTTGGTAAAAAAGAAACTACAGTTGACAATTTTACCTTTACTTTATGTTAATAAGACCATCATTAATTACCCGAATTGCCTTATAAAGTTGCGTTTACTTTAATAAGGATTTATTTGTCCCCTACTCTAGTTAACTAAAGAGGTACCTTTATGCTGGACTACCCATTTATTATTTCCTTAAAAACTATGTCCAAACCTATTAAATGGTATCCCAATAACAGGTATGACTAACAATAGCTAATACAGTTTTAACATGAATAATACCCGAATGATACTTTAAGAAAGTAGAGGGTAATAATTTAATTGATGCAGAACGTAAAAGAACACTTTCTTAAAAATTGATAAGAATGACATGGCATGCTTAGGTGGAGCTCTTTATAATATTCTAAGTATGTTATATTTAAATCAAACTCTAATTTTTACATAATCCAAAACTCTAATATGTAATTTTATCGCTATAGATTTTAGTTAATAAATTTTGTTGCAATATTATATTGTTTTAGTTTAGTTGAGTAAGGTTGAGGTATTGAAAGATAATATGTTTAATCCTGTAAATTGGACCTATTATCAAATGTTATAATCACATATAATACACTATACTTAATACTTATAGCCATTATTATATTTATCTAAAAAAAAGACTAAATAATGTCCTATAATGCATCTAATTTAATATATTTTCATGAGTTGTAACACTATATTGTAAATAGATCATATTTTGAAGCATATTTCAAGCACTCTCCAATGGTAAAAAAAATTATAATGTTTTGAATTAGGTAACAAAAGTTAAATTCAATTTACATAATATAATAATTTAGGTTGTTTATTCAAAACGCAACTCTAATTTCCTCCTATCCAAAACTCTTTTATGTATTTAAATATATGTAGAATTCTATTTTTTTCAAATATTTAAAATAAAAAACTAATGACATGACAATCTTAAGTGGCGCTCTCTATTTCATAAATTGTAGAACTATATTGTAAATGGATCTTATTTCAAGGCACATTTCGAGCACTATCTAATGGTACAAAAATTATAATATTCTGAGCAAAAGTTATACACAATTTTCATGATATAATAATTTAGGTTGTTGATTCAAATCCAAACTCTAATTTTCGCTTATCCAAATCTCCTTATATGTATTTAAATCATCTAGAACTCTATTTTTGTAAAAAATAAAAATATAAATTGATGACGTGGCAATCCTACGTGGCGCGCTCTATGAGCTCCAAATCTTGAGGAGCTCCATATGCTCCCCGAAAAGTTCCTCATTTATATATATATATTGATTGATTTTTTTACTAGCCTTATATGCACGCCGCGTGTATGTGAAGTATAAGGATCGGTGGTAACCGCTTTTGTTAGATCGGGTTTTTTTAAACTAATAGAGTGTATAGTTTTCTTTTCTAGTTAAGGTATATTGGTCAAAAGAGTGGACGCCAAAGATCTCAAGAGTTCTCATATATAATAGAGATTCTTTTTATATATTTTTCCTTTTTATATATTTTCCTTTGATTTAGGTTCTCCATGGTTGCTTAACATGTTCTCCATATTTGGTTTTCAACTTATATTTTTTGTCATTAACTTTACTTCTTAACACCTAATTTATTGCTAATAGGAGTAATAAATTTCCAAACACGAATATTACTACTATAATTTTAATTACATAATACTAAACATTGTCACTTAAAAATTTAATGAGAAACACAACCTTGTTTTTATACCATACTAGTGTCTAAGTATTTATTGTTCACTTTCTATAAATGTTACCACTTTTTTTTATCTATATTCTTGCTTTATGATTTTGTATATTCTTATGTCATTATGATTAAATTAAAAATTTTAAATAAAAAATTAAGATGAATACTATTTTTTTAATAATCCTTTGTGTTTTAATACTCTTCATACCATTCAGCTTCATCTGTCACATAATACTATTTTATTAATTTAAATCAGAATGATCCCTCTATTATTTCAACTCATATTCTTTCCACTACTAAAATGTTTAGTCTCACTCAAATAAATCTACCCTACTATTTCCTTATCATTTCTACTTATTCGATCACAAAATAATGCATGTTTCTAATCATATTTACCTATGAGTGATCTAAATAATTGTTTTGAAACAAAGTTAACGCATTAACTTTGGCCCACCCTATATAAAAATCCTAGATCCGCCATTGGTTATTCAGTGCCCCATCTGAATAACCCAATTGTCACCTAGCTATAACTCTTTAATAAGTCTGACTTCTAATTATATATATTGCCTCTATTTCTAAATACATTTATCGTTTAGTAAAAATGGATGTTTCTCAATATCCTAACACTTACCTCTTAATCTTATTTATAGTTTGTTTCTTTCTTTTCCCCACTATCATGTGGTCTTTTTTATCTTTAGGTACTTTTTTCCGTATTTGGGGCCGATTAGAGCAACTCCAATGGTGTAAAAGAAGGACTTGCTAGCAATTTTGCAAAAATACTTAGCTAGTTGCTTAACCATTGGAGATAAAATGGAAGTTTTCTTTGCTAAGCAAATTGGCTCTATAGAAGAAATTGGCTTAGCCAAAATGTCGGGCCCCACACAACAAATAAATTTTTCAAAGTTTCAATTTATCATATAAAAAAAAAGAAAAGGTGATTAGGACCTACTTAAAGAACAAAATACTTTAAATAAACCACTAAAGGGAAGTTGCTAAAGCATTTAAACTAATAGGAAGATGATATCAAGATCTTTAGCAAGATCATTTAAGCCTAACTATGGAAGTTGCTCTTACGCACGACGAAATTACAAATTTTAGTTAATTTTTAAACACAAAACTAGTTCAACTATTTGGAGGATCATCTGGCGTCTGAATTCTGAAAGAGACAAAGGCTCTCGTGGACCCACCAGCATATACATTTTCAAACAGTAGTATAGTAGTCGTACCAATATTTCATGTTGAGTTTTGTTGTTTCCCCTCAAAAAAAATCATGCTACGTTCTACATATTTCTTTTCTTTTTTAAGATAAAATGAGGCACGCTTACACGCGAGGGGTCGTGGCTTCGCACGTGCCTGCACGTGACTTATTCTAACTAGTAATTGCACTATGTTGGAGCTTTATAAATAGAAACTCTAAGTTTGTTTCAAAAGTTAATACGAAGAAATAATTTTACCTTTTGTCCCTCATTGAAAGAATATAAGGAAAGAGTAAGGTTTATAACCATTACTCTTCCTTTACCCTTTGAGTTGAGTAGCAATGAGGCTTTTAGTGGGTTAGTGGTGATGCAGGGCCAGGCCCATGGCCATGGGCTTAACTTAATTATAGTTTTGGGTCAGAAATCTGTCAGCATTTTATGACCGTATTTTATCAGTCTTAAGTTACCGTTTTCCCCTAATCTCTCTCCTGATTTACGACCATTAAACTTCCCATTATGTGACCGTTTTTCCCACGATTTCAGCCATATTCTAATCTCTTTTGGTTTTCCTCTCCCTATATATACCAGTGTTATGGGATTCTCTGAGAGAGAGAAACACACAATTACATCTTCTCCCTTTCTTTTTCCTCCAATATTCTGGGCAATATTCAAGATCGTTCTCAAACTGTTTTTCTGTCAACACCGAAAACGCAGAGACTGCGTATTCCTGGAGGTTGATTGTTGTGAGTCCGTGTGTTGTTGCGGGGTAAATTCAACTTTAGGGCAGTGATCTTCTCACGCCACGGTTGTCAGTTAAGTGTATCTATGTAGTTACCAGTTTACGTTCCTACACACCATTGCACTTGCAAATCGTCCTTCCCTATTTTGATAATTTCTCTAATGGTAGGTCTACTGTCTACTGAGGACTTGTAAAAATTGATTTGATTTGACATTCGACGAAACTGACTGACTCAAATACAAACTGACCTAACTTATTAAAGACAGGTTTGCCCATCATAGACAACAACGGAACAGATTGGTCACCCTTCGATCGGTGAGTCATTAAGGCCTGCTCTAGGTGACTTAGAAGTGCTTGAGTCAGCCGCCGGCCCCCAACTGCATCTTGACCCCTATTCAATTTTTGGGCCAATTCTGCCCGCCAAGCTGGAGGAGCGCTCATTATCCATACTGTTCTCTCTGCCGGGTGCCTATCCTACCTATCCTGTCAAGGGCCCAGTTGAACGCTCGAGTATAGATTTTCTATGCTCATGTGAACGGCCGGGGAATAAAGCTCGTAGACCTAAAAAGATCCACCAATAGGCCTGACCGGATTTTAGAGTTGAGAATTTCGAGCAATTTAATTATGGGTTGACAAATTCGTAGAATTAGGTGTCTATATGAAAATAACGTTTTTTCCCCAGGTCATCTAACTCATTTGTACTGAGAAATCATGGAAAACAATATTTATAATGTGAAATTTGATCATAAAATGTGAGAAAGTTCTTAAAATAGGTCATAATTAGTTTAAGAAACCCTAAACATGCATATTTTGTGTAGTAAATTTTTTCATTTAGTTTATTGACAAAGAAAGTAGTTTGTTTTGAATAATACTCTTGCCCTCCATACTAATTTGAACACTTTCCTTTTATGTTTGTGCCGATCGAACTAATTTGAACACTTTTATTTTTGGCATTATCTCACTATAATTATATTATTTTTCTTACCGCTCTTTTTGGTACACACTTTATCTTTATCAATAAAAGTATTCAACTTTCTCTCTCCGTCATTAAAGAAAACCTACGAACTCTTATCACATCACCTTCTTAATAAAATAACATTTGATAACCACAATACAATTAATCACCTAAAACTATGTTTCCTAACAAGTGTTCGCATCTTTCCTCGGGACGGATCGAATAAATTAAAGGTCATGTCATTTCCAGTTGCATTTGGGTCTGGGTTCATGATATTTCGAGTCGAGTTCGGGTTAGATGACTCAATTGGATATCAGGTCGTGACAAGTTTGAAAATTACATGTTATTTTGTGCATGCCTTGTGTTTGAGTTTAATTTAATTAGGGTGCATTAACTTCACCTTATTTTACCTGAACATATCAAAAGTGAATTTATTGCAGCTTATCGGAACTTACTGTAACTTATCCTAACTCATCTGAAATTATTGGAACTTATTAGATCTTAGTTTATAAGGTGTCAGAACTTATTGTAACTTATCTAAAATTATTAAAGCTTAAACTTTTTTTTCACGTGTGGAGAATGCTCCCTTATTTTAGGTTAGGTTGTGTTCAATTTATCATATTTAAGTTGATTTTTTGAATTTCTTCAAATAAAGAGTCGAAAATCTAAGTTAGCATTTTGAGTTGAGATAAATGTATACATCTGATCAAATTGGGGTCTAATTCTAGTCATATATTACTTTTGGGGACTTAAGTGCAAGTTTTCTTCGAGTCTAACTAAATTAATGTCGAATTTGGGTTATTATTATTCAGGTTTATTTTCGCTCGAGTAGTTTTGGTTCTTTTGGTTACATGTTAATGTGGGGCCAGGTTCAGGTCATTATGTTCGGACCGATTTTTGGTCAAGTAGATTAGGTTCGAGTTATTTTTGAGTACGGGTTGTGTCTCTGAGTTATGATCGGGTTTCTTTTTAATTGAAAATCTTTGTTTTTGGGTCAACGAGTCACAAATCGGATAAATGAATTTGGGTCAATTTTGCTAACTCTACATGGTTATAAATCTAGCACCTCTCTATATTTATATATCTTCTTGTTGTAGTAATATTTGGGTTCTTTTAGGTATTGTTCCCAGGGAGATATAAACATTCGAGAGTAACGCCAATTAAAAGTAAACAACATGTGCATTGTATTCTTGGACATACCTATAATTAGGTACAAATATCAGTCTCAAACTATATTTGGTGCTTATTTAGGATAATATTTGCTGATGTGGGATATTTCCCCCTCATTTAGAGCCCATCTAGATGAGTAAGTATGACAAAGAAAAAAATTACTAAAAAAGATGTTCTCTTCAGTATAAAACAACCGAATCGAACTAAACCGAACCGAACTAAATTATAACTAATTAATAATGATGATAATAATTTAAGTAATTAAACCGAATCGAATCAAAATAAGTTGGGGATAACAGACCCTAATTGCATTGAGTGGCATTTATACTAAGCGTTCAAATTGGCACGAAAAAGGCCGAAATTCCCATAAGGACAAACTTCCAGCAATTAGCAAGTTGAGTTGCATTGGCCCAAACTACCATCCCAATCCAGGTTCGCTTACTGGCTCAAAGAAAACAACCGGTTTATGGCCTGTCATATCAGACTGTTTCAATTGGCCCAACCTTGTTACTTTGTTAGTATTCCAACCATATGCTTCCTATGGTGTTTTTTCTATTAGGCACTTAGACTTTTACATTATTTACTGTTTTACAAACTCTTATTTGATTATCTTTTAGGATATATACGTTAAAAAATATGTGTAGAATTTTGTTAATTTCGCTTTAATATGTGATTTTGAATTATCAATTTTTACAATTTTTACCTATAGATAATTGGAAATATTAATTGTCAAAATTGTGCATTGACAAATGTGAAACCTTATATGATGCAATAGAAGAAAAAACGATAGAGGAAGTATGTAATACGAGCAATTTGGATTTTGTCGGTTTATTTTGTGTAGGCCACACGAGTGCTCATTTCCACATAGTTGATGGCCTTATTCACTTTTTTTGTTTGGGATTCATTGATCACTTGTTTGTTAGGCCGCGTGATTTCACGTTTCCTCATTTTTATGTTTGGACAATCAAGAAATAATTGTTAGAAACTGTTTGGGCTCCTTTAATCAGCAGCCCCATAAGGAAGCACAGGCCAGCTAAAGCATGGGACAGGTGGCAACTGTGGGTCCCACTTGAAAGTTGACCTAATCACCAGTATTTGGGAAGCCTCTAAAAGCTGAAGCAATCATTGCCTGAAAAGGTAACATGCCCATTGCTACCAAAAAGGCCCATCTGAATAATGTTTCCTGTCTGGGAAATCCCCAACACTATAAAAACCAACTGCCTCATCAATGAACAGGTATTCAATTCTCACCTAACAAACTAGAGCATCTCTCTCTAGACTTGACTTCTCTCTCTACCTCAATCACATCTGACTTGAGCGTCGGAGGGGCGATCCCGGAAACACCCCCGGGGTAGTCTGACCTTGTTTTGCAGGATTCAGGCATAAGGACATCGGAGCTCAGGCGAACAATCTCGGGGCCCACATCACATATCTCATCCAATTACAATCCTCAATTTCTTAGCAGAAACAGAAACTAACAAATAAGTGTGTGTTTTTTTCATCTTAAAAGCAGATTTTTCACGATAAATAAGTTTTGGTAAGTAATTTTTTTTGAGGGGTCAAATACTTTTCATTACGCTTAAATAAGTCCAAAAAAGACCTAGAAAATTATAAGATAAGATTCAATAAGTTCACTTTTGAATTAAAGTGAAGAAAAATGGTCCTCCAAAGTGATGTTTTGTGAAAAACTACTTTATAAGAAAATTTTGTGAAAAACTGCCTTATAACGCATTATTTGTGCCAATAGTACCTTTTGTAGAATTTTAAAGGATTTGAATTGAATTTGGCAATGCGACTCGCACGTGACTTTCAATAACTTATTAAAATTGTTTTTACATTTGAGTGATTTAGAGAATAGACGCTTTGGGGGTTTTCATTTTTCAATATATTACTTTTCAGACATTTGAGATGGCGTGACATTGTGTGAAGTTCGAGTACCCAATATCACAACTTTATAAACAGTCTTTTAAGCTCTGAATTCAATACTTTCTATCAATTAAAATCAATTCATTAATTTTAAATGATATCACTTCTAGATATTATGATATGATCAGTAATTAAATTTGAAACATACTCCTCACTATATAAACAACCTTGATAAGACGGACAATATAAAAAACTATAGGAACTTGAATTGAAAGAGGTTTTTATCTTAACATATGAGTATGGGCCTACAAATTGAAATTGCATCCTTGTAAATCATGAGAAAGCAGATCGTGCTCCAGGGCCCATGCACGAGTATTTTTTTAACAAGTCACTTTTGGTAATTTGATATTTCCGTCAAAAAAAATATTTGTAATGTATCTTTTTTTATTATTATTATTTTGAAAGATTTATTCATCTTTCTTTGACAGTAGATAAAATTTGGAAAAGCCCCAAACCTCCGACGGAAAAAAGATAAAAGGGAAAAACTACAACTCAATGACATATGATGCATCATGGCCCTTCGCATGGGTGACAGATCCAATCATATAATTATAGGCATTAAAACAAAAAGAAAGCAGTAAATGATTTTATTTTTGTAAAAAGAAATCTTCATCAAAGCAACACGAGGCCTCCAAGTAGTCAAGTAGCCGTTCCTTTTTTTTCCTTTGTCTTTCTTGGTTGGCTTGATACTTTATCCATTTTTAAAAAATAGAATAAAGGAACACTAGTTTTTTCCTTTTATAAATACTATATTTAAATACACGCAATGCGTGCTTCAAGTTATAAGAAGATGTACAATTGTCATAATATATAAGTATTAACATTAAATTGTAACACATATTAAAAAAATAAAGGGCATTAAAGGTATTTCAAGTGAACACCAAGCTCCTTAAGAGATTGCAAGATTTGAACTTTCACACTACAAACATTACGAGATTTATCGATTGGATAAAGTCCAAAGTCCAAATCCAAACTTATCAAATAGGATAGACTGAAAAAATTGACTGGATTTGGACTAAAATTTAAAAATTAAGGTTATGTTCAGTTCACCTTATTTTTGCTTATTTTAGATCAGATCAAATAAGTTCATATCATGCTTATATTTAAAAACTTATTATTATAGTTATTATTGTTGTTATTATTATTATTATTGGTATCATGATTATTATGATGATTATTATGATTATTAGTATTACTAACGCTATTATTATTATTATTATTATTATTATTGTTGTTGTTGTTGTTGTTGTTGTTATTATTATTACTACTATTATTATTATTACTTTATATGATTACTATTACTATTAATACTACTACTATTTACTACATTTGTTCAAAAGGATTATTATTATTATTGTCGTTGTTGTACTTATTAATTATTAATATTGGTAATTATTAATGTCGTTGCTATTTTTTTTTTATTCGGTAATTAACTGGCCCAAGCAGGGACATCCCTCATGAGTTGGGGGGTAAGAAGGGGGATCCCAACTCATAAGAAAACTTCCAGAGACTGAAAAGTGGGGATTTATACCCACAAGCAAATATTTACACAAACTCCCCAAATTGGGGCTTGATGAGAGTCGAACACCCGACCTTAAGGTTGGGAGATAGGAGCTCCAACCATTGGGCTCCCACATGATTCTCATTAATGTCGTTGCTATTATTATAAATTTCATTGATATCACTATTTCAAGCTATTTGTGTTCAAGAAGAAAAATGTTATTTTGGCATTTGTACGTGTTCTTTTTTATATTTGTTCTAATTAACAATTTTGATATGCGATGTTCTTTTTGATGTTGTACATGTAAAGAACATGATAATAGTATATGATGTTTATTTTTTTTAACAATTTTTGCAAAATAAAACATGAGTAGCAAGGGATAACCTAATGGTGTTGGCATTACCTTCAAATTTCCCCCTACACGGGATTTCAACTTATTTTTAAAAACAAAGTTTATATAGAACATGACAATGATATAACAAGAATATTTAACAATTTTGTTCAAGATCATATGATTATATATATATTTATAGGTTTATTTATAATGAAAAAAGAACAATTGATTGATATAACAAAAAAATGTTGTTAATTAAATCCAAACATGTCATCAATATAAAATAACATATTTTTTAATTATTTTTTTTGAGGGGAGATCTATCTTTTATTTTTAGAATGTGTTCTCTGTATATATTTTGTATGCTCTTTCAATATATGTTCTTTTTTATTATCATTATATGTTCTTTCATTACTACCTAAATTCTTATTATAAACAGACCTTAGACATGAGCAATATGTTCTTTTTACCATAAACAATAGTATTTCTTTAACCTAAGATATGTGTTCTTTTATATTTAATTGTATGTTCATATACTATGTGTTCATTAAAAAAAAACTAATTATACTATTATTATTATTATTATTATTATTATTATTATTATTATTATTATTATTATTGTTGTTGTTGTTGTTGTTGTTGTTGTTGTTATTAAAAGTTGTGCATAGTAATAAATGATAGTAATAGTAATACAAGTAATGAAATACAAAGTAATAATAATATTAGTTATAATATGTTTTATAAAAGATAAGTTCACATCAGATCAGATGAGTTCATATCAGATCAGATTATTAAAAGTTGTGCATAGTAATAAATGATAGTAATAGTAATACAAGTAATGAAATACAAAGTAATAATAATATTAGTTATAATATGTTTTATAAAAGATAAGTTCACATCGATCGATAAGTTCATATCGATCGTATAAGTTCAAATCGATAAGTTCATATCATATCGATAAGTTCGGATCGTACCGCATCAGAAAAAATAAGTTCGGATCGGATCGAATAAGTTCAGATCAAATCAGATCAGATAAGTTTAGATCAGTAAAAATAAGGTGAACTAAACATAGCCTAAAATTCTCAATTTCAAGTTTCAACACTGAAGAATTGGCTCCAAAAAGTTTGGATTGTTAAGAATTTTGTATTATAGGATAAATTTCTCTTATTTACATGCTTCTTTACATTAGTAACTATTTTAAGAGAAATGTTGCTATTTATTATATACTGATTCGGTTTCAATTTGCATCTGAAGTATTATTTGGTTTTCAAAAATTAATTGTGCCAAAATGGTTTTTTTTTTAAAAAAAATTGTCCAAAAGTGAAACATTATTTAAATTTTGGACTAGACTCGGATTGGATTTGGACTTCAAAAAAAAAGTTTGGACTATATTGGATTAGACTCGTGAATAGTTTGGATTAGATTTGACCGGATTTGGACTCAACTTCTCTAGTCCATAAAACTTTGTATAGGATCTGGGCTTGTCAAAATCCAATTCAGTCCATTCAATAATAAACATACTCCCCTTTAACTATCTATTGATGACCTGCCAAAAAAAATCTATTATGATGTATATACAAGAAAAAAATATTCATGTAGAATCTAGCTACGCTTACATTCATCTCAATATATACCAGAAGTGAATGAATCAACTTTTTATAAATCCACTTTTTATAATTTTAACTTATAGATAACCATAGATATTAGCATAAACTCTATATATTACAATTTGCATTTGTAACAAAACAAAAATTACATTGAACGAATTGAAGACGAAGTATCATGGAGTAACAAGTTAAAGAACTTTTATGGTTGAGGTCCTCGTGGGAGCCCAATGGTTGGTGCTCCCACCTCCCAACCGCAAGGTCGGGTGTTCAACTCTCATCACTCTCCAATTTGGGGAGTTTGTATAAAAATGTTTGCTTGTGGGTATAAATCCCCTCTACCCACCTAACGAAATTGTCTTCTACAATGCCTACTAACTTTAAAGAGGTTGGTCTTCTGACCAATTATCTTTCCCCGAACCAAAAAAAAAAACTTTTATGGTTTTAGAAAGCAGACCAAAATCTCTATTCAAAATCATTTTTATATTTTACTAACAGTTTCTAATCTACTTAACTCTTATATCACGCCACAATTTTGACCATAATATATCGTAAAAGACAAAATTTACTGAAACACAACTGATATTTCTGAATGGAAGTATGAAACACAACTGATATGTTTGAAACATGAAAAAATATGAAAGTACAAGTAAAATAAAATCTATAAGGGAATGAAAATATCATATTATGACTTATTACCTATAAAACCGGTGGAAGTCCTTATAAAAACAATGACGGAGGTTGAGTTTCTTCCTCATAATATTATACAATTTACTTAGATGACCTTTCTCTTGAGGGTGAAACTTAAATCATCTAAGATAATAGATAGAGAAATATTTGTAACAACAAAGGTATCCAATTCTTGCATCAGGATTGATATAAGATGACCTTTTCTTTCAGGTTTATCAATAATCCCTTCCATAAATGGATGTGCATAAACTATGAAATGGAAAAAGTAGATGGTATTTTGCTAATATTATTTTTTGAACTAGTGAAGAATTGTATTGTTGAATTACAAGCCCTTTTTCATTGTATGAATTGCAATTATTAATTTTTATCCCTTACCTTACATTTTTTTAAAGTATTACTTTGGTTTTATTAATTTGCCTATAGTGATCTATTCTAATTTGAATATTAACTTTTTTATAGTGAGAGTAACCAATATTCTTGCAAATTACAATCCACCTCTTTTAAAGACTTTGCTCCTTGTTTCTCAGCTATAGAATCTCAGTTGGAAGACAAAATGATCCCGACTCATTCCTTGTTGGGTCGACTTGATTTCACTATGAAGGTGACTACTTTCCGAAAGATTGCCCATTCATTAGGGATTGCCTTGGCTCCCATGCAACTTCAACACTATAGTATTACCATTCCTCTTCCGTAAATTCTGGTGTAATTGTTACACTATAACTTACGTGTAATAACTCATAACCTAATATTTAATAACCCATAAATCACCATTCCCTTAAACCCTCACGCTCTCTCTCTCAACCATTCACTCTCTCTCGCCTCCTCTTTACTGTCATGCGCCTCCCACCACTGCGAACCACCTAAGAACTGCTAACCTTCTCCCATTTTCGTATTCTAGGGTTTCGAGCTTCATCGAAAGAAACAATGGCGTACACCACTTGAGAATCGCCAAAATTCTCCGATTCCAAATTCTAGGGTTTTGAGCTTCGTTGGGAGCTACAATGGTGGACATAAATCACGTTCATTAATTAGGTTAAAGATGAACACACACCATTAGTACTAATATAGGGGCATCGATGTCCAAGGAGCTGCAAACATGGCAAAAGCGACAAATATTTAGCTGAGGAACCGACCTACAGTCCCGAAATTGTATTGTAATGGGGCCATGTACACTTTCTTGAATGGAGGCAAATAAATGACGGTTTCGTACACTTTCTTGAAATTGGGCGTTTCATTTGTAGTTCGAAAAAAATATAAGATTCGTATTTACAACTTGCTAATTAATGGGGACTATTTTCAAAAGTTTAAACAACAAAACTTTAATGAATTTTGCGGATACCAAGAGTTGAAATCATAATCTCATTGTTCCTTCCCTTACAGTTTTACTACTGAGTACTGATCCAAATGTTTCTCTTTTGTCTTTTCTTTAAACAATTAAAACAAATATATTTTGGGGCCTTTATATCTTAGGGACCCTATTCCGTCGACCTAATTGCATGAGCCAAGAACCGCCCCTGCCTCTAGTCGTGAATTCCGGTGAAATTCACCGAAAAATAGAAAGTGAACGCCATAACCGGGAAAAGAGAAATAGAGTATTAGGAGAGAGAATCGGTGTCCAAGGAGCAGCAAACACGACTAAAGCGACAAATATTTAGGCGAGGAACCGACCTTCGCCCCGAAACCCGATGAAATTCGTCGGAAAACAAAAAAGGGGACTCCATAAGTGCAAAAAGAGAAAGAAGTAGGAGAGAAAATGGTAGAAGAAGAAGTTATCAAGTTGAGAAATCATCCATGGAAAAGGTGTGGCATGAAGAAGGAAGAAGAAGAAATGAGTTTGATTTATTTATTGAGTGGAGAAGGAAAGTGAGGAGATATCAGAATTGCAGATTTTGTCAGTGCATTAACAATTCATTTTATTATTACAATTTAAATATGATACGAAACATACCAATAATAAAAGGAAAATTTGTCAGAAACCACATTTTATAATCACTTTTTTGTGAGAAACCACCTTTTAAAAAAAAATGGTTAATTAGCCACCTTTTTGGTTCTTTTTTCTGTTGGAAGCCACCACTTGCCGGAATCCGGCGTTGACCTCGCTTTCCCAAGCATTGACCATCATTTTTTCGCCATTTTCTCGCCATTTCTTCCACCTAGGATGCCGGCGGATGCGAGGGGGCAGGGGGCTTAGGGGCTGGGAGGGTGGGGATGGTCGTGGGGGGGTTTCTCGGTGGGTTGCGAGGGGGACGGGGTTTGCCGGCGGATGCGAGGAGGGAGGGGGTTCTTAGGGGGGATGCGAGGAGGGAGGGGGGTTGCCGGGAGATGCGAGGGGGGGAGGAGGGAGAAGGATAAAGGGGCAAAAATGGCGAAAATTTGATGGTCAACGCCGAAAAATTGAAGTCAACGCCGGATTCCGGCAAGAGGTGGCTTTCAACAAAAAAAGAACAAAAAAGGTGGCTAATTAACCAATTTTTTTTAAAAGGTGGTTTCTCACAAAAAAGTGATTTTAAAAGGTGGTTTCTGACAAATTTCTCATAATAAAATGAAAGAGTTCTATAAAATGGCATGAAACAGTCCAAAATGATATGACACAGATGACATCATAGAAAATTGAAATGACATGAAACAGATAAAAAAAATGATATGACACATATGACAAAATGACATCAAGCAAAGCTGAAATGACATGATGAAGATTATGAATGATATGAAGTCAATCACAAAATGATATCAAAACAAGAGTGAAATGACGTGAAACAAATCAGAAATGATATTAAAAACATAAGGCATAATGACATCAAAACAAAACTCAAATGACATCAGATAAAGGACATCAGATTCATGTCGATCATTATTTGTATAATCCATATCATTTTTATTGGAGTATGTGTCATTATGTTGTCCTTATATACGCGTGATATTTTATTACACAATAAGGCTTTGTTCTTTTGACTGAAATAATGGAAATTCAGTTCAATTCAAGCAAATCAATTTCATTTTAGTTCACTTCAGTTCATAACTTTTATTATTATTATTATTATTATTATTATTATTATTATTATTATTATTATTATTATTTTATTGTTATTGTTGTTGTTATTATTATTATTATTATTATTTTATTGTTATTGTTATTATTATTATTATTATTATTATTATTATTATTATTGTCATTGTCATTATTGTTATTATAATAATAATAATAATAATTATTATTATTATTATTATTATTATTTTGTTATTGTTATTATTATTATTATTATTGTTGTTGTTGTTGTTGTTGTTGTTGTTGTTGTTGTTGTTGTTGTTGTTGTTGTTATTATCATGGTTATTATCATTGTTATTATATTTTTATTGTTATTTTTATTATTAAGTTTATTATTAAGATTATATTATAATGATTATTATGATTATTATTATTAATATTATTATTATGATTATTATTATTATTACTTTATTAATATTATTGTTTATATTATTCTTATTATAATTATCATTATTGTTATTATTAACATTACAATTATTTATTAGTATTGTCATTATTATTATTATCATTCTCATTATTATTATTATTATTATTATTATTATTATTAATATATTATTACTATTATTATATTTATTATGATGATTATTATTATGATTAATGTTTATCATTATTATTATTTTATCATTATTATTATTAATAATAATAAAAATATTATTCTACTTGTTGTTTTTGTTATCATTATTATTACCCGATTTATAATAATATTATTGTTATACATATTATCAGTATTAGTATTGATATTATTGATATCATTAATATAATTATTTGATTAATATAATTATTATTAACATCACATCAAATGTAATGGCATTATTTTTATTTTTATTGATATATTAATATAGTTAATTTTATTTAATATTATTATTAATATTATTAATTATTTTCATTATTATTATTAATGATAATAAAAATAAAATTCTACTTGTTTTTATTAATATTACTCAATTTAAATATAAGTTCAGTTCAATTCAGTTCAGACAATTTAAGTTCCGTTTAGTTCAGAGTTTTCAGACAAATTAAGTTCAGTTCAGTCCAAAAGAATAGAGCCTAAGTTATTGAAAATTCTTTGGTGGTCATAATTAAAGATGACCATTGAGATCTAGTGGTCCTGAGTGATTTCAAGTTTTAAATTGTGGGCCAAGAATCATTCAAATCTATTAGATTTTCATAGTCATCTTTATCATGACCACCTTAAAAATGCTCGTAAGTTATGGTGTAACATGTTATACTCAAGACCAATGTTATCAGGATCGGGTTCCTACTTTGGATTGTAAGGGTTGGTAGGATCGAATCGGCAGGATCGAAAGATCCTACAATATAGAGTAAATTAGTGATAATTATGCTATAATGTGGTAAAAAGACTCATGTTAGAACTTTGCACACATTAATAATGATGTTTTTCATTCCCAAATGGTAACATATGACCAAAAGATAATATTTGGAATTATTTTGTGAAATTTTATGATAGAATCGGATCATAGAATCGCAGGATCGTAGAACCGTGTTATGATCCTATACCATGTGAAATTTGATAGTTGGGTAGGATCGAAAGATCCTATTAAATTAAGATTCTATGTAGGATCGGGATCGAAAAAGTCATTTCGAATCGTTCAATCGTAGGATCATAAGATCCAGATCTGGATTTTAACAACAATGCTCGAGACGCACTCTTCTTCTTTTATTCTTTCATGTCATTCCCATGTACTAGTTTAAGTATATGACACTATAATTTTGTATCAGTTTAAAGCATGCTTAATCAATTGAAGCTATATATTTATTACTTTAACCATTTTTTTCAACTTAGGTATATTTTTCAGCCTATGGTACATTTTTCACTTTATGATATATTTTTAAATTTATGGGATAAAGTTATGAGTTTTGAGTTGAGCTGTCTCAGTTAATTTCACCTGAGACTTTTCATCTTATCAAATCGTGTTTGAGTTAATTTTGCATTCATGGTCTCTTATGTTTGGGTTTCTCTCGATAATCTTATTCGTGTTATGTCGATTTTAATTTTTTTATCGTTTTGGGTTAGAAATTGTGAGCTCTAAGTATTGTACGGTGACATAGATACAACATGTCTTGACGACTAGTGTACGGACTTGGTTTTGGGGTTCCTAAATCTTAACGTTTCTGTGTCATGTAGTGATTTTTTTTGAGGGGACTGTCATGTAGTGTTTGGATGATGCATAAACATTTTTCATTATTTTTGAGAAGTTCTATGAACAAATTGAATTAATGATATTTGTAGTATAGTAAGTACACACTTGGACGAACTCAGGCACCGCACTCATTGTGTGACTGGTTGGCAGTTGGGTCATTTGACATTTCAATGCCCAGTTTTGCAAGTTCATCAATTTTTTTACTTTATAAAGATGTTGTTTGGTTGAATAGAGGGAGTAGTTTTTTTCATGAAAATTTGTTTTTCTCTTGAAGTTCCGCTAATAGTTATTTAGTTCTAAAAAAAAAAAGTTATTTAGTTGTTCATGGAAATTAGAAAAAACTTCCCATGAAAAGTTATACTACGTACTTACTTACCTAGGTCCCCCCTAGGTAACTTTCTCTATTTTGTGAAAAGTACAATTTCTTAGAAAATACAATTTCATACATTTTTGCCAACCAAATAACCTCACCTTAATTACTTTTTAGGAAGTTCCACTTTCAATATATTTTTATGTCAACCAAACAATACCAATATTTTAATGCGAAAGCCAACAATCTCTATCTTGATTGATTATTTCTTTTCTCTTTCTTGCTAAACAAAGAAAAAAAAAATGAAAATTGAACCCGACTTAAATAACTTAACATTTTGAGAGATTGTACCGATAAACCGACTCTCTAAGGCTCTGTTCTTTTGGACCGAATAAATCAACCGAACCGAACCGTCCAATCAACCGAATCGAACGATTCGAACCGAATCGATCCGAACCGAGTATTATTAATAATTACAAGTAGAGTAATATTTTTATCATCATTGATAATGATAATAATTAATAATATTAATGATAATAATAATAATAATAATAATAATAATAATATTAATACTAATACTAATAATATGCATAACAATAATATTCTTGTGAATTGAGTAATATTAATAATAACAAGTAGAATAATAACGATATGAAGTAATAATACTCCATTATTAATATAATATTTTTCTCCAAGATTGCTATTCGCAAGTCAATATATACATGAAAACCAACAAAGATGTTTCACGCCTAATACCGTAGAATAGTAACAATTGCATGCATGACTCCTAATTCTAAGCAAATGAATATAATATAATATAATATAATACTCTCTCCGTCCCATAATATAAGTCCCCTTTCCTTTTTAAGTGTCCCAAAATATAAGTCCCTGCTTTTTATTTTCAATCAATAATTATGCCCAAAATGCCCTCATGAAAATAATCCAATGCACCATTATTAATGATAAAATGGAATCTTATACCCCATTGTACTCTTCTACACATTAAACCATGCAACATTAATGGTCAGCTTTTATTTTTTGTTAAAAAGAAAAAAAACAATGTAGGTGTTTCCCAATAAAAATGAATTTTTTTATTCAAATAAAACAAGATTCCACTTTACCTTAATTCCCGTGTAAAAACAGAATCAGGACTTATATTATGGGACGGGGAGTATAATATAATATAATAATAATAATATTATAATACTAATAATAATAATAATAATAATAATAATAATAATAATAATAATAATAATAATAATAATAATAATAAGAATAAGAATATAATAAAAATAATAATAGTAATAATAATAGTAATAATAATAATAACAATAATAATAATAACAATAACAATAATAATAATAATAAGAATAAGAAGAATATAATAATAATAATAATAATAATAATAATAATAATAATAAGTTAGTTTGAACTGAACTAAACTGATCTGATCTGAACTGACTGATCTAATCTGATTTGAACTGAACTGAACTTAATTTCCATTTATTTAGTCCAAAAGAACATAGCCTAAATGTTTCCATTGAGATGAAAGATATCGGTCGTCCGGATAAGATAAATTGTTTGCATGAGATATTTTGAAATTAATAAAAAGTATTCAGAAAACCAATCAAGATTGGATCCCATAATACAATACTTCAACTGTTTTTCTAAAATCCACTTACTATAAATAGGTCCAATAATCAAGAAAAATAACAAAAAGACCAACTTTGTGTGTCTTTTAGTTGCCTTAAGGAGAAAAGACTAGAAGTGAGACCCATTTGTGGGGGTGATAAATGAGAAAACAAGTTTGCCAAACAAAGAACAACGTAAAGTGTGGTAGAATTTACAACGGATGTAAACATAAAATGGGTAGAATTTAGGAAAATGAAGGAAGTATCTTATAATCAAAAAAGTTGATGCTACATGTAAGTTTCTTGGGCACTTATGTTTAATCATTCTTATTAAAAGTATTAAATTTGAACAATATATTATCCTAATTTTCCTCTCCATTTTCGAGTAAGACCTATTTTTTGGACTAAATTTGACTTTATTGAACTAAAGTAAACTGAATTGAATCTACGCCGAACCGAGTTAATGAATCGAATTGAACTGAATTAAAATGATCAACACTGTAGTTCAAAGAATGGGACCTTACTTCAATCCTTAACGGATAAATATGAGTAGTAAAATCTAATGGATAGTTAGACAAGGATTTAATTATTATATACTTCCTCCTTTTCTTTTTAAATACAACAAGTGCACCTTTTTACTATTCACACTTATCACTTTGACTAAGATTTGTGATTTGTATATAATGATGAACATAGTCAAGTGGGATCTTGTTAGATTTATCGCGTGACATACTTTCATAATATGTAATTTTAATAATTTTTAATTATATGTAAATATAGATATTTGTGGTCAAAGTAATACTTTGAGATGTGTAAAAGTGCATTTGTTGCATTTAAAAAGAAACGGAAGAAGTAGTTATTTTGCCACGTTGAAAGCATACAATTGCAAATAGATAAAAATTATAATGGATGGTAGAACTGGAACACAAGTGTTACTTGTACTACTAAAGTATAACATGAGTATGTAATTACTTCAATAAAAATTAATTCCATTTTAACGCGATGTTTTTTAAAATTTATAATTCTAAATGAAACATGAAAATCAAGGTTGTTCTTAAATAAAAAACATTAATTTACAACTCCTTACTTAAACTCTCTTAATTACTGAAGGTTAACTAAATCTAAACAAGAAGCTAATACAACTAAAATTAAAGAAAAGTTCATTTTCAAAATCCATAGACGCGATACATAATTATACATTTGCGAGTGTTGTTATTACCTTGTAAGAACCAAGTTCATGAAATAATTGTTGCTGCCTAAATTATTAAAATTAGACATACCGTATTATCTTGTCTAAAATAAATTGGCTAAATAAGTTTTGCTATCTTGGGGCAACGCGTGCGCTGCACGCGTTGCAACAACTAGTGTGTACAAAAGTGAAAGTTTTGGGAGCATATAGGGCAATATCTAGAACAACGAAGGTAATTTAATAATTAAAGTAAATTTCTATTTCCCAATTCACAACCTTACATAATTAGAAATTAACAACATAACATTGTTAGGAAAAATACAATGAATTTAATAAGTGAACTAATTAGAGTGTTTATACTTCCCCTATTTTGTTTTAGATGACCTAGGCCTGTTTCTTTAAACAATTTGCCGATGTAATACTTTAAACCTAATATCTTTAATGATTAATAAATAAAAATTACAAAAATTAATATTTAAAAAATATATACATTGAGACAAATCTAACAAGATTCTACATAAGTATAGCCAAAATAATCTATGTGAATATTGTCAAAGTCAAAGTGTGTCAACTTTAAAAACAAAGGAGAAAGTAATTAACAACTTAATATAATTAAAAATCCTAATAACCTTACTATATCGCTTTTCTAACTTATGCATCACGCATATTTACGTATTAGTTTGTTTATAAAGCAAATTATGATCATAAGATTTTTTTTAATGGGTAAATATTTTATTTTATATGCTGGGATTATTACTCCTATCATTACTATATCTAATAATTTCTCCTTTTTTCCTGGGGGAAGGGGGGAGGGGAGGGGGTTGGCAAAGCCTCCCTTTATAGTCCCCTCATATTTTTCGCACATAATTTGCACAGTTTACATATTGCTTATTTGAACAAAATATACTTCCTCCATTCGGTTTTGAATGAAACATAGGGGGTTGGCATGAAGACTTAGGAGTAGGGGTGTTCATAAATATCCGATTCGGGCGATCCCTATTTTACGCATATTCAATCCACTTTTTTAGTTTTCGGATATTCGAAAATTTTCGGATCGCTACAGTTTTTTTTTCCCGAATATCCAAAACATGGAAATTTTTCCTTTTTTTTTTCGGGATACCCGATCCGAAATATACGTTTTTAAGGCCAGATATCCGATGATCCGAAAACATATTTTATGAACTTTTCCTTTAAAAATTTCATTTTTAGCTTTCGGATATTTGATGATCCGTCCCGGAAATTTTTGGATCGGATCCGGATCGCATTTTTCCTGATCCAAAATTTCGGATCGGATCGGATATCCGAAATGAACACCCCTACTTAGAAGAGCGAGAGAGATATAAATAAAGAAAAAGAAGGACTCAATGTGATAAAGCAAAAAGTAAAGAGAAGTAAATAAAATAAATCAATATTTCATTTATTTTAAAACGGCCCAAAATAATAAGTGTTTCATTTATTTTAAAGATAAGGTGTGACAAAGACATAGTTTAAGTTCCTACCAAAGGAAGTACTACTATGTTATTTGGAGGGGTTGGAGGTAGTATATTATTTGGAGGGGTTGGAGGTGGTTAATCAAAATCAAATACAATCCTACCAAAAAGAACACTAGCAATAATTTTCTAAAACTCCATAAATTCAAATCCAAGGTGTCATTCACAAAACTTTCTAACCCATCTTTTCCCTTTATTTTTCCCCCCTGGACAACTTTTAGTCTTTAAAGACCCCTCCTCCTCCCTTATCTCTCCCCATTTCATCCACTATTTACCAACTTTGTTTACACGGATCACCAAACAGGGCACAAACCCAAAGTAAAACCAAAAACCCTCATCTCATTTCCTCTCTCTCTCACACACATACTTTCTCTCTCTAAAAAAAAAAAAAAAAAAAGAGACCACCACCAAAAAGATAAAGTGGAGAATTCAAGGTCATCAGAGGGAGGAGGGTTTCTCTGCTGTTTCTTCCCTAGAGAGAGAAAACAAAAACACACAGAGAAAAATAAACCTGTTGTTGAACAACACAAACAACAACAACAAAATCAACAACAAGAAGAAGAAATGACGCAGAATGCCCAAAAAACAGAACAACCAACTCCAACAACGCTGCAAAACGTTGTTAATTCAGGGAGTTTGAGTTTCAACAGTAGTATAAATTCTACAAGTGGTGTTAATGTTAATGTTGGAGATGAAGAGATTACTCGTTCTGCTTTGTCTAACTTTAAGGCTAAAGAAGAAGAGATCGAAAGGAAGAAGATGGAAGTTAGAGAGCGTGTTCAACTTCAGCTTGGTCGCGTTGAAGAAGAAACTAAACGTTTAGCCTTGATTCGTGAGGTTTATTTTCTCTTCTCTTCTCTACCCTTTTTTTTTTTTTTTGCTTTTTTAAGTGTTTAAGGAGGGTGAATTAACTTACCCTTTTGAGATTTTTATGACTTGGTTTTTTTTTTTTTTTGAGTGAAAAAAGGTATATGGTAATTTAACTTACCCTTCTGGGATTTGTATTTTTTTTTTCACTAATTTGTGGGTAATTTTGATTTTTATGACTTGGTTTGTGTGGAAAAAGGTATATATTCTTGCTAACGGTCTAATTTAACTTGTAAAGTTTGAAATTTTGGGTGTAATTCTTTCATTTATTACTGGAAAAATGACAGACCCATCTTAGGGTTTCTATGTTTTTTGTTTTGTTAAATTTTCTGCTTTTTTCTCTTACTTTTGTTGATTTTGATTTTTAAATCTTGGGTTTTTTTTTTCATGAGGAATTTTTTTTTTTTTTAATAAAAAAATAGAAATATGGTTGAATCTTGCTAACGGTCTAATGCATCGAGTAATTATTTAAGTTTGGGTGTAATTCTTTCATTTATTGCTCAAAAAAATTGCATATTGGGTGACAAAATGACAAACCCATTTTAGGGTTTCTATTTTTATTTGGTTAAGAGGGTAAAATTGGAAAGTCATTTTGTGAAATCATGATTTATGTTGGTTTATTATTGCGATTGTGGCTTGTTAAGATGTTTATGTGAGTGTTAGTTACTTGATCTGTGAATTTAAGATGTACCCATATAGTTTTTGTTTCATGTAATTAGTATTTTGAAGTTGTGTGGTTGAATTAAGTAGGAAATTAGCCATTTTTGGTGGGATCTTACTTTTATTATAGCATAATTGAAAGAAAAGGGAATTTCTGTTACCATGTGAAATTGTGAATCAAGAGCAGGTTGAATTAGGTGGAAAGGTTTAATTTTTCTGTTGTTGGGAATCTTTCATATATTTGCAAATTGTTACCGTTGAAGATAATTGACAGGTTGTCCTTTAGCAAAACTCAACGTCAAGTGTACTGAAAAAGATATTATTATAATTTGTTTTTAGTGGAAGCTGAGGAAAAATATGGGAGTTTGTTTCTTGTGTTTTTCATTTGTTTGATTGCTAAGTGAAGCAATTAATGATTTTTGGAAGTGTTCTTCCCCATATATGAAGGAATTCACAAAGAATAAAAATAAAAATAGAACTTGTTTTACATTAAGATTAGGAAGTTCTCAAAAGAAAATAAAAAAGGACTAGGAAGGTGGTTAGTTAACTTGTTTATCTCTTCTTTGGGGTGTACTTGCATCATAATGGACCATTTCTGATCTCAGAGAGCAATAGTGTGCAATTGAAGTTAGGAAGAATAGCCTAATGTTGGAAAAATTGGACATTCTGTAGTTGTTTCTTCGTCAAAGTATTTGAGTACAATTGTAATACGTATAGTTTCGAAGGAGCGTAATTAGAATAGTAGTGGTTAGACCCTTCAAGTGATCATGTTTGAATTATTCTTAGGCCGCAAGCACAAATGGATCTTATCAAACTTTATCCATGCGCACAAATGACTATTCATCTTGAATATCTCATACTTGTCAATCCTTACTTGTCCATGTGTTCGTTGAGGTTGAAGGTTAGACGTGAAGATGTTGACCATTGGGAGGTTGTGAAATCTTAATGCTTATGTCTGATAATTTAGTTTTGATAAGATTGTCTTGTCTGCAGTCGTTATGATGTTATTGTGTTCCTGTATACAAATCTAATTGAAGTACTTTTCTATGTTATGGAACTTGTAGGAGCTTGAAGGCATGGCAGATCCAATGAGGAAGGATGTGTCTGTAGTGCGTAAAAGGATTGACGTAGTCAACAAAGAGCTGAGGCCACTTGGAACTAATGTCCAAAAGAAGGTATGTATCCTACTACAGGTCTTCAACAAATATATTATGAGTATTCACAATTTTTCAAGTGTTGCAAATATATAAACACCCTCAGTTCGACTATCTTAGGATGTCTGATAAAAGTCGCCTCCTTCCAAAATATAACAATGATTTATTTTTAGACTTCCTTGTATGTTGAACTGTTGAAAATTAAGTGATGGCTAGAAGATAGAAATGTTTGGGATAATAGAAAAGTAATTCTGGATGGAGGAAGTCATTGTCAATTTAAACTTTCTTCCTATTTCGAAAGAACTGCCATGTTCATTTTTATTCATGAGCCTTCGAAACCTATTTTTGACAGGAAAAGGAATACAAAGACGCGCTGGATGCATTCAATGAGAAGAACAAAGAGAAAGTACAGCTCATAAACAAACTAGTTGAGGTAAAGTCATTCTTCATGAATGAGTTAGTTATGAAATATTCACTTCATGAATGAGTTAGTTACGAAATTCAATCACCTTTCTTTGCCTTTGTTAAGAGAATATGTTACTGACTCTCGACGTTTCTTTCATTTGTGGTTTGCTTTTTTGGGTTGGTCTTTAAATGAGCAGCTGGTAGGCGAAAGCGAGAGGTTGAGGATGAAGAAACTGGAAGAGTTGAGCAAGAGTATCGAATCCATGCGCTAAATTGACTTGAACAAAACAGTTGTCCATAGATAAAATTAGGTTTGTGTGATGTAATTTAATTCCCAACGCTTTAATCTTTTTTCTTTATGTGTTTATATATATGGGTGCCTAGGGTTTGGTGTATTCTGTGTACCCTTTTTATTTTTGTTCCTCCCCAATTCGATTAGATCTTGATGCAATATCTGCTGATCTAGGAATAGGGTAATATCTACCCTATATAGACAGGTTTGTAACTCATAACATTTTTCAGACTTGTATTTTGCCTCACCTTTTATCTATTTACTTTCTCCTAGTCGTTTTTGTTACAGTTAGTTTCAATTCGTAATTCATTGTATTTTTTCGGAAAATATATGTGTGGCTGAAGAGGTTGACAACCCTCTCGAGAGAGAGGAGAGAACAATATTTGATTCAAAATTTTCTCCGAGGGGAAATCCCATCTAAACTATGGCATCTATTATTTCTCTTTATCCCTTGAGTTGCTTATTTATGTAGCTTTAACGCCTTTATAAGATCGGGAAGATAGTCCAATCTCAAGGGTAGTTCCTCCAAAAATGTTGTTCTAGTCCCTTGTTTAGTTACGAAGATCTCGGGAACGCTCCTATGTAAGTCGTAACTCATACTTATGCCCATTTCTATGGAACTCATTGCGTACTCATACCTGTACCCGTCCTCGTCTCTCTCTCCCTTTCTTTTCGTTTCCAGCTATTAGTGTGTGCTTTTGGAAATACAAATTTGCTTGATTGTCACTCTTCTTATAAATTCCTTAGACAGGGAGATACAGAGGTGCTATCTTAAAAGAGAGTGGACCATGACAGCAACTTCTTTACTAGACCAAATAATTGGTTATGTGTCATGTGCACATCGATTGTGTATACGGTAAAGCTTCATTTCATTCATGACTAACAACGGTGTGAAAGGTGATCAATCAATTTTACGTCCTCTTTTACAGTGGAAGTGAGTTGGCTGCGGGATCCATTCTAGTCTAGTGAGCCCATTAAAATTGTGCTCAATCTGGAGTATTATATACTCCTCTTCCAACGGATATATTTTTTTAAACAGGCAGACCAACGGATCTTTATTGGGTTATTATGTTTTAAATAAATGGTTGTACGTTTCTGAAACATTTATTTATATTATTATTGAAGTTTCATTTCTTTAAGAATAAAAGAGCTATGCTTTATGAAAGCCAGAGAGAGAGATCAATACACCATGTAGAATTATTTGAACTAATTAGATTTTCACTTTTCAGAGTTCCGAGGAGTGAGACTTGATACCCTTAAATCATTTGGTAGTGATATATGGAGTATTGGAGTGTACGACTTAATAACATACTACGTAAATAATATAATCAAGGCAATATGTTGACAAAATTTGTCTGGATTAGGTTTGCATTTGGCATTGAAAGTTTATTACCTCTGAATTTGAGTGGTTGGGGGATATGAGTACTTCATGGATTTTGAATATGATAGATACTTTTTCCCTTCTTTTTTTTAGGGTGTTTTTCGTTTTTTTTTTTATACGTTCGTTAAAGATCATCTTTATTACTAACACATTGTAAATGTAAGAGGGGGAAAAATCAAGAAAAATGAAGTACGAGCTTTTGCTTAAAGTAGATGTTATGAATCAATTTTGGTCATAACATATGCAAATATTGTATACTTCCTTCGTTCCGTTTTAAATGAAACCTTTGCTTTTTCACGTAACCTAACACGCTTCTTTAATCATTAATATCTTTAGTTGTGCACACGTAAAAAATATAAAAAAGTTACAATTTGATAGTATGCATCGAGACGAATCTAACAAGATCCCACTTAACTATGTTTTTCTTTATATAATGGCGATAAGTTGGAGTCAAAATTAATCAATGAATAGTGTCATTTCACCCAATGTTTCATTTAAAACAGAACGGAGGAAGTATATAATTCTAAATATTTTAATATTGTATATCAAATCACAAACATCGTCTACAAAAGCGCACCATCTTACATACCCTTGTTTTCATATGTTACATTTGTAATTCTAAATACAATATTTAGGATTCAATCTAACTCAATGTACAATATTGGTTTTCCGACATACAACCACTAATTGTTTTGAATAAAATAACACGTTCGTATCAGTTATGAATTAAAAACTTGCCTTCATTAAAAGTGGTTCTAGTAACTTATGTTAGATGAGAGAAAAATGTTAAATGGTGATATATTTTGAGGATGAGAATTTTTTTACTAAAATAAAACAAAACAATAGAAATAGGTTCTTAGCGAGGGCAAGGTGAATTTGGCAAGGTGAATTTGGCTAGGTGTGTTCTCAGGTCCAATAAGTTCAGATCAGGTCTGACCAAATTTGATTAGAGCTAACACAACATTCAAAAATAAGTTTCATTAAGGGTCAATCAGGTCTAATAAGTTCAGGTCAGATAAGTTCAAGTTTTTAGGTGAAGAGAACGCACCCTAAATCTCCTTAATGATGGTTTGGGTCTTAGGGATTGCATTCATTTGGAACATAGCTGCTTTTGGGAAGTATGTGTGGCAAGTGCCTCAAAAATCATGTGTTATGGGTAATGGGTTAAATGGTTTCATAATGTTTAATATTAGAGATGCTGGTTGGTGGGAGTGTAATCCACCTAGGTCGGTAAGTTGGGAGTGGAAGTCTGTTTGCAGGGTGAGAAATATCCTAAAGCATGGCTCTCTAATAATGGATGGTTAGATGGTGGGAAGGACTACTCTATTAGTTCAGCATATAAATGGCTCAAGCAACAACTCCGAGCACTTTTTCATAGCTTGGTTGGTGTCATTGAAGTTTGAACAAATTGAGAATCAGGAAGAGATTGGCTTGTGCAGGCATATGCAGTGATACCAGATATTTGCTGTGTGTTCAGGAGAAGAGTTTGCCGCGGCTTTATGGTTTGGCCGGGGATCAGGGCTGCTCGCAAATGAAATTATCTACGAAACTTGGAAGGAACGTGGTTGCGGATACAGGAAGAAGCATCAGCAAGAAGTATGTTATGCTGCCCTAGCTGCAGTTGTATATCAGTATATCACATATGGAGCTCCTGCAAGGCTACAATCATTCTTTGTAGAATGGTCCTATTTATTAATCCTGAAAGACTTGTCCTGCAAATCAAGAAAGAAACTTGTACTACAGCCATGACAAAATTTGTAAATGGTCCAAAGAGAAAAATGGAATAGGTCCAGACGCTTTTACAGTCTTGTGTTTAGCTCCCTGGGAATAGGTTGAGGGGATTTTCCTAAAAGACGCTTTAACAGTGATGTTGCTCTGTCGTTTTGGTGTCCTGTTTTTGGTGCTTTGTTCTTGTTGAGGATGGATGTACGCTTTTTTTTTTTGGTAATAACATCACTTACATTTTTTCAGAAAAAGGAACAGGGAGTAATATCAAGACCAAAATTGCTTTGTTTCTTTCACCTCAAGTACCCGTGTCGGATCCTCGATACTCGGACATGGATGGGGCACTTGGACATATTATTTTGGGCCAATTTTTTTAAATAGTTCCACAAAATAGCTGACTTGGACACGTACCTGTGTTGGACATGGATACCCAATTCCGAACAACATAGCTTAGGATTGCGAAAACTATCGCAAAGTCTTAAGAAACACAGTCTAGTAGTTATAGTTAAGCAAGAAAATGTAAGACTAAAAAAGCACGTGATAACTGATGAGTTAAAAGTCTCAAGCAATGAGCAAATCGATTGAGTTGGGGCGCAAGCGATGTGGCATTGATTGTGAGATGGATGGCGGTGTAGGTCTACTTAATAGCAAGAAAAGGATATGAATTTGATTAAATGTCAATTGAAGACTACATTGAAACAATATCCATCAAGAAAGGCCTTAAATATCACAGCATAAGAATACATAAAAGAAAGAAAAATGATTCTGCTTATGCAACAAGACGTTACATTTCGAGAAACACTTGGTATCTATCTGTCATCAATACGATATCAAATTTGTATCTTGTACAACTATAATGGTACCAATCCCTCTTTCAATTTACACCAAATAAGTGTAATTTTTTTTCCCATTTGGTACTTAAATATTTTTCTAAACATTATCACTTTAGTACTATTATATAACTCTGATGATATCAATTGAAAGGAACTAATACCAATACCAAATAGATTGATTGCCAATAACCACTCATTTCATTGCACAAACTAACTTTATAACCCCGAGATTCCTTTGTTTCCACTTTCCACCATGGTGACTATATGGGAAGAATTTTGGACATCTGAATATAATAAATTTAAAGTGCAGCTGCTTTCAAATTTAGGTCGCCATCTTGAATCTAACATAGAGAATCCATAATTCCATATTAGGTAATGGCTGAATGGATGAAGATGCATACAAACTCAGAGTTTCTAGATTGGATAGAACATGAAATAAAAGAACAAGAAATATACTGAGACTTAGACCCTGTTCTTTTGGGATGAACTGAAACGAAGTTGAATTGAACTGAAGTAAAACTGCGAGAGGAAAACAATTCAACTGAGATGAACAGAAACGAGTTAAACTGAACTGAATTAAACTGAAACTATGCCCAAAAGAACAGGACCTTAAACTGATACTTCTTGTCAAAAAGTTGCTTCCATACAGTGTCATTAAAAAAAAAAATGAGTGCATTTTGTAGAGCATGTCAGCCTAATGTTTCCTATATAGTGTATAGTGATGGGCCAGAGTAAAACATGGATCCTTTAAACATTAGGTCTATATGTAGCTGGTTGTTTCTTAGCCCGACACTTATTTTAGCATTTGACCAACTAGAATTTTGGCCTCTTTGTTACACGACTCATTCCTCGGATCATCTGTGGTAACTGGTGAGTACCTGGTGGCTGGTAGTCAGCTCACCGAGCTGGGTCCGCAGATAACTACGTTAGGCGCAAATCTACAATATTCTAGATGAGATGTTGACCTAGTTTGGCTTAGGTCAAAGCATAAAGCAGTGTAATAAGGTTTTTTTTAACAGAATTTGGATGAATTAAATTGAACTGAAATGGATCAAACTAAATTGAATGGAACTACATTAAATGAATTGAGCTAAACTGAAAAAATTACTGAATGAATATTTATTTCAAACCGACTTAATTATATCAAGATATACCATCCTTTTTTTGATACTAGAAATACTAAAAATTCTTCAACAATTAACAAAAATTCGAAGTTCCTTTCATGGAGGTATTGTTTTACAAATCTTTAGGCGCTGTTAATAGACAACGAACTACAATATTTCTATATACTTCATCTGTTTTTTTAGTTGCACTATTTGTCATATTGGAGTATTTTCATTAAGTTGTACCGTTAATTTTGGCAAAAATTTTAATGCTATTTTACATTTTTGCCCTCAAGCACTCTATATTCCCTTAATGAGCCAATGAGGGAACTAATTAGATGGGCAAAGGGGCCCAATTTCCTCCTCTCTTCTTTTCTTAAAATTCATGCAAAAAGCAAATGATGCAACTAGAGAAAAATGGAGGAAGTACTAATTATGTGACTAAGAGTTAGGATACAAGCCTAATAGTCCAACACGGCTATTAGGTCTCAAACACACGTTATGGGTTTTGGAAATGTTCAAGAGAGATTTGTAAGCGAAGAAGAGCAAAAGGGATCATACAACTATGTATTTTGTTTGGCTGACGAATATACAAAACTGTGTACATGATCGTGTATGTCGGACACCGTGAGTTTTATGCAGTTCGTTTATTGCTTCTTTGTTACTTTATTTTCTAGTTTATCTATGTTGGAATTCTTAAAGATGATATTTGTTTTGGGAAGATAAATAATGAGGAATTAGTTCCTCATTCTATGGGGATGAGATCTTGTAAGATGATAGTTTTACTTGGACAAGGATTTGAACCTCTATATAAATGAGATATGGGATCATTATTATGTATGCTCACTAAATATGAGTAAAGATTACAAAGTTTGTTAGGTTTCCAGTTAGAGTTGTTCAGAGAGATTGCAATTCACAAAATTTGTGAGTTTGGGATTTGCTAATATTCGTTTAAGGATTAGTGAAAATTTGGTGGTTTTTCTTTCACTTATTAGAAAGAGGTTTTCCATGCTAAATTTGCTTTTGTCATTACTCTAATATTATGCTCCTTAGATTTGTGTATATTGTTTTCTTACTACTACACTTCCCATTAGTCCTTAAACCAACACAATAAAACAACCAACAGACAAGCAGAACGTGTTTGGAGGATTATATCCAATAACTTAACGGAGAAAAAAAAATGAAGTAGTTGATCTTTTAGGACTTGTTTTGCACGAGATAACAAAGAAAGAAGATTCCAGGTTAATTATTTGATTTTAACTAGTTTTTGATCCGAGCGTTGCCCCAAATCATCTACTAATTTGAATTTGAATTGTTAAATTAATCAAACACTTGACAGAAGTATTGGATTATGCTCGTGAAATAATCTTTCAGTTCCTTTTAAATTTTCTACATAGTAAATTATAATATGAAATATTGATCAATATAACCCTAGGCTTCATGAGAGTACATATATATATATATATATAAATATATAATTAATTACAAAGACTATCTTGCTTTTAAAATTTAGGTTAATGTGTAAGAATACGACCGATGCAATTAATTAGTGTAGTGGTGTTAATTAGGGAGGTTATAAAAATTTTAAGAGCTTATTTTTTTTTAATATAAGAGCACTAAAAGGTAGGAACGCTATTATTAGCATTAATTTAATGAGTACTAATATATACATTTGTATTTTAGTGGTTTTAAAAAGAGAAATATTATCTTGTTTTTAAATTATTTCTTTCCCACAAAGACCAATATGAGATTTTAGATTAGTTGGTTAGTGCAATTTGTATTTTAAATAAAAGGTTATTGATTCGAGTCTTAACACACACATTTTTATTGTTTAATATGTCTAATTTGTTTGTGTGGAGGAAGGGGGAGTACATGTAGCAACATGACTATTTTTGCCTTGGGTTGTGTGGGGGGGGATTATATAAAAGAAATCTATGCATCCCTTAAGTAGGTAGGTAGAAAAGGTTTCTAATGCAGTAGTAAATCGTCTCTTTCTTCGCTATCTTTTGTCATCTCTATCACCAATTTCCAATTAGAGGTGATCATGAGCGGGATTGGACGGGGAAATGAGTCGGGCCAGCTTACGCCAAAAAATTTGTCCAACAGGTTGGGAATCGCAAAGCCGCCTTGCTTTAGCGACCATGTTTTTCCTGCCGCTACCCATCCTTTTATTAGCGGATGGCCCCCACGGCCCGTGGGTAGACAGGCTTCAAAAGACTTTTTTAGGGAGGAAAAGACATGTGGCGTAACTATCTAATAAGCGAAACTTATACACATCTCAAGAAAAAAAATGAAACTCTCAAGGCAATGAAAATTAATGTTAAAAGTAATATTCAAATGTCAAAACATTAAAAACATATTATGAAATAAGATACGGATTAAAGTGAAAGGGAAGACATAAGAGTGGAATTAAAATTTAAAATATACGCGGATGAACATTCAAAATAATGGAACTCAAATTATGCTTTAATACATGTCAAATAGTTGTAAATTGTAATGGTAGTAATATTTAATATAATCAATGGAAAAATATTAAAAGTTAACGGGCCAGACGGGTTTGTCCGTTAGGTACTTTTAATTGTCTGCTACCCGCCCATTAACATTAACTTACGGGCTTGGCCTGTCCAAAATTTCAATTTTTTTTCAGAAAAAAGCTATCCTAGCCCGCCTAATCTTGCGCGCTAGATGGGCAAGCCTAGATAGGGGGATATCTCCCCCATGATCAACTCTATTTTTAATAAAGAGTTATTCCTCTGAGAGGCCAACATATTTTTGGTGCGCGCACGCTAGTACGCCACTATAAGTATATTTAATAAACATTTCATTATAATTAGTTGAAAGTAATTATCATAAGGAGATGAAGAATAATGTTTAATTGTGCTGCATATGGTGTTGAAGATGTATTCATGAAGCAAGTAAGCTAAAGCGATGAGGAGTTTGAGCGAAGACAAGACATGAGAGCTAGCAACATAGTGACTAGCGTGTTTGTGCGACGACGAGCAGACAGCTTGGGCATGCAACATGAGCAAGCTTTGACTCACAGTGGATTTACAACTTGGGAGTGCGGCTTTCCGAAGCAAGGGTGTTATAACTTATGACACACTAAAGGCGCAAACGTGCAGCATAGGAGAGTTGCAGTGTGTTGTGGACTTGCTGCTCGTGGGAGCTTTGCTCGTAGGCTCGTGCTTAGGCTACGACGAAGTGTCAATCTGAACATATCTTACTAGGAGGATGATGAGTCCTCCCTACTGTGAATATGTTTTGGCAGTTTATTACTCATAATACACATATCACGAGAGGAACTCATATCTTAAGAGACAAGAAAACCTTAGAGAGATGTTAAAGAGTTTAGAGATATTGAATTATTCTCTTTAATTTGACTGATTAGTATGATTGGTTGCCTTTACAAAATTATCGCAAAGTTATTACAAGCTAAAAGAATTCAGAATTAAGGTAATGGATTCTCTCATGGTCCCTTTTATTTCTCTTTCATTATATTGAGGGAAGACATATACTTAACGGTGCTTTGGTAGCAGGTGAAGTAACCGATTCTTGATATAAAAAAAGAAATATCTAGGCTACAATTCTTAAGCTAGACTTCCACAAAGCCTTTGATAATGTCTCATGGAGCTTTCTCGACTAGGGCCCTGTTCTTTTGAACTTATTTTCAGTTAATTTCAGTTCAGTTAATTAAATTTCAGTTTATTTCAGTTTATTTCAGTTCAGTTAATTTAATTTCAGTTCAGTTAATTTAATTTCAGTTAATTTAATTTAATTTCAGTTTAGTTAATTTAATTTCAGTTCAGTTAATTTAATTTCAGTTAATTTAATTTAATTTCAGTTTAGTTAATTTAATTTCAGTTCAGTTAATTTAATTTCAGTTTAATTCAGTTAATTTCAGTTTAGTTCATCTTATGTAATGTTTTAATTATTATTTTTTATGATTGTGATTATTATTATTATTATTATTATTATTATTATTGTTATTATTATTATTATTTATGATAATAATAATAATTAATATTATTATTTAATATTTATTATGATTATTATTATTATTATAATTTATTATTATTATTTTTATTATTATTAATTATTTATTTTTTTATTTATTTTTATTATTATTGTTTATTATTACTATTATTATTATTATTATTATTATTATTTATTATTATTATTATTATTTATTATGATTATTTTATTATTATTATTATTATTTTTTATTTATTATTATTATTATTATTATTTAATATTATTATTTATTATTATTATTATATTATTATTTATTTATTTATTATTATTATTATCATTATCATTATTATTATTCTTTTTATTATTTATTATTTGTTATTTATTATTTATTATTATCATTTATTATTTATTTATTTATTTATTATTATTATTAATTATGCAGTATTTTTATTTATTTATTATTATTATAATTATTTAATATTATTATTATCATTATCATTATTATTCATATTTATTTATTATTATTTATTATTTATTGTATGTTTAAATTTTTTATTATTTTATTTATTATTATTATTATTATTATTATTATTTATTGTTATTATTATTATTATTTATTTATTTAGTATTATTATAATTTTTATTATATTTACTATTATTATTATAATTATTTATTCACTATTTGTTATTTATTATTTATTATTATTAGTATTATTTATTATTATTATTATTATTATTATTATTTATTATTTATTATTTATTATTTATTATTTATTATTTATTATTTATTATTATTTATTATTTATTATTATTTATTATTTATTATTTAATATTATTAATATTTACAATTTATAATTTATTTATTATTATTATTTATTATTATTGTTTTTATTATTATTATTATTATTATTATTATTATTAATATAAAGTTGAACTTAACCGAACTTAAATTAAATAATAAATAATAATAATAAATAATAACAATAATAATAAATAATAACAATAATAATAAAAATAATAATGAATAATAACAATAATAATAGTACTAATAAATAACAACAATAATAATAATAATAAATAATAACTATAATAATAATAATAAATAATAACAATAATAATAATAATAATAATAATAATAATAATAATAATAATAATAATAATAATAATAATAATAATAATAATAATAATAATAATATGTTAATACTTATTGATTATTATCGATAATTATTATTTTAGAAAATTAAATATACAATTCAGTTCAGTTTCTCTCATTTCAGTTAATTTAATTTAATTTCAGTTCAGTTCAGTTAATTTAATTTCAGTTCAGTTAATTTAATTTCAGTTAATTTAATTTAATTTCAGTTCAGTTAATTTAATTTCAGTTCAGTTAATTTAATTTCAGTTTAGTTCAGTTAATTTCAGTTAATTTAATTTAATTTAATTTCAGTCAAAATAAGTTCAAAAGAATAGGGCCTAGTCAAAATAAATTAACTGAAATTAACTGAATTAAACTGAAATTAAATTAACTGAACTGAAATTAAATTAAATTAACTGAAATTAAATTAACTGAACTGAAATAAACTGAAATAAACTGAAATTAAATTAACTGAACTGAAATTAACTGAAAATAAGTTCAAAAGAACAGGGCCCTAGACTACTAGCAAAATGGCTTTCCCTAACCAATTGCGCTATGGCGATATTGACTTCTATATAGTATTAGTTAACGGCTCCCAAACAACTCCTTTTAAACTTCAAAGCTGTTTGTGGTAAAGCGATGTTCTTCGCCATTCCTATTTAATGTTGTTTTATGAAATTACTCAACCTCTTGATCCAAAGGGAAACTTCATTGAAGTTTTTGGATGAAGTTGAAGTATGTAAGGGTGGTTTGCTAATCACCCACTTACAGTATGCCGATGAACGAATCATAATTTTACCTCCAAAGATTGAGTCCCTCTATATTTTAAAACCCCTTGTTCTCTTCTATCTTGCCTTGGGCCTTCAAGTCAACTTCCATAGAAGCTTCATCCTTAGTACCAATGGTGGAGTATTCTTGGTTATAATATGCAACAGACTGCCTCCTTTGTAAGGTGTTCTTTCGTATATATACATTGATCTTTCGATTCGATGGAGGAATTGTTTAGCAACTTAGTGCTTGAGATTCGATTATTCATCACATGAGAAAAAGGCTTTCCACTTGGAAAGTTAAAATGCTATCTATTAGGGGCCATATCACTCTCTTAAAATCATCTATCTCAAGTTTGGCTCTCTAGTATATGTCCTTATTTCACATCTTGAAACGAGTCATCGACAAGATCAATAAACTTCAAGGCAATTCATGTGGTGCAATAGCCTATAAATGAACCCATTTCATATTCAGCGGGGGTATCATCAAACTTAATTATAAAAATTATAGGCGGTTTGAATGTCAGAGATCTACTCCGTTTAAACATTGCCTTATGATTCAAATGGATATGGCGGTTTCTCAGTGAGAACCAAAAGCTCTTTGGAGGCAAGTGATCGACCCAAGAATAACAATATATATAATTATCCTTCATCTTTCTGTAAATCCGACCTTGCATTTTCATCAAAAGGAGCGCATTGGAAGGACATATGTGTTCGTTTTCTCTATCATAATAGACGGATAATATAATGTGAGAACTGACGACTAGCATATAGGAAACTGATAATGTATATATGAAAAAACTGATAATTATGAATGAACGTTCCCATACGGAGTCTTTTATATTGCGTTACAATATTTTAAATGTGCAATTTGTCACCCAGAAGACACGTCATACCTGATAGTTACTCTGTAGTATGTAATAAGGTACAAAATGGTCTCACACACTCACAACTTTGGGCCACATGATATTGCCAATATCTTACAATCAGCTTATTGTTGTTGACTGTTGACTGTTGTTTCGGCTTCCTAGAAAGTAGAAACGATCTTGATAAACTTCACATAGCTTCTGAGTTGTGTAATATAGGACAAATCACTGGCTTACAACTACAAGGATATCTTAGCTAGTATGACTATTAATCTATAGTAGTCTATAATAAACGTGAGGGAAGATTAGCTAAAATTATTCTCTATTATATACTCCGTATATACAAATAAAGACATGAGGATTCTTCCATGTCATCGTTCTAATTAGCATGACTAATTAAATTCAGAGAGCATGCATGTATAGTTAGTAGGGGGAAGATGTGAGTCAATTAGCAATTTAATAACGTAGTTTAAAACGTTCATTAAGTTGAAAATTAATTTCTTTGTCGGAAAGAGGCATGACAAGAAAGATTACCATGTGGATTTATGCATTATTCGACTGGGTAGGCGGTGAACATGAACAACTTCAATACTCTTTTTCTTTTTAGAGGAAAATAACTTCATTACTCTTGCTATAGAGTTCAAGGGACAAAGCCACATCACAATTTACAGTTCAATTTGATATAAGGTTACTGTTATTTTAAGATAGTGTTTCTTTTCTTCTCACTTTTAATATTGATTTGCCTAGTTCTCATTAAGTTCCTTGTGTGTTTTCTTTCTGTGATGAAAAGTTAAATGGCAAATGTCAACGGGTGTCCTTGAGGGCGCTCGATAAAGAACCTATATTTACATATTACTTTGAAAGATATCTTATCATTTGACTTATTATTGAATTATTTTATATGTATTTAACAAATTACTATCAATAATGTTCTATAATACATAGTTATCTACCAAGCTTGCTTGGTGGAGGTGGTGGGAAACTCACCTTGTGACTTTAAGGTCACAAGTTCGAGCCCCACTACCTACTTGTGACCTACTTGTGCTTGGGAGTAGGGATTTCCTTAATCTCCCCATACTCTCAAGCGTTGACCTGCGTAGTTAGGCTGGCTGACCTGCAAGAGGTGCTGGTCCACTAGGGTCCTTCTTCTTAACAAGGGGTTCCCAGTGGGGGCCCCAAAAAAAAGAAAATAAAAAATAAAAAAATACATAGTTATATAAAGAATATACTTCCTCCATCTTTAGTTACTTGCTACATTTCATTTTGTACATTTTTGAAGACATTTTTTGACATTGAATATCTCTTATTCATTGAAGTAAATATTATAAAAATTCGATATTATGAATACACACACCAAGACGAATCTGACTAGACCACACATCGTTATATATTAACTTATAAAAACAAACAAAATAATTAGTCAAAGTTGATAGTTTGTTTTCCCAAAAAGGAAATGTAGCAAGTAAAAAAAACGAAGGGAGTGATTGGCCAAAGATGCATACGTAAAGCCGTGCAAAAGAGGAGTTTTATACATGTATGGAATATTTCTCATTGTCATGTATAGGAGCATAGTTATTAATCAATTTTTTCTCTTCCTACTATTAGGGGGTGATCATAATGAGCCGAATCAATCATATATTAAGATATACTTCGCTCATTATACTTACGCCTTATCCTTTTAGACTGAACTTGGATGAATGGAATTGAGCTGAACTGAGAAACTAAAAACTAAGCCACAAACAACAAGACCTTAGTTACATTTAAGCTCGAGCAGTATTTCAAACTTTTTGGAACTCAAAATTTCAAGTTCAACTTAATTAGCTTAAATATCATATAGAATTTAAACTTTTTCTAATACTCCCTCCATCCTAGAAATAACTGAACACTTGTTGGAATACGTAGTTTATGGTAATAAATTGTGGTGTGGTTATCAAATGTTATTTTATTTAAAAAGTAGATGTGATAGGAGTTGGTGGGGTATTTTTTATTAGAGGAGAGAGAAACTTGGGTAATTTTTACCCAATCGCTATTTACCGTCCGTATTTACTGACAATCACCCGTATTTTTTCCTTAAAATTCCCCCATACCCCTCCCTATTTACCCCACTCTTACTCTCTCACCTCTCGCACTACCACCACCCGACCACCACCACCACCACTTGACCACCACCACCTGACCACCACCACCGACCACCACCGCCACCACCACCACCACCACCACCCGACCACCACTACCACCACCACCACCACCCGACTACCACCATCGCTGACCGCCATCACCGGAGCACCACGAAGAACCGTCAACCACACCGGAACGGAATGTGGTTAGTTTTAAAAAAAATCCGCCACCGGTGCACGGTAACGGATGAAAATTCCATTACCTCCATGGTAGTAACAGAATTTTCATCCGTTACCACCATCGAATGTGGTGGTGGTTGACGACGTGGTGGTGGTTGCGGTGGTGGTGGTCGCCGGTGTGGTGGTGGTTGACGCCGTGGTGGTGATTGCGGTGGTGGTGGTTGCTTTGGTGGGTGGTGGTGGTTGGGGTGAGGTGAGAGTGAGTGAGGAGTGAGAGTGAGTATACATAGGGTTAGTTTAGGAAAATCTAGAAAAAAATACGGGCGATTTTTAATAAATATGGGCGGTAATTAGTAATGCCCAACTTTTATTGATAAAAGGTAGAGTGTGGGCCAAAGATGTGTAAAAGAAATAATATATTAATGGTGGGACCCTGCCAAGAATGGAAGTGTTCAAACTAATTTGGGACAAACATAAAAGGAAAGTGTTCAGACTATTCTAGGACGGAGGTAGTAATTAATGATCTTTATAAGCATGTGCATCTTTTACTATTTATTACACACCAAAATACTAACTTTTTGAAATTTAAAGTCATCAATTTTTAAAATAGATGACCCTAGCTAATCGATGCTCGATTCATAAGAAATTTGAGCTGAGTTCGAGTAGTTTATGAGTGGGCTAGGCTCATTATGCCCCTAGCTATGTATTATACTAGTCCCTCTGTCCTCAATAAAATTTCTTGCTAGATTTGGGTGTCCATATTAATATAAATAAAAAATAAAAAAGGGTGATGCTGGCCGAAAAACGCAACCCTAAAAGAATGTGACGTTGCTCTATTTTCTTCAACATTAGAACTTGGAAGACGCCAAAGATCTGGAGATTTGAAGACCAAGCAACGCCGAGAACATCAATGTGAAAGAATGGCAGGCAAAGCCGTGAGCAGCGAGAAGATTTGAAGAATGGCCAACATGTTGATGTGAAGGACGACCAACAACACGCTGATGAACAGCAAGCAACGCTGAGAGCAGCGAGTAGATTTGACGGCGAGCAGAAGAACAACGAGCAGATGAAGAACGAGGAGGAGTAAACTCGAGGTTGTTTGATGATGGCGATGTAAAGAATGCAATCAACACGACGAGCAGGTTAGACTGTGAGCAGGTTTGACACGGAGCAGTGATGAAGGAGTAAACTCGAGGAGGTTTGATGACAACGATGAAGAACGAAGGAGTAAACTTGAGGAGGAGAAAGAAAGGAGTGATGAAGGAGATCTAAAGGATGAAACTCAAGGAGGAGAGAGAAAGGAGATCTGAAGGATGAAACTCAAGGAGGAGACAGATAAGAGTGAAGGATAAATGAGAGGAGTGAAATGGAAGGAGAACGGCTGAAAAAAAATAATAGAACGGCTGAGACAAAACCCTAGCGCTTATATTAAATAAAATGAGATATGGCTGCGATTTTCTCAATAAACCGCATCAATAGGTTGATCTAAATGTTTTTTTCTCTCTCTCACGCAATGTATTGCTGCGTATGGCTAATACCGCAACAATTTAATAGCAATAGAGACCAAGGTGTGTTCTTTGAATTCCAAAAGTTGATGAAGGAAGATGGAGGATCCAAGGGCCAAAGTGGAGCCTTTGCTGGGTCGGAATATGGTGAGAAAAAGGGAAAGAAGTCGTGCACTTTTGAGGAAACTTGTTTTGATTGAGATGAATGGGGGATTTCAATCTTATTATTCAAAGCCCAATGAGGATTTAAAAAGGCTTAAAATGCAGAAAGGGAAAAAACTATAATTATGGTCAACTGTGAGGACTAGGTTGTAATAATACTAAACTGAAGGTGTAAAGGAGAATAGATCCATATATCTAATAGGAAAGGGTGAACATTTATAGGATTGATGAGGTTGTGCTCGAATTTCATAATAGTTGTTAGTGCATGACGTATAGGAGATGTATCTCACTCCTGAAAAGTTCCATAATTTCAATGGGTAGAGTTGTAGATGGTGGATGCACTTTTATGATGTAGTGTGGTTGTGGTTGCAGTGCAACAAGATAATCATGAAGGCTACATGGAATTCAAGAAGCATCTTTGTTATTAAAGTGTACGTCAAGTATAAGGGAAAGCATCGTTACCCCAACAATAACGGTGCAAATGCCTTATTCATTGATCGAAAAGATGGACCATGTTTAGCTTTATTAATTAGGAGAGGATTGTTAATTTGGTTTTCAATTCGGAGTCCTTCAGCACAAGATGGACCTAAAATAGAGGTGAATTTCAGGTTTGATCATATATATAGTGGAGCTACATAGACAAAAATAGGAAGAACCGGCAAAGTTGGAGACCTACACCCATGTGACAAATGGCATGACCAATGAATAAGATTTAAGAGAGGTACCGGTAGAAAGTTTTTAGAAGGTTCTTTCTCTCCCGTATTTTTTTGCAGAGTAGTTTTCCATTCTCAACGTATGTGATTTCGCTGTTTGTGGTCATTTGTCATCATCAATACTTTGAGAAGTCAACATAAAATGATAAACTAAGTTAAGAATTAACATAGTCTCATAAGTTAAGAATTAACATAGTGTCATAAATTAAATTACTCAAATCACTAATATGCGAATATAAACCAAACTACTAAAGTAAACACAATTTATGTCTTATAGTTACTTTTTTTGGAGGGCCCAACCGGTAACCCCTTGGTAAGGAGAAGGACCCTACTGGACCAACACCTCTCACAGGTCAGTCAGCACAGCTACACAGGTCAACGCTTGAGTGTAGGGGGGATATAGGGAAATCCCTATTCCCAAGCACAAGTTGTAGGAATTTAGATGCTTAATGCGGAAAACGAGTATCACATACTCAAACATCTACACCAAGATCTTTGCATATATTAACATGAATCTATAAAGAGTATAGAATATACCTCTTGATGCGTGAATTCCACTTCCACCCCGAGCCTTCTAGTGGAGATCCTTTAGAACGTCAAACGCCGTTCCTCTAGTATTGGTCCACGAACAACCCTTGGATCACCACGTATGCTAGTACGGAAGAGAGAGAAACTCCCTTGCTTTTGAGGTGTGTGAGAACCGAATGGGAAAAGAAGAGCCAAGAGAAAAATCAGTTTTTTCTCTCCAAAGATGATGTAATAATCTAACTCCTTTGTAACACCCATATCATTATATAAGGTGGTTACAAAGAGATGTTTCATGAGGCTTTATTTTGCCTCATAATGTCATACATTATGAGCCTAATAAACTCATGAGTTACAACTCTTCCCATCCATCATAAAACCGCCCAACCCATTTCACAAATGGATTTGGGTAATATCCAAGGGTTGTCACATTGTGTGACCTCATAGGACCCAATACATATTAGTAGTTGGCCTAATTATACTAGCCCAACAAACCGCAATTAGCTTCTAGCAAAACGTTGCGGTCACCTAATATTATTGAATATGTTATCTCCATAATTTGTCCATATACATTTAGTTTGTTACACTTGATCGAGGAGAAAATCCTTCAATCTCCCACTTGTCTAAGAATGTGTAACCTTCACACTCATTAAGTCGCTTAATGTCTAACTTGATAACATGGTAACATCGTATGTAAACCATACCAATATTCAAGTTGTTTCTTGAAATCCGAGTTCGAACTGTCGAAACAAATGATTAACTCCTTAATCCATTTGAGCACGGCCATGCATTTTCAGTTCTAGCTCTTCAAGAGGCCAAGACACCAATCCTAACTCTTAGGAGGACTTTATCCAGTCTTGTATAACCAAAATTCCCACTCAATTCGTAGCAGCTCCGATCACTGCCTTTATAGCATCCTTTAACGGCACGACGTTTTGCAGTGTCAAAAACATACTAATTCTTGAGTAAGAATAGTGTCATACTCATGTCTAAGGAATCCACTAAATATATTAATGAGACTCTCATAAACCTATTAGAGAACTCCCACTAGGTCTGCCTGATAGGCTGTCGTACACCTGTCAAAAATAATTCCTGCAAAACCTTCTAACAATGTAGTAGGGTAAGTAGGGTCGAATCCACAGAGAGATGGTTGTTTTAATTTAGCTTCTAATGCATGGAGAAACTAAACAAGATCGGGAATAATGAATTAAAGTTCTAAACTAATCAAACTACGAAAATCAAGCTAAAAAGGATCTAGGGCAATGGTTCACCATGTTCATAACTATACTCTATCAAAATATCATCAATGATTCAATTAATCAGATATCTAGAGCACATGTTAATCCTACGGTCGGGCCTTAACGCTCTCAAATCAACATATGCCAGTACGGTCGCTCAACATAATCAGATTTGCTAATTGTAGGTAAGCCTCTAAAGAGTACTATCTCTCGATCTATGACTCAATATTAGCAATATTTAATCAGACAATTGATCAGATTGCAAGATTAACAATAAAAACGCTAATCAATTAGAGATATCAATAACTAATCAAACCATTAATAAATATCAATCAAGAATCATAGCATATAAACATGGATTCCCAAACCCTAGAATATAAACTACTCAATCATGAAATAAATAAAGAAATTTAAATCTACAAAGAAAAGCATGATCAAAGAAATCAATGAAAGAAAAGAGATGAAAATTATAAACACATGAATTAATGAAGAAAAGAGAAACTAGGGTTTGCCATGAAAAACTATAGAGAAAATGAAGAAGGAAACTAAAGCTAAACCTAAGAATACAAAATATAACGTCAGAAAAGAGAGAGAGGTCCTTTTGGGGAGAGAGAGAAGACCTATTTATAGGTTTTACAAAACCGGCTAAAAAAAAGGCAAATAAACCCGTCTCGAGAAACCGCCCGGTCGGGCGACGGTGATTGAGGAACTACGACAGAAAAGCAAATCCGCCCGGTCAACCGGGCGAGCCCGCCCGGTCGAGCGCGCAAGCGATTTTGGCTCCTTTCTCGCCCGGTTGACCGGGCTAACATGCCTTGCATCCTCTGAAAATTTCATTTTCGCCCGGTCGGGCAAAACCGCCCGGTCGACCGGGCGGGAAAACTGCGATTTTGCGTCAACTTGCGAAGGCTGTATCTCTCAAACCAGAAGTCGGATTGGGACGTGTGACCTACCGTTGGAAAGCTCTTCAAGTATAGTTTCCAACCCAACTGGAATTTCTTGATTCTAAGAAGCACATCAAAAGTTATGGTCAGAAGAGTATACATGACTCCTTTTTCACATTTCTTATAATGATTTTCCACTTCGTTTTCGCTCAAACTCGTACTAAGACATATCCATACTATCCTTATGCATCGTAGCTTATTTCCAAGTGCTCCTAATCCTCAAGCTCAGCTAAATATACTCCAAATACGTTCTCATTACCTGAAATTCATCAAAAACAAGAAAACATACCGAATAGGAGTAGAATAACATAACTTAAGAATATGATGCAATAATGAACCTAAATATGAATCTAAATGCTCTAAAATGCAACCTAAATGCACCTTAAAACTATATGTAAATATGATTTATCAAACTCCCCCAAGCTAAACCATTGCTTGTCCCCAAGCAATAAGACATAGACATGGGAAAAGTAAGACAACCTACAATATAGGACTAAAACAGGGCTAAACACTCAACTGAAAACACAAGAGATATAATCACTACACAAACCAAGCATCGAAACAATCTCGAACAAAGCCGCATAGCATGTCATGTATCACAATCAACTCTCCAATCATACCACATACCATCTCTCCCAAGCTAGATTTAACCAAACCTGACAGACCTCACTATAGTCATGTGCGCTCAAATCTCTCATGTGTTTAAAGGATAAATGATGACACTCAACCTAATCAAGTCGACTCAGATGAAGCAAATACTCTTTAACTTTGACTTTTTGACTCACTTAACACTCAACAATACAATACAATACACAATGATCAAGAGGACTTTTAAGGGTTGTAATGGGGCAGAGGTTAAAGGTATGGAATAATTTGGGAATTGTGGTGGAAAAACCAAGAAGGGGGAGCATCATATAACTGAAAACATGACCAAGAAAGATCACAACAACTCCACGCAACAACCAACAACCTCCAAATATAATCAACAACCTTATTCACTCAAGAAATTCAATCATAACCCTTTTGATTTCACTTTATTCACAACTTTTTTTCCACTTCTTTTTCATTTCATTTTTCACTTTTTTTTTTCTCGAACTTACAATTCAATTTCAAAGCTCACTAAACATACTTTTCCATCCTTCTAAACCACAAATAAAGCATTTCAATTCAATACAAACCAAACCAAAACTAATACGCGCTCTCCCAAGCTAGGCTTAGGACAAATATCAAATGAGGCCAATGGCTTCTAATGTAGGTAGCAATCAAACATAGTCAAAAAGGCTCAGCGGGGCTAGAGGAAGGAAAATATGAAAACAAGAGTAACTCTGGAGCTAAGATCATGAAATAAAATGCCCCAATCATATCAAAATGTATGCAATATCAAATATCAAAGAGTACCAAGTCAAAATCAAGATCAATGCGACAACTAAGGAACTAATCACACATGAAAGAACATAACTGACACAGATACGTCAGTTTATAGGCACAAAAGCTCACTTAGTTTAAGGTGTCTGGACAATAAAGTTAAATCGAACCAGAGAGAGATCAATCAATCTTACCACAAACAATCAATTGCGAAACAATCGTGCTATAAAGTATCATGCTCAAGATGAATGACGCTTAGGAAATGTTGTAAAATATCATCAAAGTTCTCAAAGAGTGCCAGCAATAGTCCTATAGATGCAACTAAAATGAGATGAAGTCTAATATGAAATAAAATATGCTAATGCAACTAAGAAAGCAGTACAATGTTTTTGGTTACACGTAAACTCCCACTCCTAGTGAGCGGTACAAACCGTGCAACATCCTATGAAAGCAATGAAAAAACTACTCTAAATGCAACTAACATGCGCTAAGTAATGATGACAAACATCCAAAATTTGATAGGCTGTCGTACACCTGTCAAAAATAATTCCTGCAAAACCTTCTAACAATGTAGTAGGGTAAGTAGGGTCGAATCCACAGAGAGATGGTTGTTTTAATTTAGCTTCTAATGCATGGAGAAACTAAACAAGATCGGGAATAATGAATTAAAGTTCTAAACTAATCAAACTACGAAAATCAAGCTAAAAAGGATCTAGGGCAATGGTTCACCATGTTCATAACTATACTCTATCAAAATATCATCAATGATTCAATTAATCAGATATCTAGAGCACATGTTAATCCTACGGTCGGGCCTTAACGCTCTCAAATCAACATATGCCAGTACGGTCGCTCAACATAATCAGATTTGCTAATTGTAGGTAAGCCTCTAAAGAGTACTATCTCTCGATCTATGACTCAATATTAGCAATATTTAATCAGACAATTGATCAGATTGCAAGATTAACAATAAAAACACTAATCAATTAGAGATATCAATAACTAATCAAACCATTAATAAATATCAATCAAGAATCATAGCATATAAACATGGATTCCCAAACCCTAGAATATAAACTACTCAATCATGAAATAAATAAAGAAATTTAAATCTACAAAGAAAAGCATGATCAAAGAAATCAATGAAAGAAAAGAGATGAAAATTATAAACTCATGAATTAATGAAGAAAAGAGAAACTAGGGTTTGCCATGAAAAACTATAGAGAAAATGAAGAAGGAAACTAAAGCTAAACCTAAGAATACAAAATATAACGTCAGAAAAGAGAGAGAGGTCCTTTTGGGGAGAGAGAGAAGACCTATTTATAGGTTTTACAAAACCGGCTAAAAAAAAGGCAAATAAACCCGTCTCGAGAAACCGCCCGGTCGGGCGACGGTGATTGAGGAACTACGACAGAAAAGCAAATCCGCCCGGTCAACCGGGCGAGCCCGCCCGGTCGAGCGCGCAAGCGATTTTGGCTCCTTTCTCGCCCGGTTGACCGGGCTAACATGCCTTGCATCCTCTGAAAATTTCATTTTCGCCCAGTCGGGCAAAACCGCCCGGTCGACCGGGCGGGAAAACTGCGATTTTGCGTCAACTTGCAAAGGCTGTATCTCTCAAACCAGAAGTCGGATTGGGACGTGTGACCTACCGTTGGAAAGCTCTTCAAGTATAGTTTCCAACCCAACTGGAATTTATTGATTCTAAGAAGCACATCAAAAGTTATGGTCAGAAGCGTATACATGACTCCTTTTTCACATTTCTTATAATGATTTTCCACTTCGTTTTCGCTCAAACTCGTACTAAGACATATCCATACTATCCTTATGCATCGTAGCTTATTTCCAAGTGCTCCTAATCCTCAAGCTCAGCTAAATATACTCCAAATACGTTCTCATTACCTGAAATTCATCAAAAACAAGAAAACATACCGAATAGGAGTAGAATAACATAACTTAAGAATATGATGCAATAATGAACCTAAATATGAATCTAAATGCTCTAAAATGCAACCTAAATGCACCTTAAAACTATATGTAAATATGATTTATCACTGCCCAAACGTGTATCAACTATACACGCCTATGCAAATGACTAGACATCTCTATGTCCCCATAGCCCATGAAACTGCGCTATCAATCAACTTGCAATCTAGTCCATGAAACAGAATCATTTACGTTCAATTTTAATGATTCGAACTAGGGACCAAGGTAAATTATAACTCCTGTTCACTGGAGAGGGTTTCATTCGTCAAATCACATATTTGACAATCCTATCAAACGTTATAAAATACTTTGAACGTTTTATTTAATACTAAACCAAGATTAAATAAGAACATAACCTTTTATCGATAAACATAACCAAACATATCACAAGAGTAACTATAACTGTGAACTAATTAAAAGTAAATAGTACACAATCAAAACCACTCTCCTACATGCTTAAACCCTATAGCCCTAGTATGACTCTCATGCTTAGGCTGAGGCAATGGTTTAGTCAAAGGATCAGCGACATTGCTATCCGTATGAACTTTGCTAACTATTACATCTTTTCTCTCAACGATTTCTCGAATGAGATGAAACTTCCTAAGTACATGTTTACACCTTTGATGTGATCTTGGTTCCTTAGACTGAGCTATGGCACCATTGTTATCACAATGTAAAACAATACCATCTCCAACACTAGGCACTACTCCTAGCTCCAGAATGAACTTCTTCATCCAAACGACTTCCTTTGCTGCATCTGTCGCAGCAATGTACTCAGCTTCTGTTGTAGAATCAGCGACAGTACTTTGGTGTGAACTTTTCCAGCTCACTGCCCCTCCATTTAGACAAAAGATGAAACTAGATTGGGATCGAAAATCATCTTTGTCAGTTTGGAAGCTCGCATCTGTGTAATTCTCAACAATTAACTTACTTCTCACCTCCATACACTAAGAAATTATCCTTAGTCCTTCTTAAGTACTTTAGGATATTCTTAGCTGCACTCTAGTGTGCGTCACCTGGATTTGATTGGAATCTGCTACACATGCTCAAGGCATATGAAACATCTGGGCGAGTACAAATCATGGAGTACATAATGGACCCTATCGCTGACGCATAAGGAACATTTCTCATTCGCTTAATCTCATCAGGTCCAGAAGGACACTGAGTCTTGCTAAGCGAAACACCATGTTGCATGGGTAGAAAACCTCTCTTAGAGTTTTCCATATTGAACTTAGTAACGATCTTATCTATATAAGTTCGTTGGCTAAGTCCAATCATCTTCTTAGACCTATCCCTATAGATCTTGATCCCCAAAATGTACTCAGCGTTTCCAAGGTCTTTCATAGAAAAACAACTCTTCAACCATTCCTTGACTGACTCAAGCATGGGAATGTCGTTTCCTATGAGAAGTATATCATCTACATACAAGACCAAGAAGACTATGTTACTCCCGCTTTCCTTCTTGTAAACACAAGACTCTTCTCCGTTTTTGAGAAAACCAAACTGTTTGATTGCCTCATCAAAACGAAGATTCCAACTCTGGGATGCTTGCTTCAATCCATAGATGGACTTTTGAAGCTTACATACCCTCCTAGGATATTCTGGATCCACAAAACCTTCCGGTTGTGTCATATACACATCCTCTTTCAAGAACCCATTCAAGAAAGCGGTTTTGACATCCATTTGCCAAATCTCATAATCATAAAAGGCAGCAATCGCTAGGAGTATCCGAATGGATTTAAGCATTGCTATTGGTGAAAAGGTTTCATCATAGTCTATACCATGAACTTGCTTGAACCCTTTTGCAACCAACCTTGCTTTGTAAACCTGAATGTTACCATCCTTGTCTGTTTTCACTTTGAAAACCCATTTGCAACCAATAGGTGTAACCCCATCGGGCAAATCCATCAAGTCCCATACTTGATTTTCAGACATAGATGCCATTTCGGACCTCATGGCTTCAAGCCATTTTTCGGAGTCTTCACTCATCAATGCTTGCTTGTAAGTAGTAGGTTCCTCAAATTCTAAGATCATTATCTCAGAACTTTCGGTTAACAAGAAATCAACAAACCTTTTGTTTGGTATTCTTGATCTACTAGTCCTACGAGGGGCTGCAACCGGAGAAATTTTCTTCTCAACAATTTGAGAATTATCGCACGAATTAGATTCGAGTGGAACAGTAGGAGGTTCGTGTACAGGATGCACGTCCTCCAACACTTGGTCAGTTATGGGAGAAGATTCCTCCAAAGGAGGAACTAGTTCAAGATGCACAACTGGCACTTGTGCTTCTGACTCTAACATAGGTTGAACTATGTCCATTTGTTGCTTTTCTCGAACCTCTACGAGAAATATATTACTCCCACTTGCCTTTTTGGAAATAAAATCTTTTTCCAAAAAGACACCACGACGAGCAACAAACACTTTGCCCTCAGTTCGATGGTAGAAGTAATAACCCTTGGTCTTTTTGGGATAACCCACAAAGAAACAATTATCTGATTTAGGGGCGAGTTTATCTGAAAGTAAACGTTTTACATAAACCTCACAACCCCAAATACGTAGAAAAGACAAACTTGGAGCTTTGCCACTCCACATCTCATATGGTGTCTTTTCTACTGCTTTTGATGGAGTTCTATTAAGTGTGAAAGTAGCAGTTTCGAGAGCATATTCCCAGAAGGAGATGGGAAGATCAGCAAAACTCATCATAGACCGAACCATATCAAGTAGAGTTCGGTTCCTCCTTTCGGATACACCATTCAACTGAGGTGTTCCAGGCGGAGTGAGTTGTGAAAGAATTCCACAACTTTTCAAGTGATCACTAAACTCTTGGTTTAAATATTCACCACCACGATCGGATCGTAGTGCTTTAATTGTTTTGCCAAGATGGTTTTAGATTTCATTATGGAATTCTTTGAATTTTTCAAACGATTCCGACTTATGCTTCATTAAATAGACATATCCATATCTACTTAAATCGTCAGTAAAAGTAATGAAGTACCCAAACCCTCCCCTAGTTTTTGTGCTCATTGGTCCACACACAGTAGTATGTATTAGGCCCAATAGATCACTGGCCCTTTCACCCTTTCCAGTAAAAGGTGACTTTGTCATTTTACCCATTAAACATGATTCACATACATCAAATGGCTCAAAGTCAAAGGATGTTAGAAGTCCATCTTTATGTAACTTTTGAATGCGTTTTGCGATTATATGTCCTAAACGACAATGCCATAAGTAAGTAGGATTAGTATCGCTTGATCTAAGTTTTTTGCTGTCTATGTTAAGGACATCTTTGTCTAAGTCTAGGAAATATAGACCATTAGACCTTTTAGCAGTGGCATAAAACATTGAATTCAAATAAACAAAGAAACAACCTTTCTCAATTGTAAATGAAAACCCTTCATTATCCAAAACAGGAATAGAAATAATGTTTTTGGTAATAGCAGGAACATAATAACAGTTATTAAGCTCTAATATTAAACCGGAAGGTAAAGGTAGACTATAAGTCCCAACTGCAACGGCCGCAACCCTTGCACCATTTCCAACGCACAGTTCTACCTCCCCTTTAGCCAAGGTTCTACTCCTTCTTAGTCCCTGCACATTCAAAATAATGTGAGAAACACAACCGGTATCAAATACCCAAGAAGTAGATGTTGCTAAATTAATGTCAATGACATAGATACCTGAAGAAGAAGCCCCAGACTTCTTATCCTTCAGATACATCGGGCAGTTACGCCTCCAATGGCCTATTTGACCACAATGGAAGCACTTGGCATTTGCGGCCACCTTTGGCTTTTCCTTTGCCTGTGGCTTATCAGCAGTCTTAGTGGCAACTTGCTTGCCCTTGTCTTGCTTTTTCTTGCCAGCCCATTCCTTCTTAAAACCCTTCCCCTTTTGAACCATAAGAACTTCCTTCTTAGGTGCAACAGAGATGTTTTGCTCGGCAGTCATGAGCATCCCATGTAACTCAGCAAGGATTTTCGACACCCCATTCATATTGAAGTTCAACCTAAACTGGTTGAAGCCTTCATGAAGTGAGTGTAGTGTGATGTCAATAGCCAACTCTTGGCTATAAGGAAAGCCCAACCTCTCCATTGCCTCGAAATAACCAATCATTTCGAAGACATGAGTGGCGATCGACTTGCCTTCGACTAACGTACACTCAAGAATAGCCTTGTGAGTTTCATACCTCTCTATCCGAGCTTGTTGCTGAAACATGGTTTTCAGCTGTCGGATAATACTGTAGGCATCCAAGCTTTCAAACCTCTTTTGAAGGCTTGGTTCCATAGCCGCGAGCATAAGGCAAGTAACAATTACTGACCTTTCTGCAACGGCCTTATGGGCCGCCTTTTCGGCTTCAGTATAGGTGGTTGTTAAAACCGGGATCGGGGTTTCAAGAACATCCTCTTGACCTTCGGATCTAAGAACAATTCTTAGATTCCTTTCCCAATCAAGGAAGTTGTTCCCGTTCAACTTATCCTTTTCTAGGATTGAACGTAAGTTAAAAGGTGAATTATTGTTGTTACCAGACATGATATCTACATAGAAGATGCAAAAGTAATAAGTATGTTTATCATAATAGCTTTTAACAAATTTTAAACACTTTAAAATAAAAGCTATGCACTTGACCAATTTTCAATGTGTCCCTTTTTGAATCAAGTGATTCTAAGATCCTATCAAACATGATTTATAAGTGGACTTTGGCCTCAACTTAAAACCAAATTTAAAAGGTAAGTAAACTCCTTTACTAATTACAACAATTGTAATTCTTAGTTGATGGGTGATTGCTAAGGTGATTAAAGCTCCCAAGTAAGGAAGTTACCCACAACGTTGGGGAAAGCCTTCCTGATCCTAGACAGAACTTGTCACTCAAACACAAAACCCAATCCTTTGCTTCAAAATCCAAAACCGTTTTGATGATTTTGTTGGGCCAAACCAAACTAAACATGCAAATTTCGGAAATTTACTATACTTAGCCCAAGATTGGAAGTAACACTCTACTTTGGCAGAACCTATTACTAACAATCAAGATTTTAGTTGATGTTTATTTGGAATAGCAATTACCCAATATTAGCTTTAGGGACCTAAGTAAATTATTATGTGATTTAATTACTAGTGAACTCATTGCAAAAATAAATCACATGCATAATAAAACTTAGAAAGCATTCAAAGCAATATTTAAATGCATAAAATAAAATGTGATCCTAGTATGGCCTCTAACCCTAAAGACTACTCTTTAAGGCCTTCTTTCTTGAACCACCATGGATCTTCATCCTTGTGCTTCATGGGATAAGATTGAATCACCATTATTCTTATTACCACTTGAATAATCATTTTTGGAATTCTAAACTAAAAATTACAAAAATACCAACGATACACAGATCGTATTTAGATTACAAAAATACATTAACGATACACAGATCGTAATTTCTATCCAAGTTTGGGCCATACAAGTCACCGCATGCAATCATAATATCATATATATAAAACATGCATTTTAATCAACTATTAAAATAAATTATTATGCTTTAACAACTTTAAAACATAATAACACCATCCAAATTTAATCTCATATTAAATCAAATGGTTAGTACCTTAAGACAAATTTCAATCATATTAGAATTTATCTTTCAAGGGCTTTAAAATATTAATCTAACAAATTTAATCAACTATTAAATCTAAAGAAAAATACATAGGCACTCTAAGGCACCACAAATATTTTAATCATATTAAAATATAAAAACATAGCATGATATTTAATCACAAATACTAGCATGAAAGAATTAATCAACTTATCAAAACTAACATCCTAACATAAAATTAAACACCATAAAATGAAACCCCCATCATAATTTTAATTCATTTAAGCATTAGCATAGTATACCATGCATAATAACTACTTAATATGCATTAAGAGATAAACGGATTTAAACGTTTTTATCCGTTGAAGGAGAAAAACGAGCCGTTGAGGCAGACTACCGCTCACGACTCGCGACCAGGGTCGCGACTCGTGATGTTCGTCGCGGTTCGCGAGAAGCTTTCTGCTTCCGCTTTTCCGATCTTAATTCAAGTAATTTTAATCGAAATACGTATGATTTTCTTTATACATTAAAACATGTTTACGCATAAATAAATCATACTAAGCCTCAAATTCAAGAATTCATGCCATGAAATTATACATAATCAAATTAGGCATAAAACACTCAAAGCATGCAATTCATGAATCATACATATATACATCATATTCTAATTAACAACTTAATTAAAATATGAAACAATATAACAATTATATATATATATATATATATATATATATATATATATATATATATATATATATATATATATATACATGTATCGAAAAATGTATAAACAACTTTTATACTCCCACTAGACTAAAATCCTATTATTTTAATCATGCAAACAATATCCTCATGCTAATACCCTCCCCTAAATGAATTAAAATGAAGGAAAACATGCATCAACATGATCATATTAATCTATGCAATAGGCTAACTGATACCGCTGTAGGAATTAAGATGCTTAATGCGGAAAACGAGTATCGCATACTCAAACATCTAACACCAAGATCTTGGCATAAATTAACATGAATCTATAAAGAGTATAGAATATACCTCTTGATGCGTGAATTCCACTTCCACCCCGAGCCTTCTAGTGGAGATCCTTTAGAACGTCAAACGCCGTTCCTCTAGTATTGGTCCACGAACAACCCTTGGATTACCACGTATGCTAGTACGGAAGAGAGAGAAACTCCCTTGCTTTTGAGGTGTGTGAGAACAGAATGGGAAAAGAAGAGCCAAGAGAAAAATCAGATTTTTCTCTCCAAAGATGATGTAATAATCTAACTCCTTTGTAACCCCCATATCATTATATAAGGTGGTTACAAAGAGGTGTTTCATGAGGCTTTATTTTGCCTCATAATGTCATACATTATGAGCCTAATAAACTCATGAGTTACAACTCTTCCCATCCATCATAAAACCGCCCAACCCATTTCACAAATGGATTTGGGTAGTATCCAAGGGTTGTCACATTGTGTGACCTCATAGGACCCAATACATATTAGTAGTTGGCCTAATTACACTAGCCCACCAAACCGCAATTAGCTTCTAGCAAAACGTTGCGGTCACCTAATATTATTGAATATGTTATCTCCATAATTTGTCCATATACATTTAGTTTGTTACACTTGATCGAGGACAAAATCATTCACAAGTAGCCAGTGAGGTTCGAACTTGTGATCTTAAGGTGAGTTTCCCACCACCTCTACCAAGTAAACTGGGTTATTATAGTTACTTGACGGCCGGGGATTGAGTATTATTTGGTGAACATAACCGTATTGAAAAACTCAAGAGTTACCACTCACTAATGAAATTAAACACAATATGAGTGTTCCATATTAGGTCAACATAGAAGGGGACAAATGCATAAAGTAGTTTGTATTTTATTTGCCTTTCCTCTTATACAAACAAAAATAGAAGATGGAAAAAAGAAATGTAGTCCCATGCATGCACACGGCGGAGAAAATAATTACGTTAATTGGAGGTAAATGCTCCCAAAGATTTATGTGTCGTTTAGACGACAAAAACCGAAAGAAGACGACAATTAGATTATAAATGCACCGTCACATTGGTGCAATTCACAAGGCCAAAGTTTCCATTTTCATGTTTGTTTTATATTTTTCTCTTTTCATTTTTGGAATTTCCACGTGTTCTTGGTCTTCCACCACCCACGTCTACGATTCCTCAGAGGTGGTCGGAGATTTGTGGGTCTCCAATGATATTATATTTTGGCGCCCGTTATATTTTGTCCGTATACCATATCCATATAGCTAATGTTTTTTACATGGTAAATTGGTAGTTATTGTCAAATCATCTATTGCATGCAGGCTCCATAAGTATAAATGTATAATGCCTACCGAAAATAAAGTATAATATCTTTCTGAGAACTCGACTATAATTTAGGCAATGTGTGCAACAATGCAAAGGGGGCGGACTTGCCACGCTTGTGTACTCACTACTCCCTAGGTGTCTAGAATAATTTTGATACTTTTTTAAGGGTGAGTTTGTCCCTTAGACGCAAACCCAACCTTCAGATTATGCCACATCAGCTTTCTACTAATTTTTATCTACTTTTTATTCTCCAGACTCATTCTAGTTTTATACTTTATTAAACTCTCTCCGGACTTTCTACCAAAAGGTTAACATATTATTTTAAATTTAATCTATTTTATGTTTTTTTTTCTATAATGTTAATTATTTAATATGACGATAACATATAGTTCGAATATTTATCGACTATTATATTATTAAAATTACAATTTATGTAATTATGTATTTAAGATTTTAAGCTTACTTTAATGTTATATAAATTATGGGACACAAACTAAGTACATTTGAAATAATGACATAATTTAAGGCATGCATAAACATAATTAGTTGCATACATAATTGCTAAAACATAAAAGAAGTACAACCACTTGAAATTGAAAATTACACACGAAATTGCAAAATTACACGAAATTTAATTAGCGTCTCCTCCGAAACACGACCATATGTGTTCCACCAAATCATGCTGCATTTGGTGACATTGGGCTCGGTTGCGAGTTCGCATATGATTTTCAAAGTACCTGCTCCGATTTACATAATAATTTCTAAGTAGACCGGTATGAAGTTGTGGACTTTCACTTTAATTCCTTGCTACTGTATAGTTAACGCTAGTGGTCAATTCGGTATCATCTCTTTCATCATCAATAATCATATTATGCATGCTTTCATGATATCACCAACTTCACTTTTTTTCCATAAACTTACGGGGTTGCAAACAATCGCAAATCACTTTTGGAGCACCCCAAAAGCTCGTTCTATATCCTAACTTGCACCTTCTTGATATTGAGCAAATAGTTTTCTTTTTTCAGATAACATGTTTGCTCGAGGAATGGTTTTGACGAAAATAGGCCATTCAGGATAGATACCATCTGCAAGATAGTATTCTATATTGTACGTGCTTCCATTTATCGTAAACTGGATTTCAGTACATTGACCTTCAAGCAACTCATCAAAAATCGGGGATCGATCCAAGACGTTGATATCATTGTTAGATCCTGCAACACCAAAATATGCGCGCCAAATCCATAAATCATAAGAAGCAACAACTTCTAATATCATTGTTGGTACACCTTGATAACCTCCGATGTATTGACCTTGCCATGCCGTGGGACATTTATCCCATTGCCATGCATACAATCGATACTACCAAGCATAGTAGGGAATCCACAGGATTCCCCGATTTGAAGAAGACGTCGGGTGTCATTGACTGTTGGCCTTCTCAAGTAATGAGGTTCAAAAACCTCAATCACACACTTACAAAAGTTCTTCAGGCATTGTAGTGTCGTACATCCACCAATTTGCACGTATTCATCTACGGCATCACCTGCCACTCCATAAGCCAATAACTGAATGGAAGCAACGCATTTTTGAAGTGGGGAGAGAGATTTCCTACCAATAGCATCAAATCTTTGTTGGAAATATTCAGAATGATTTTCAAGAGCATTGACGATGCGAAGGAATAACTCCTTTCTCATTCGAAACCTTCGGCGAAATTGTTGTGCACTATACACCGGGTTGCTTGAGAAATAATCATTCCATATGCGCTCATGCCCTTCCTCACGCTTTCTTTCTGTGTTTTTTCTTTTCTTTCTTGTTTTAGTAGGGTTTGAAGGTGATGTATCTTCAATCACATGATTTAGGATATCATCTACTAAACCTGTGGAAATGTCACCCCCATATATGAATCATATGATTGATTATACAATTCATCAAAGGTGTTGGGAGGGTTAAAGTATGACATTATTACTATGCCTTGAGGTTTATAATTTTTCAGAGGATTTGTGGAAAGGTTGCTATGAGAATTTGAGCTCAGAAATAGGTAAATATATATATAGAAGTTGTATAGGTTAAGAATTCAATGCACAATATTCAAATAACTCCATGAGTACTACAACAATAATGCACTGATCTTTGGTACAATGATTAAAAAAAAGTGCAATGATATCTGATAAAGTTAGTGAAAAGATGGATATGAGGTAATAAGTCATGCATTGATATAGACTTGGAGGTGACAACTCACTGAAGTTGAAATCAGTTCACCATTATTGTTTTGATTATTATTATTAATAATATTACTAATAATTATTATACTTAACGTTAATAGAGAATATAAATAATTATTATTAATATTAAGAAGTAACATAAGTTCATGAAATAAAAACATGCTTAACTGAAACATAGCTACAACATATTAAAACAACATAAATAAACATTAATAAACATAATCAAATTTAGCAAGTTGAAAGCAACCTAATCATCAAAAGTCCATCCATATTTTTCCGCAAGTGCTTGCAACTTCTTCTCATGAATCTTTCTTTGCAAAGGAGCCATCTTGGTGACATCGGCACAAAGTAATTGATTTTCAAGCTCCTCCTCTTTCAAATCTGCCATAAGACTTATTGATTGTGCATGTGACTCTTCAATATTCTTTGCAACTGATATGGCTTCACGATGATCACTCTGGCTGCTTTTCCCTTTCTTTGGGCAGCTTGTTGACCTGTTGGTCGGGGCTCATCAACTTCATGGAAAGTCTCAACATCCTCCCCACTTTCTGTGTAGTCTCCTGATTCAGAAATTTTATTCCTTTTTGACGAATCAGTTTCGCTGCCTTTCTCACGTTTGCTTTTAAGTTCAGCTCTGAACTTAAATACTCCATACATGATCGTACTCGAACTTGGAATTGTAAATCTTTGGTAAAGTGCACGAGCCTCTGAGAGTTTCAAGGCTTCATTAAACCCACTCCTCTTTTCATAAGCCTTTGAGAGTTTCAAGGCTTCATTGAACCCACTCCTCTTTTCATACTTGGCATAACACCCTGCAAACTTTCCAAGTGCATTATTAATTGCCCACCAATGTTGTTTGCAAGGGTTTACCTCTCGTTCAGCTTGATTTGTTTGCCTATTTTCATTGAAGAATGTACAAATTTTCCCCCAGTAGGCATCAGCTCTCTGTGAATTGCCATTTACTTCATCTTTGGTAGTATTACTCCACGCCATACCAAGAAGTGTTTCATCTTCTATCGTCCAAGATAGCCCTTTTTTCTCTCTAGGTTGACTTACTTTGTGACGTGTAGTAGTACGAGCAGCAGTACGAGTAGTTGTAGTAACATCTATATCTTTCGCCTCTTCAATGCCTATATTAAATGGGTTATTAGAGTTGGATCCAATACTGATGGGTGTATTAGGAGGTTGGTCCATATTATGACTAGTAGGAGTATATTGGTTATTTGGAGTCTGGAGAAATTGGGTAAAAGTTTGCACTTGTGCATTTCCCATATTATTAGGATTTGGAGTAGAGAAATTTGAAAATTCAGCTATAAAAGTTTGAAATTGCGCATTGTTTTGCAGTAAGCTCATTAGAGAATTCAAATCAAAATTTTGATTTGGATCCACTAAAAAATACAATAGGTTGAATTTGGAAGAATTTGGAGAGAAAAAGAAAATTTGGAATAATGAAAAAAAAAAATTATACACACAAATGGCTATCTATAGCAGTTTCATATAATATTACCGTTGGAAATTTTTTTAAAATAAAATAAAAAACAGTTGTCACATTTTAATTAGGCAAAACAAATTATATGACCGTTGGATGCTTGAAGTAGGAAGGAAGGAAAGCAAAAAGTGTTGTTGAATGGCTTGTGGGGCCCGCTTACCAAGTCTGAGAATGAGTTTGGGAAACCAAAACCCATTCCCAGACTCGCTCAACATTTCCTTCCAAATAGCGCTAGTATGAAATCAAGACTCAACAAAAGTCTGACTTCAGACTCTCATCCCAGACCCGAGTTATTCTTGCTCTTACATTCCAACTTTGAAAGGTAACTAGATTTGTTAACTTCGCATCAAAATAGTATCACTATTTTAAAAGCACTTCACTTTGATAATAAGATAATCATTGATCCTATACCATTGTGGTGGTCTTTGGGTCCTTTGGAATAATAATAACGTTCACGTCTCTAGTTATTTATTACGAATAGATCATGTGCGCATCTAAATATTTGTTTTAAGCCCACAAAATCAGGAATTGATAATCTCGAGACTATATGCCCCGGCCCAAGAACAAGATAAGCTAGATTTTTGGCAATATTTAGAGAGCTTCCTCTCTTCTTGCTCTCTCCTGTGGCTTGCAATTGGGGATTTCAATGAAATGCTCTCTGCTGAAGATAAAATAGGTGGTCGGGTTCTATCCCCCACACATAAAGAGATTACCTGATTTACTCAATTCCAATAATAGTATGGACATTCCTTCGGTCCAATCTTCTTTCTCATGGAAAAAAGTTATCTATAATCACTCCATTTACGAACGGCTAGATCGAGCAATTCCAAGTCATTCATTTGTGAATTTCTTTCCACAATGTCAAACTCTTTATGGGGCGTTCATAATCTCTGATCACGCCCCTATTATTTTCGACTCCAAACTCAATGGCATAGCAAAAGCACCAGCCTTTCGTTTTCAAAACGCTTTGATCCTTGATAAAAAAAATCGCACCAAATTATCTCAAAAAACTGGGCCCATTCTATCCGAGGCTCAAGATTCTTCAGAATCCAACATAGGCTCTCTCAAATTAAGGCTCAATCAAAGGAGTGGGCCAAGCGTAACTTTGGCCACACACAAAATAAACTAGCAAAAAATTGTGAAAAAATCAAGTCTCTGGAGGAAAGGCTTTAGGCAAAACCTTTTAACCCTTTCTTAGCTCAACGCATTAATTGGCTCATTTTACAACGAGAGAAATTACTTCTATTTGGCCAATCAACTTGGCGCAAATTTAGTCGAAAACAATGGCTATCTCAAGGAGATAGGAACTCATTCCTCAATTGGGATTAAACCAATATAAGCCAGCTTGACCTTGGTGTTGAGTTTACCAAGCATGGCGAACGAAGTGAAGAGTTCAATTCGAGGAGCACCAAACCACGCCAAAGTCTTTTTATTGCATCAAATTGTCTGTGACTAGATCTTTTGGTGAGCTCCATGGTGAAAGATTGGCGGTGAATATGAGGAGTCCAAATGAGGGAGTCCACACCATCAGGAGAAAGTACAACCCTTTCCAAGATTGTATGTGACTTTTGTCGTTCATAGATGTCATGTGGTCGTAAGGATTCCTTCCAAGATAGGCTCATCTCAACCTAGTTGGTTTGGCAATGCGTTCATGGATGAGCAAACCTTTAATCCACCAACTAGTTGGTTTGCTCATCTCTTCTTTTTTTTTCTTTTTTTTTTTTACAACGGGGAAAATGTGCATTAAGTAAAAGCGGAAGTACAGCCTAACGCTAATACAACCAAACAAACACAAAGAAACTAAACTGAGCTATACTCGCTCTTACATAACAATTACAAAGACATAAAGAACTTAAACTAGGATAAAACTGCTCGATCTGGAGGGCTGAGTTGATAGATAACTGTAGCGAAATTCTTCTGCTGGTGGATTGTGATAACCCTGATGAAAGGCGTGGGAGGAGAGGGCTGATTTCACGAGCGGGGTAACAAAGTAACAACGAGATTAGGAACTCGCAACAGGGCCAATCCCAGTGACCTTCTGTCACATGGGATTCCTTTCCGGAAGAGTCACATTTCTTTGTGACTCAATGCCCTTTTGGAAGGGTATTTTAGGCTTCTCCTCAGAGGAGAAGCTCAAATGAATTGAAGCGCTATAAACCCAATTGACAAATTGGGGAGCCGCCTTCAAATTTCTTTTTTTCAAGGTAATGATTGATAAAATCATTACCAAGCGAGATTGAAATCTAACTATTGTTAGATCTCGAAGAACCATCCGATTTTCAAAATCGGATAAAACAAACCCCAAACATGAAATATCTTGCCACGCAAAACCTAACCAACCACATAGATCAGAACCAACATCTTGAAGACTAAGACTACCTCCAGCAATTAACAAAAGTATCAAGCAGATTGAGTTAACAAACAACAAAAGCATACTAGCACAACCAAAAATGAAACAACGGAAAGGAGGACGCACTTCCAAGCTCCAACAAAACACTAGGGGAAGGGGGAGTTAAACGCACAACCACCGGGAAGGCAAAAGGGGAACGCTATATTATCAAGGAAGGGGGAGGGAAACCGACTTAAGCTGGGGAAGGGAAGCCCAAACCGACAACCGGGGGATGGGGGAACCTAACCACGAAACAGGGGAAGGGAAGGGGAAGCCCAAACTAAGAACCAGGGAAGGGGGGGTACCGAAACACTGAACCGGGGAGGGGGAAGGGGACACCCAGAACGAAACCAAGGGGAGGGGGAAGGGAAGCCCAACTAAACTGACTCAACTATTGGGGATGGGGGAACCGACGACAGAGACAGGGACGGGGATGCCGAAGGCGGTGGAGGCGATGAAGGCGGTGGAGGCGGTGAAGACGGCGGAGGCGGGGGAGAAACACCTAAAGCAAGGGAGTGGAAGGGAATGTGCGTCCAGGAGGCTGCAAAAGGAACTCGCTAGTAGCTAGAATGGGCCTAGGCTCGCCGGCTAGTTAGGTGGGCGACGGGGTTTTGGTTTTTAGGGTTTCAGTGGGGAGCGTTTCTAGAGAGAGAATATTTTCTTCTTATGTTGGTTTGCTCATCTCAAGGTAAGGTTTATGTAAAATGTTTTTTGCTAGTCATAATATTTTCATACTTTAAAAAAAATTGCCAAAGCAACATTATGCCAACCGTCAATGCTATCGCAAAAAATAATTGGTGGCAATGTGTTTATGTTAATAACTGGGCTCATGGAATTGAAAACTGACACAGTTTATTAGTAGATACATACATAATATAATTCATGTAAATTTTCTTGATCAAAACTAATAATTAAAGATGATAGAAAAAAGGGAAATTTTCAATGGTACGCTCTTATTCTTGAGAATTTCCAATGGTAGATTCAACTTTTTTTTCTTCCCATTGCTCGGCCTCAATTTTCCTAATTTACCCAAATGTAGCATAAATTAGACTTAAACATTAATTTCATGTTTATTTTTTTACTTCGTCACTGTGTAATGGAGTAATTAAAAATTCCATGGCAAATTCATCTTCTTACTCCATCACTCTGTAATTCTTTTTCCGTTGGATATGCATTATATATTTCAGAAGTCAAAGAATAGTGAATCTTTCACTTTATTAGAAAAGCATATGAAGAGTATGCATACTACTAAAACTATATAGTATACCAAGATATGTTAGGATTCATCATAAAGATTAATATTGACCTACTCTTTGATCTAAATAAATCATTGTTATTAAGGCTTAGGCAAAACTTAACATAAGTTTTAAAATTAAACATGAAATTAACGTTTAAGCCTCATTAATGCTACATTTGGTAAATTAGGAAAATTGAGGCGTAGCAATGGGAAGAAAAAAAAGTTGAATCACCATTGAGAATTCTCAAGAATAAGAGCCTACCGATGGGAATTTCCCTAGAAAAAAATAGTAATTTTGCTTTACTATTTAAACTATTTAGAAATTTTGGACCCCTTTCCTTTTAAGCATGCAACAATTTAAAATTTTAAAAATACTATTGATCCATCAATTAATTGTATCCACAATCAGACGTTAAGTGTACCATGTATGATATCTCGTGAAAGCAATAACTACTGTAGTAACCAGTCAGTAAGAATGCTAAGAAGTATGCGACACAGTGCAAAAACCTCGACGTGGTAATCTTCCTAGGATTCTATCATGGATAATTGTGCGTTTAGGCTCTTATGCTCTTTTGTTTATTGCGCTTTGCTCGTTTCTTCAATAATTTGATTCGCACTCTCTCCTTTTTTGGATTGTGAGACTAGTGCATGGCACATAACTCGTTTGTAATCTATTGCTGGTTGCGAGAAAAGGATATCGAATTCTATGAGAACTGTAACATAACTACGGGTTGGCCTTGAAGAAAGGGAACAATATAGTAATTTCTCCGTTTCAAATTAAATGCACTTTTTCGCTATTAACAGTTTTCACTATGACTAAGATTTATGATCTATATATAATGAAAAATATAGCCAAGTGGGATCTTGTTAGATTCGTCTCGTGAGGCCACTCTGAGGCATCATTGAAGTGAATGATTTCAATTAACAACCACCTAAAATGGTAAACATTCATTATTCTTCTATAATATATGTAATGAAGCTTTCTTCTTTTATGTTTTCCGTGTTCTAAAAAGGCTTGGTTAATGTCTGAAAGGGGAGTGAGGATGCTTCTTACAATTTTTTTTTTCTTTTTTAGGTCTTAAGTTGTTAGAAAAAATTTAAAAGGTTGTTTTTCGTAAAAACTTATATATAAAAGGTTTGTTTTGACAACTTTTCCTTTATTTTTTTAGGATCATTGTAGTTTATGTAGGATGGAGTAAATGGAGGTTCTACTGTCTCATCCCCGGCCAGTGGGCCATGAACTTGGGCAAGTTATATGTTCTCCTGTGACAAATTCCCCCAACCCCCCAGGTAGGAAAAACAAATTTTAGTAGAGAGAGATTAGAACCAAAGTAATGTCATGGGAGATGAAGCTCATTTTTGCAGAGAGTAGCAGAGAAGTGTTCATAGAAGAGTACTGAGAGTGAAAGAGATAAATGAGGGAGAGAGAATATGTGGGTTTATGATTAATTGAGGTTAAAAAGGGAGGGAAAACTAAATAAAAAAATTGTAATTAAACAAAAGTAACGGTCAGTGCCAGAATGAATACAGTCAACACCAGAAAATTGGCTTAGGTTTCATCTCGCAAAAAAAATTTACTTCTAGGTTGTAAGTTGCAAAAAAAAATTTAAAAGGTTGTTTCTCGCAAAAAAGTGACTATAAAATGTTGTTTCTGACAAAAAAACTCAATTTTAAAAGAAAAAGAATTCAAAAGTCCGATATTATGTCTCATTAATAGGGATAGCTATTAAACATGTAAACCTATATGAGTCTAACTTGATCTAGAGAAAACTTCAATCTGAATTCGATTTTCTATATCTAGTTTTAGTCTTTAGTATCTTTAATTTAGTTTATGAAAACCTTTAAAAGTATATTCAGAACACATACATCAAACTCAATCTAATAAGCACAGTTGCTAATAAATCTTTATGGATAGCTATTGAACCTAAAACCTATATGACTTGGACTCGATCTGAACTCAGTCTGAATTTCAATCCGAATCCGGTTTTCTATATATATCTAGTTTCAATTTAGTTTATGAAATTTGAAAACCTTTATAAGTATATGGAAAAATTTCATAAAACTACCTTTGATAATCAATTTTTTCAAAAAAACTACCTTTTTAAATTTTTCTTTCAAAAAACTACCTTATGTAACAAATTTCTTTCAATATACTACCATTTTACCGTTAATGCATGGGGTTTAAACACAAATAATTGGGTCACCATAAATTGTTTTTCTTTTTTCCCCTCTCGTTTCTCACTTCTTTTCTTGCTACCCCACCGGCAGTAACAACTACGGCTATTGTCATTTATTGATTAGTATTAAATATAAACGTAAAAAGGTAGTATATTGAAATGAATTTGTTATATAAGGTAGTTTTTTGAAAAAAAAATTTAAAAGGTAGTTTTTTTTAAAAAAGTTGATTATAAAAGATAGTTTCTTGATTTGCCTAAGTATATTCATAACACATACTTTCAAACTCAATCTAATGAGCACAGTTTGCTCATTGTATATTCATAACGCATACTTGGAATTTGTGTTGCTCATAAATCTTTTATATACTTGTTTGAAATTATAGTGATCAGATTCTATCAATGTTGACCTTAAAGAAAATAGGCAACAATTTTTAGGAAAAATCAAAGAATAATATACTATGTATGTCTATTTCTAAAAGATTGTTACATTTTTATTTTTCATGTATGTCAATGCAAAAACTTTGGCACTAATATCTCTAATTATGTATTTGTAAAAATTATAACAAGTAGATTTTTGTAAAATGCATATTAAGACGAATCTAACAAGATCACACATGATTATAGTTTTTCTTAGGTATACAAATAGTAGTCAAAATGAAATTTGTGAATAGTAAAAAGAGTGCGTCAAAGTGTAAAAATCTTAAAAAAAAGGAGGTAGTATTAGATAAAACTTTGGCAAATAAAATTAAAATCAAAACCCAGACCACCTGAAAAAGAAGGATCTGGACTTCAAGTGGAGGTCAATTTGACAATTTCTCCATCCACCCGTGCTGCAGTGTCAATTTCAGATATCAAAGATGTATAAAGTGCGATGCGAAATTTTAAATTTCTTACAACTTTCCTTCTCCTTTTCTTAGTGTATACAGTGTAGTACTGCACCAAACTTTTTCTTCCCGCCTTTTTAAATTGAGTATTTTTTATTATCAAATTCTTATGAAGTCTTCCATGTCTCCCTTCGTTTCTTTTAAATTGCCATATTTTTTTGAAACCAACTGAGACATTTACCTGTGTTGTGACAGATGCAATTAACAAAGCAAAAATCTATGAACAATTAACACAAGGAATTAACGTGGTTCACTAACAACGTGTTAGCTACATCCACATGCAGAGGAGAAACAATTTTATTAGGTTTTACACTATAATCATTGTTTCCTTAGTTCTTGTGCCCAAAATGAAATGGGAACTATATTTTGGGACAACCGGAGTAGTTTGTAACTAAGTTGTTTCTCATTCCAATAAAAGGTAGTAATAATGAAGGACCTAAAATTTTAGTTTTGGGTATCCAACATAAGTCTCGGCAATGGTAATGGACTAATGGTAATATATAGTTGTAAATTTATTAAGTAATGCAATTTTTAACAGAATTTGATGGCATAATAGAAAAAAAAATGAAAGTTTTCTTTGTTATATGGTTCTCCACTGGAGGGTTAGACTAATTATTTGACTCGGCATTATAATATAAGGGTTATATGCATCACTATATTTTAGGGATATCTATTCACCTTATTTTCAATCATTATTAGAAAAATGAGTTTAAATAAGGTCTTATAAAAACTAATAAGGTCATACATAAGTTCAGTTATATATAGAATAACAATTTAATCTAACACTCTTACAAAATAAGGTCTAATTAATTTAAATTAATTCAGATAAGGTCTGATAAGGACTTAATAAGGTCTAATAAGTTTTAATATGTCAGATAAGTTTAAATAAATTAATTAAAATAAGCTCAAATAAGTAAAAAATAAGTTGAATAAAATATACCCTCTATAAAACGTTGTTTTAATGCATGGGTACGAGTTACGACTCAAAAACTTTTTTGAGTCGTCTGTTGAACTCCGGCAAACGTTAGCACGCGTAGAGCTCCTTTACCATTTGTCCTTTTCTAACTTCTCTCCTGAGATCCCAAACTTTCTTGTAGAATGTAGATCATATAGTAGTCACTCTTTTGACTTATCCACCTCACTTCCGTTCTTTAATATTTTTCTGTCTCTTTCTCGTTATTTTCTTTTTTGCTGAAATTCATTTCCATATTTATTCTTACTGCATTTTTTCCTTCATTCTCGTTATTGGATGATTCCAAATTTCAGATTATTAATTATTTTTTAGGAAATTTCTACATGGTGGCCTTCAACTTTCAATTTTTCTATATGGTGGCAGGATAAAAAAAATTATTATACAAAGTGACTCCCAACTTTAACAAATTTCACCTAGTGACCTTATTTCATTAATTGGGTGGCTAACCAATTAAATCTAACTCTTTCTCTCTCATCTCTCATCTCTCATCCCCTAGTGAACATGTTTGTCACAATAATCTTGATTGAAGTCTAAAAATTGACTGTGATCTATGATAAGAGTCTGATTATGTTGATCAACAATATTGAGCTTCCTTTGCAAACCACTAAAGTAGTAACCCTAATTCCTAACCTGTAAAGTAGTAGCCCTAATTTCTAACTCAACACTAAGTCGGTTCTTCAATATCCCCTCTGGAGAAACATTCAAGAACGCAAAGTCCTTGACCAAGATATCAAGCTGATTCCTCATCATCAAGGATAGTAAGGTAGAAGAAAACGAAGAGAGGGAGTGTATCTTTGAGGCAGTACCCCTTCAAGAGTAAGATAGGCAAGCTTGTTGCAGCATTGGAAGATGACAAGAATCTTAAATTGGGGTCTTGTTCTTTTTAAAAGCGGGAAACGTAGTCACAGCCTCACAGGTGAGAGTGAAGGGTCATTGGGTAAAATTTGTTCACTAGGTATAAGTGTCGTATAACCAAACTCTTATCAAACTCTCATCAAAGAATTAGGTTTAATTGGTTAGCCACCAATTAATGTAATAAGGTCACTATCTAGGTAGAATTTGTCAAATTTCAGAGTCACTTTGTATATTAATCTTTTTGCCCTGCCACCATATAGAATAATTGAAAGTTAGAGGCCACCATGTAGAATTTCCCAATTTTTTATTACTTCTTTACTCTTCTGCCTCACTCATGATTTACTATTGATTTTACCATCATTTCCTTATCTCAATGAATAATCTACAATTGTCCATCTTCACATTCTATCTCCTTACACTATGTGTCCACAATTAGCAGGTTGGTGGGCCCCACTTGGGCTTTCTCTTGCTGCCACTTGTGAGTGACATGCCAGTTCCTTATTGCTTTTTGTGTTTTGCGTTAGATGAAACCCAGATTGTTTACACGATCTGATTTTGGCTCTCTCCCTTTTTTCTCTTTCTAGATCTTTAAATAAAGTTTAGTCTCTTTCTCTCTTAATGATCGATCTACTCCCATAACCTAGATCGTTCGATGGGCTTGCTTTTAACTACAGAAACACCCCATATGACCGTCTTTCTTTTCTTTCTTTGTATTTAGTACTCCAATAAGCAATGGCTTATCTAGGATTGTGAGGGAGAGTAGCATAATTTTGTGATAGTTTAGATGACAAAAAGACCCATAATATATTAAGTTTGAAAATTTAACAGATACAAATACAACCTCAAAGTCCTTTAATTAATTCAAATATGTCCTTTAATTATTTTCAGCATATATATATAGGACATATATATATATATATATATAAGGGAAGGCTCTTGTGAGAACACATCTCTTAAATGAGAACACCTTCTTATATGAGAAAAGATCTAGGTTGTTGATTACAACTCATCTGACGCCCGAGATTTATTAGGTGAGTAATGGCATTTTCGTAATATTGTGCACACTCACCCCCAATTTACATTCTCTTTCACGCATCAGATTTCTCTCTCTAAATTTTTACAGTAGCTTCATCCTTTCTCTCTTAAACTTTCACCCATGAATTTCATCTTCATCAAATTCATTTTGATTCATGCGATTTCATTAGATTTTTAACAATTATCTTCACCAAATTTTCAGATTTCACGTTATTTAAGTTTATTATAAAGGTAAATTTTCAAATTTGGGTCTACTTTTCAATCATGTAATTTCAATTTTTTTGATCATTTTCTCTCTCCTTCATGGACGTTTGTTAAATATTTTTGCTGTTTTCCAACAAATTCTGCAATTACATCTCTCCTCTTTGCTTTTGTCTTCGGTTTCTCGATCCTTAAAAATTTCAAATCTCTAGTAGACTGAAGAACCACAAAACAATTTAAATTTCTGGGGTTTTGAATGTGTGCTTCATCTTCCATCCTTAATCCACTAATACGAGATTTCAAATTAAGGCAGAAATCCGCAATTTTTTTACCTAAGTATGAATGATAAACAAATTCTTCACAATTGGGCTGGTAACAGCATGGTACATGATCAATGTATGCAAAATGTATATCATGTTCTAAATTAATGTATATTATGTTCTAAAATAATGTATATCATGTTCTAAAATAATGAGCAACATGTTCTAAAAAAACGATGTACATCATGTTCTAAAACAATGTACATCATGTACTGACCTACATCTATCTATTCTCACATATGATACATGTTCTTACATAAGGACCCATCCAAAATGTATATCATGTTCTAAATTAATGTATATCATGTTCTAAAACAATGTATATCATGTTCTAAAATAATGAGCAACATGTTCTAAAACGATGTACATCATGTTATAAAACAATGTACATCATGTACTGACGTACATCTATTCTCACATGCGATATATGTTCTCGCATAAGGGCTCATTCTCATCGGATCTCAACCGTAAGAAAAAAAATCAATTAGGAGGCTATCCACACGAGGGAACCCCTAATTTATCGTTTATAAGGATGTGGTGTAAAGCAGAATTATTACTTCAACTAAGAAGTGAGAGTTAACTAAGTTGCCAACGTTGGCGATCCAATCTGCCATCTTGTTCACTTCTCAATAGATATGCTTGATAGTCCAGGAGATGAACAACTAGAGAAGAGTTTGAATGTCTTTGATAATATATGCGATTTGCCAAGGAAGATCCTAGACGCCTTTTACTGCATTGATAACGAGGAGGTTGTCGCCTTAGATTTTTAGATGTTGAATACCTTCTTTCATTGCAAGTAAGATATCTTGTCGGAGAGTTATGGCTTTTTCTATGTAGACCTAGGTGCTTCTCCGGTTGTAGGCATAGGCTTGGAGACATGTATCGTGGTGGTTTCAGATGATGACACCTGCAGCAACAGAGGAACGACGGATGGAGCCATCAAAGTTGAGTTTATGTAAGGGATGTCAAGGTGGATCCTACGACACAAGGGAAGGAGAATTGGGGAAGGAGAAATGTGAACTTATTGTATGGCAACAATCTATGGAGGTTATAAGAGTCCACTCAGTGAAGTATAATTGAACTTTGTGAAAAAATCTATTTAGACTTAATGTAGCGCTATTGAAAATGATATCAGTTCGTTCCTTCTGAATGCTCCATCTTAAGAAGGTAAATTTAACAATAAGTTGGATTTTGATTTGATGGACTGGAGGATGGAAAGAAATGGTTGAGAGGGGGTGTGGTAGAGAAGCCATTTTTTTTAACTTCGGCGAGGTCCCAAAGGTGCCTGCAAAATTCACGTGAAAAGAAAAGATGGCCGATTGACTCGATTTCCAATTGACAAAACCCACAGGTGTTAAAGGGAAGAATTTTCCTTTTGAAGAGGATATCTATGACATCTAGACTTTCATGGCAGATTTGCAAACGAAAGATTTGCAGCTTTGGTGGAATAATATCAAGAGACCAAATCCAGCAAAACGACCATTTTTCTTCATTAGGGAAAATGTTGTGGGCCAGCCAAGTGGCTGATTTAATAGTGAAATTGTCAGAGGGGATGGGGCCCCAAATGAGAGTATCATGCAAATTGGTATGTGGAATTGAATTTCCTTTGATAATCTTAACTGCATATGGAGGAATAAGATGCTGGAGCATGGAAATATCCCACGACTTGTCAGGAAGAATGAAGTTATGTAAACGGAGGTCTAGATCAACTTGATTGACAGAGCGATTTGTAAGTTCAATCAAAATTTTGTGAGAAACCCAATTGTCGGTCCAAAAATGGATGGGTTAACAATTCCCTATTTTCCATCTAATGCTTTCCTTATTAGCTCTCTCTGAGATAAGATTTTTCTACAAATAAGGGAATTATTTTGTCCGAGCTTATAATAATAAAAAAAATTGGTACTATATGAGGTATTTTTCTCAATTAATTTGACCCAATAGTTATTGTAATCGGTAAGGATTTTTTAACCTAGTTTTTCAATGAAGGCTCTATTGAGGGAAGGATTTTGTGGTGGCCTAGCCCACCTCTACTTTTCGGTTGACATACATTATCCCAGGCTATTATCAGAGTTGCATTTTTATCTTTTTATTGTCGCGAAAATAATTGACGGTGAAATTTTCTATAGATTTGGTAATGTCGAGGGGTAACAGGGAAGAAGAACAGACGTAAGAAGGCAATGCTTCAAGATTACTTTGGATTAAGGTGAGATTCCCTGCTTTAGACAGGAACCCAACTTCCCAATTTTGGATCCTTTGTTCAGTTTTTTGAATAATGTGCTTGAAATTAGATTTTGTCGGATAATAAGTACTTGAAGTATATTCCCATATAACGACTTAAGGAATAATTTGGCATCATATGAAAATGGGCGACTTTGAGAAAATCATGGTTGATTTATGAAAATTCACTCATTTGCCAGAATAAATTCATAATTCCTCGATAGTTTATTTCAAGTTATTGCGGGCGAAGCGGTAGGCTTGCAGGAAACAAGACTATCATCTGTAAAGAGGAGGCATATGTTAGTGGTTCGAGGTTTAGTTTTGATTCCTATGCTTGTTTTGTGTGTTTGACTTTCGAAGGTTAATTTCCTTATGGAAACTTCCATACATATGATGAATAAGCACGGAGATAGGGGGTCACTTTTGTCGTAATTCGCGAGAAGGTTTGAACCAAGGAGTGGTTTTACCATTAATTTTGAGGGAATATGAAACATATGTTACATATTCTTTGATCCAAGAGATTCATTGCATCGGGAAACCGAAAGCAGTGAGATTCATTGACTTTCGAAGGTTAAAGCTTGAAAGAGGAAGTTAAAATATTAGCTATTACCTCCTGAGTTTCTTCCCATTTATTTAATTCGTTTCTTAGTTGATAAATAGTTGTGGACGCTATTTGCTTTATCATTTTGTTATGAGAGAATTTAGAGATGCGGTCATTCTGGGTGATGAGCCATTTCTTTCTGGCATCCAATCCTCAATTTCGTTGTCTATAGAGAAGAAGTTTTTCCCTTTGTTTAAATAATCTATTGATATGCTTACTTAGGATGGTATAGAAAGGTTTATCCCATATTTTGTTTTTGAGTTGTTATCATTTTGTAGCAACTTATTGTTGGTATGGTGATACCGAGCCCTAGCCCAAGTTTTGAAGTCCGTTTTGATTCTTAATAGTTTTTGCTGGATTCTAAAAAATTGACCACCTCAAATAGGTGTGGCCCAATTTTTGGTAACTAAGTAATGAGATTCTTTATCCAGAGTCCAAAATTTTTAGAACTGGAAGGTTGGAGGGTTATGAGCCTTATTATCGTTTGTCGAAAAAAGATTTGGTGCATGATTTGAAACTGTAAAGTTTCTATACGAGATAGTGCTATCCAGGAAATTGTTTATGAAGGAAGTGTGAGAGATGGCTCTATCTAGATGTTCGTCATTTGATTGATGACTTTCCCATGAAAAAGAATTTTGGAGGCAAATTCGCTATAGGAATATGAAATCCGCTAGTATAATAAGGGACATCTCAAAAAAGAATACGGGTAAACTAATAAAGACCTGAGAGAGTATTAGATATCAACATGTCGGCGAGTCAATTAGCCGTTTCTAAACGCACTCAATTTGAAATCCAATATGTCCTCTATCTCATACATAAACATCTATTTTTTTCAACGAAATACACAGATATCTAACAATTAGATATTTAGCGTTTCTATCATAGGACAGAGTGACTACTTTTTCTCCAACCACCCCACATAGTAATGCACAGTATCATCTTATGACATGTTCAGCCCCTGGTTGGCTATCCCCTCGATGACCCAGATTTCCCCAAACCCCACCCCTCTCTTGGCGCCTACTTTACTGCCAATTCTCCAGTGTCTCTCTTCTCTTCTTTTTACACACCCACACTACCACACACCCCTTAAAAACTGCCATTACTTTCTCCCACTTATAAAAAGTAAAAATTCAGCTACATTTTTCACAACAGTTAAACCAAAATAAAAAATTACTTCTATTATTAGTAGTAATAAAATAGTATCCCACCACCTTGCCTCGATTTCTTAAATTCTCCAGATTTGAATCAGGAACTCTCCTCATTCCTTCCTTCCTTCTCTTCACTATCTCTCTCTTCCTCTCCTCCCTCCATTCCTATATCTATCTAGCTCCTTTGTTCTTCAACTTTCCCTCAAATTCATCAAAAAAAATCACCCAACTTTTTTTTTTCCTCCAAAATCTAAAACAATACTGGTTAATTAAAAAGAGGGCAAATTCTCATTGCCCATCTAAAAAAAAAATGGCCCAAAAACATTTGAAGGAACTACTAAATGAAGATCAAGAACCCTTCTTTTTAAAGGATTATATTGCAGATAGGCAATGTCAACTGAAAAAACAACCCCAAAATACAAAACTTCAACTCAAAAAATCAAAACCCATGTCAAAGACTTCAATTTTATGCAAAAATGCTTGTTTTTTCTCTTTACAAGATTCACCTGACCTCAGAAAATCTCCAAAACTATTTGATTTCCCTGCTTCACCTGTTCCTAATAAAAGCCCAACAAGAGTATTTCTTCATGTTCCTGCTAAAACTGCTTCTCTTCTTCTTGAAGCAGCTATTAGGATTCAAAAACAAAAATCCAAACCAAAAACCCAGATTAAAAATACAAGTTTTGGGTTATTTGGGTCGATGTTGAAGAGATTAACACTAAAAAATCGCACCCAGAAACTTAAAAATGGTGTGGAAAAAACAGAGGATGAAAATAATGGAGAAATGATTTTGGTAAATTTGGAACAAGAAAAAGTAGCAACTACTATTTCATCTTCTGTATCTTCTTCTTCTTCTTGCTCTTGTAATGGGAGATTAAGTAGCTTGGATTTAGAGAGTTCTAGCAGTGGAAGATCATTTGAAGATGATGAAGATGATGATTTTCAATTTGCAAATGTTCTTAAAGAAGATGATAGTAATATTAATGATAATAATAATAATGGAGACTATTATTCACCAATTTGCTTAAGTCCTTTTCGTTTTACTCTTCCTAGAAGAAGCCCATCTCCTGAACATCGGTCCCCTATTAGCTGCAAATTTGAGGTTTGTCTCTTTAACTTTTATTACTAATTAACTTTCTTCGCTTTTTTATCTGCACGGTCTCTAATGCACAACTTCGATCATGAATATTTCTAGTTATATATTAGTGAAGATTATGAAAAATTTATATTTTCAATATATACTCGAGATAAATCTAGCAAAGTTATATTATACACGATTATGTTTTTTTTTGTTTTTTCAATATGTACGTGTTTGCTATGTGTAGCATACTGAAGATTTTACTATTCAATGGTTAACCTAAGTGGCAATGTAACCCTGAAACATAGAGAGTTTAGGATAATCAAATTTATAAAAATTAGGTAATGACTAATGAGTTACGACCCTTATGAAAAATAGACAGTTTAGGATAATCAAATTAAATAAATATTAGGTAATGGGTTGCGCCACAGAATATCTAATTGTTGGCTAGGATAAGCATCATATAAATTTCCTCAATTAGTAGGAGTTTTATCATGTTCTCAAAATTTAGGGTCGAATAGTATCATTAGTGCTTAAAACTTTTACTTTTACCATCTTACACCTAGGATTACAAATTTGTAATAAGTACATTTTAAATTCATTAAAAGAAAAATTCTGGTTTGTTACTATTTTCTGTTACTTCTGTATCTAATTATTTTTGTGTAATTGTGTTTGCAATTAAAATCACAAGCTATATGTATGTCTAGTAAAATTTAAAATTTGGTGTGTAAAAAGATACCTTCATTTATCTTGTGACTGATAAGTGTCACAGAATTTTTTGACCAATGGAATTAAAATAGAATTTCTTCTAAGCTTATTGGTTGAAGTGGACACATCAATGTTCAAAAAATCATTTAAGAAAAAGGAGACAGTTTCACCTAATCAATGTATAACACAGTCATATGATTTTGCTTGTTCTTATGATTAATGATAAATCATTAGTATTTGCTCTTATGATTAATGGAAGATTATTAGTAGTAGCTAGTAGGATTGGACATTATAATTAATAATGCCCTTTGTGTGGATTTGGGTCATTCTTAAAATTTGAATTTGTTAGTAGTAGTAGTTAATTAGTACCTAATGAAGTGAGTAGTACTACCTTTTTTAGGTCACATCATAACAAATAAGTCTCTTTTGAAAGTTAAAAAATTGACCACTAAAGCATGTGGGAAGTCAAAGTTAATTGAGTCACTAGTCAAATTATGAAAACATAATGCATGGTAATATTTTTTTTAGTAAATCTTGGTTTTTGAACTAATACTACCTCCACTTTTTTTTACTTGCTACATTTTTCTTAAATGATTGCTTTTTTACTTGCTACATTATTTCAACTTTCCTTATTAGAAGATTTGGCCCACCAAAAAGTAATATTATTATATTTGTTTCTCTCTTTTTCCATTAAAAAGTAATATTATTATATTTGTTTATCTATTTTTTCACCCAAAAGTACTACTTTTTTACCTTTTTCCCACCTCATTTAATGCTAAAGGGGTCAAAAGGCACATCAAAAAAGATTGAAAAGAGACGTCCCTTAAAAACTAGTAAAAATAACAATGTAACAAATAATAAAAAGCCGAGGTAGTAAAAATATAACAAGGATATAAAAATTTAATTAAGGTAATTTTTTTTTTTTAATCTGAGTGAACTCGTGACTCAGCCAGCTGACTATATTGAGCTGTCGGCAATAGAATCTGTACTCAGCTTCTTTTGCCGGGGTGTTCTGTTTACTGGAAAAGACGAGTATACCCTTTAATCAAAAGACATAAACCGCAAAAATCCATGTAATTTTGAGGACATGCATGTCAAAAGAGCAATTCTTGGTGGGTGTAACAAAGTTGTACTTTTTTGATCACGTCTCTGCCATTAAAATCTTTTCTTTTAAGGCCTTGTCTGTTGATGGGCAAAACAAAAAAAACAAAAAAATTAAATTTGGGATTTTCAAATTGGACAAATTGCGTTTTTGGATTATTTGTCCATGTCATTAGCATTCAACAACTTTTGATTATATATATAAGAAGTATTTTATTCCCTTGGTTTATGTAATGCTTATAAGCATAATATAAAAAATGAATAGTAAACTAGCAATAATGATGCTATAAAGCCCTCGACCCTCCCAAACAAAGATAAAAAAGAGTAAGCTACATAACATATTTTATTTTAATAATAGAAATGCTTTAGTACTAGGGAGTATCATATAATTATACAAGGACCTCTACTTTGGCTTATCAACAGTGCATTTGGTGGATCAATCATTGTTATATGCTAAAGCATCTCCATACTTCTTCGGCGTGTTTGGTTTTGGGAATATTAGTTAGGTTAGCCTGGTTAATTTAAACTTATATATCAGAAGTATCTATTTGATTTGCAATCATGTTGGTATGGTCTAACTTTGGCTATGAGTTCTTATATAAATACAAGAAAATATATGTTCACCAATCTAGTAAGGTTCATTTCAATGTATTCACAAACTATCAACATTTTATATAATAACTAGTTATTAAATGCCCCGAGTTATTAATATTTTCATGTTAAAAAAGTAACATCTATTGTTGCATAATTCATTGGCTAGAACTTTATTGTATCAACTTGAGGTCACGTGGTCGAATCTTATACGAAATATATTTCTAATTTTTGTTATGTATGTTGGTGACATGGAACAAAACAACCAAAGGGACAACGCCACGTGGCGTGTAAACTTGCTTAAGAACGCTTTTTAATATATTTGTATGAATTTAACTAATAAGTGAATAAAGATATTACTAATTAAAGATGTACATTGGTAGCGGTTAAGTTGCAATCGGAAACAACAAAAACAAAAGAACTGAGAGGGTAACCAAAAAACATTTAAGTTCCAAATACGTGTTCATTTATGTGCATCTCTTGAATCCTTAAAAAAATTGTGGCTAAAGGAAGCACATTTCATCGTACAATTCCAATTATTAGGGTAGAGAGGTGGTATAATGTTCTAAATCTTCATTAGATGGACCCAAGAAAGAGTTTGCTAAGTATAGTTGGCATGTCTTGACATTCTTTAACATAATTATAACAGGACAACGTAAAGTATGAACATGAAAGCTTAGCAAAGTTCCAGGAAGAGGAAGATGAAGAAGACAAAGAGCAAAACAGCCCAGTTTCCGTGCTCGATCCTCCATTCGAAGATGACTATGACGGGCACGAAGAAGACAACTACGAAGACATCGAATGTAGCTACGCGTTTGTACACAGTAAGTAGTAGTAGCAAATTTCTATATATATTCTTTTCCTCCATGAAAATGATCTTCATTATTGGTTTTTGTTGTACCTTTTGTTGTTGTTGTAGGGTCAATTTTTGCTTAAACTTTGGCATTTTTTCATTTTGATTAATCAAATTCCAAAAACAAAATATAGAAATGATTCTGATAATTGATCTTGGTTACGTCCTTTTGTGTCTGTTGTCTGGTCTATTTGCTTTACAATAAGGGCATTTATTTTGCTGCTTCAACTTTCTCTGATAGTTACAATATTGAGACGAGGACGTGACATAGAGGTCGTTCACTCGTTCGTATAATTATTTGTTCAACGTATTTTTGAACCATACAATCTTTTTGTGGGATCCATATTTGGATTTCTGATCAACCGCATGTGTGGTTTTTAAAGACTTCATTTGTACCAAAAATATGGTTTTGTACTTTGGTTTGCACAATAGTCCTTGGAATTTACAGGATGTAATTTGTTAAAAGCGTTTTCAAATTAAAGTGTATACTGTGTTACTGCATCGTTGCTGTTAATGTCCTTTGGATCATTTTTTTTTTAAAACATATAATATATATATGAATCTATATGCATCAATATCCACAAATTTTTTTCCCTCTGCACTTTCTGATCATCATTCATAATCTGGGTAACAAGATTCCTATATCACGGTTGTTCACCTATATTTATAACATGTGATTGAGGACCGTCTTTACGGAACGAGAAACCCTATTTGGCAACATTTTAAGTTAGGTAATTAAGAGATAGAAAAGTTGTGAGTCTCGCATATAGAATAAACTTACAAAAATACCCTTAAAAGACTCTTGGGACAAGAATGAACTAATTAAAGCTGATTACATGTTAGCCAATAGTGCGAGTGTGCGACTCTTACCGAGTTGATATAAAAATCCATAACTATCCTTTGCTATAAGGTTGCTTTTACTGAAATGTATCATTCAATGATAAATATTGGCAAGTTAAAAGCTTTAGTTACTGAATTTAGGAAGTACTGTATTATTTTGCTTGTCGTACTTCTGTTCTTAATCAATCTTTTGATACTTTAATGTATTAGTAATTTTGTAGTATTAAAAGTTAGAGAATAACTCTGTTCTGAATATTTTACAGGAGCCCAGAAGGAGCTGTTGCATAAGCTTCAAAGGTTCGAAAAGTTGGCAGAGTTGGACCCGATTGAGCTTGAGAAAAGAATGATTGAAGCAGAAGAAGAATACACACTAGAACATGCAACGGAGTTTGATGAATATGACCATGTTTCGTTCACATTTCATGAACAAACACAAGCCCATGAATTCATGCAAGAAGTGATCAGAAAGTCGGGTTTTCAGGATGTCAAGAAACCCGGGATCAAGAGACTGATTTCGGACCTAATAGTCGAGGAAGATAGGGAAGTAAATACCTCCTCTGATGAACAAGTGATTAAAAGGGTATGCAAGAGATTGGAGTCTTGGAAGGAAGTTGAATCAAACACAATCGACATGATGGTTGAAATGGATCTAAGGCAGGAGATTAATGACTGGAAGAATTCTCGAAAGGAAATCGAGGAGGCTGCAATTGATGTTGAAGTTGCTATTTTCGCGGTATTGGTTGATGAATTACTAGAGGAGTTGGCATGATATGCTTAGCTTGATCTAGTTGAGAAATGTTTTTCTTGGGAGGTCCATAGATTTTCCATTGATTTGTCGCGGTTTATTGTTTCATTCTTTGTTCTACTTAGATTGTCAGGGTACTTGAAGCATGGATCATAATCTAACATCAGAGATTTAATTAGGGTAATTAGGCAAGTAACTCGAGGATGATGATGATTCGAGTTTAGTGCTAGAATAGTATTAATGTATGTATGGGTTAGAGGGGGCATATGACATGTATAATACATATGTTTTGAGTAGCTTAAACTGGCATCATCTTGATGCTTGTCCTTCAATGAATAATAATCACAAAAAGTTGAGAATTTTCTGACAGATTATTGCCAATAGTTTCTTTGACATTGTTAGAGAACCTAGCCTAATTGGTATTGATCTAAATTGACACACACTGAATGGTCCATCATGCCAACAACCATATTACCAATTTTAATAACTCGTTTGTCACCTTTAGATTTCAATTATATTCTATTACTATATACTTCCTCTGTTTCTTTTTACTTGCAACTGTTTGACTTTCACGCTTGCCAATGCATAACTTCAACCATTAATATCTTGAATTACCGATAACCAAAAATTATAAAGTAGATATTTTGATACATTGAGACGAATCTAACAAGATCCCACATGAATATGTTTTTCCTTAACTATAAATCACCAAAGATAAATTAAGTAGAGTTGGTGAATAGTGTAAAAGTCAAACCGTTGCAAGTAAAAAGAAACAGAGGAAGTAATAAGCAATGGACTAACTGATAGAGGGGCACTTTTTCTTTTTTTTTTTATTAGGAGCTATAATTGGCTCGAACACCAACCCTTGCTAGGCTACTGACCTGTAGGACACAGCCGACACACTAGTTCAGAGGTTGGGTACAAAGCTAAAAAGACTAGAAGACAACAGACCTAAAGGCCCGCCTAGCACCTCCCACCACAAGAGAATTCCACAACATATTGTTCTTATGTATTAAGCATCATTATGTTTTCTAATATTATAATTTCTCCATAACAAAATAGATGTTAAACTTTGACTTTCACGCTTGTCTGTCCAATATTTTGACCATTAATAACTTTAATTGTGTATTAGTAGAAAATATAAGAAATCAATATTATGAAAGTATACATTGAGACGAATCCAACAATATATCATATAGTAACAATTAATTTTTCAAAAACTAAAAAATGCATGGTCAAATGTAGTTGGTGAATAGTGCAATTTTCAAAGTGTAATATCCATTTTGTTACGGAGAAAGTAGTTTTTTTAATTCTTTGTTACATTTAATGATTTAATAACAAATCTTAACATAAAGTTATGTGCATAACATATTACAAGACTGATTAAGACAAATATGATCTTATCCAGAAAGGATCTTGTCGACAACAACTTTTTCTCATGTCATCGATAAAAATGACATTATCAAAAAATTCATTAGTTTTTAAGGAGTCATTGGATTTTCATACTCTAACCATTCAACTACAGAGATACTCCTTCCGTTTTTTTAATTGCTACATTTTTCATATATGGGTGTTTCTTTTTAATTGCTACATTGTTTAACCTTTTCTTATTTGGGGTACTTGGCCCACCATAAAGTACTAAATTTATATTTGTTTTTCTCTTTTTCCACCCAAAAGTACTACTTTTTCAATTTTCCCCATTATTTTACATTAAATGGGTCAAAAAGTACACTTCTAAAAACTTGAAAGTGACATTGCCTAAATTGTTGTGCATACAACAATGATGTAGTTAAGAAAAAGCGGAGGGAGTAAGTTTTTGTTTGACATTGTAGATGTAATTAGTTGTTGGATTTCTCTATAATAGCCTTTACATTTCTCATGACATCATCTAACTAATCTTTCCATCCTAAATCCTAAACTCAATTTCCTTGACTGAGCCAAATTTCCCCCCATAAGTCCCGACACCCTCCTCTTTATTTCATATTTTCTCCTAATTTTTTTGGTAAGTGATTTATTATCACAATTTAAATCGTTGATATATGTTGGAACAATGGAACTACATACTCTGTGTGTATCCTTATCACTTCCTACTTTAACCCGAACCCCTCCCCACATCAAAAGAACTTGCAACAGACAAGAAAAAGTTTGACATTTCGGCTAAAGGGAAAAAAAAAAAATATTTTTTAAATCCTGTTATTCAATTATCATATTATGGATGTATTGTTATCTTATACTTCGCCTGTTTGACAAATGTGCAGAAAAAAATTACTAGTACTTAAGGTGGGAAGTGGTAATGCGTTATAGTGTAAATTTGTACTAAAAATCGATGTCATTACCTATGGTAATGCTACTTCATCCCAAAATATCCATTTTCTTCCTAAAATCTCATTACCATCCATTACCACTTGGGAAGGTGGTATTGGGTGGTAATGGAGATTTATAAAGGAAAACTCATGTTTTATGATAAAGTTTCATTCCCATGGTCATTGACATGAGAACTTCTTTACAAATTTACACTAAATTTCATTACCATTACCACTATTTATAACCACTAACCAAACAGGCCGTTAATGCGCAGTTGCTGTCCACTTCAAATGATTATGGTAAGTAAGAAATCATTGTTTGAAGGGCCAATTATAGATGATAAAGCAAATTCTTCGGCTAAGCACAAACACCAAATTATTATGGTCATGATGGAACTAGCCAGCTAACCTAACATCTTATCTCATCAATAAAGCAACCAATATGATAACATCATGTACAAATAAATATTGTAATTAATAGTAGGTACACTATGGACTATGGACTATGGACTATGGACTATGGAGTACTCCCTCCGTTTCATTTTAATTTACTCACTGCACTTTGAAGGAAAACCAAGGAGAAAGTGCAAAAGTATGAGAGAGAAACTGAAAAGGTGGAGAGAGAAATTGAAAAGTGAGAGAGAGAAACTAAAAGATGGGTTAAATTATCAAAAAGTAGATGACATGGGTGGAAAAAGATTATAAAGTACATGTTACTAAAAATAGAAAAAACAACAGTGTGTAGATTAAAAAGAAACAGACCAAAAAGGAAAGTGTGTAGATTAAAAAGAAACGGAGGGAGTACTATACTAGATCATACAGTGTAATTATCCAAAATTGGTCATTTCGTTGATTAGTATATTATATGGAGAACGTTATTATCCTATATTATCATTGAGTGTAATTATCATTCAGTTAAGTTGTTGCCCTATTGAGAAGGTTATCCTATAGTATAGTATCTTTCATTTAGAAATAAAATTAAAGAAAAATTACAAGTACCAATAAAAGATTGAATTTATACTTTTCAGTTTTTTGTCACTATCCTTTAAGAACAATGATTTGTTATGCCCTTAATTGGCAAATATAGTGTTTAATATACGAGCTAGTATTAGATTAAGAAACAGATTGGCAAAGCATTAGTGCATTACCTGTCTATGAAAATGATTCTCTTAGTTACCTATTTGATATGTGTATACATATTCTAGTCTCCCTCCAAATTATTCATGATGCACATGAATTTTCTTAGTTTTAAGTTATCAATGGATTAATGAAAACATGGATGGATAGTTATATAACATTGAAATGAAATTCAACCATGTACGTACCACCTATACGTCATTAATTATATTGATACCTATACAACGTGTGTATATATATATATATATATATATATATAGGTTTAAGTTCATATGAAAACCCTCATTTTTCTCCATTTTACGAAGATTTTGCTCATTTCACAACATTTTCGCTCATTTTATGTTTTTCTTATTTTATCTTTTTGCTCATTTAACATTTTTATGCTCATTTCACAATATTTTTGCTCATTTTACATTTTGCTTATTTCATGTTTTTGCTCATCTAACTTTTTATGCTTATTTTACATTTTCCTCATTTTACATTTTTGTTCATTTACGTTTTTACTCATTTAATATTTTCTACTCATGTTATACTTTTCCTTATTTTTTTTATGCTCATTTTATGAAGTTTTTGCTCATTTTTAGTGGTTCTTATGGTTCTCACCGTAAGAGGGTTCTCATTAGAACCCAACCATATATATATATATATATATATATATGTATATATATATATATATATATATATATATGTATATATATATATAGGGGCAGGATCACATGAGAATGCTCCTTAAATGAAAAATGAGAATGAATCTCAACCACACGATTGGATTACAGTTACAACACTTGTTCATTAGAGTTATACCCCAAAAAAATTTCGAGCCCAAAAAAAAAAAACATTTTTTTTTCAAATTTTTTTTTTCAAATTTTTGTTTTTTTGGAGTTACATCACTTTTTCATTAGAGTTACATCACTTGTTCATTAGAGTTATAGCGCGTAAAATCCATTCTCATTTCTCATGTAAGTATGCATTCTCATATGAAATCACTTCTATATATATATATATATCCCTTTTATGAGCTCTATTTTTCGGCACTTCATCATTCTTATATTGTTTCGTTGTTTCTTCATATACCTTTTTTACTTAAAAAACAATGATCTCTCATAGTTTCATTGATTGAAAGTTATATCTTACTCCCTCCGTTTCATTTAATCTACACACTTTTCTTTTTGGTCTGTTTCTTTTTAATCTACACACTGTTGCTTTTTCTATTTTAGGTAACATGTCACATCTATGTCATCCACTTTTTAATATTTTAACCCACTTTTTACTTTCTCTCTCTCACTTTTCAGTTTCTCTCTCCACCTTTTCAGTTTCTCTCTCATACTTTTGTACGTATTCTTTGGTTCTCCCCCAAAGTAAAGTGAGTAAATTAAAATGAAACGGAGGGGGTATATGGTATATGCAATAGACATTGAATTAAAGAGAACATTTCTAGATATCCTTGACTGCATCACTACATCATAATAGGGCCTTTCAGGCTTTTAGGAGCTGGTTCAATTATTCATTGATCTGATCTGACACAGTCGCAAATAGTAAACAGTATAGCAACTCGTCAAAGAACATATGAAAATCAAAAATCTCGAAACTCTACTTAAAGAAAGAAAAACAACCAAATAATTGGGTAAAGAGACTCTACAAAAGAGAGTAACAAGATCTAAGCATTTAACTTGAATAAACAAATGAAAAAAGTTGGCTTATCAAATGAAAGCCCCTAAACAACAACGAAATTCTTTTATGCAAGGGTTTTGATAAATCTTCAACGGTCTGAACTTACAAACCTTTGTCGGATTAGACTTTGAAGTTTGATCACATACAAAACCTAATAGGGTTCTCTTCTAAAATCTTTTGGAACTAGGTGAAGTAGCCTCATTGTGTTGTATGTTGTTCATACTCTTTCTTTTTCTTCAATATGGAACGACAACTAGACTACAAAATATATCATGGCCCGGAGATTATGATGAGAACCATAATAATGAACATACAATTAAAAATTTTAAACATACAATTTAAATGTTTTTGAACATACCATTACTGAATTTTTTTTGAACATATAAGCAAAAATTTTGAATATAGAAGAGTTTACTTTCTTTTCATAAAAAATTCTTGGTATGACAAAAAAAAAAATATGTACTACGTTTTGAGTAATCGGACCTATATGTTTTGAATAAACTACATGTATATTTGTAAGAACATGGAGATATCATTAAAATGATACGTCGATGTAAAATGGAATTATTATGTTCTAAATTCATTACATGTATGTTTAATTGAGCATGAAAATATCCGAAAATATCATGCAAATCTAAAAACAAACATAATTATGTTTTAAAATTTTGAACTATATGATTATTCGGCACTATGAGACTCATCATACTTCTATTCTCTAGTCCATTATACGATGGATCCATGAAATAATGGTTGACATTTTAACAAATAAATTTTCCCTTAACAAATTTTAACATCTTCATATACAAACCTTTTTGAGGAACGAATTATTTGGATTGACAGAAAAGAATAATAAAAGAATAGGTACCCATTGTAAAACCATGAGAAAAAAATCAACAAACCCATTTTATTACACTCTGGAAAGAGGAGTGTGTATTGTGTAATAACTAAATCCAATCAAGCAGCATGCATCATGGTTTCGAAATTTGAGGTTATGTCTTAACTTTTGCCACCCGAGCCCACCATGGCCACCATGCGTATTCTATTCATAGCTGTTTGGCCATTTTTCGTCAGAATTTATTAATAGTTTTGCCTTGACAATGCAAGGATTTAAATAAGGAGGAGCAAATGAAAGAGAAAGGACACCCTTAATGAGCTTGATGTAGTTGTTAATCGCAACAGCTTAACCACCATTTTCTTATAGCAAGTGCCAACACATTTCGGTCCCTCTGGAAACACTTAAGTTAATTATCATGGAGTATATTGCTTTTTTTTTTTTTAAGCATCAACATGCAGTACAATGTATTTTTTGGAGATCAAAAGATTAAAGAATCGATGAATGGTTCTACAACATCTATAATTGATAGCAACAATAAAGGTATACATATTTTGATAGAGAATAATATTAGGATTCGAATTATTGTAACCTATATATATTGATCAATAGACACACTCCAGATTCAAGGAGTTTTACATTATCTAACATATTTAACAAAATCAGATATAACTCATAAGAAAACAAAAATTTCAATCCTGGTGAACAACGAGAAAAGAATCAAGATCTTTGAACACTAGACCTTAAAATTTGGCATCCCCTCATACAAATGTTGTTTGCATATCAAGCCTCAACAAGCCATCCAACTTTGGGAGGACAACAATAACAACAGTTATAACGGATGCAATAAAGCAATGAAAAATTAAAGAACAATCGATACAAGAATTAACGTGGTTCACTAACAATGTGTTAGCTACATCCACAGGCAGAGGAGCAACATTTTATTATCTTTAGGAGAGAAAATACAGATACAGAATAATAGAATCAGAAGTTAATTATAGGGTTCATATAGTATCCTTCAAATTAACCTAAACAGAATGAAACTAAACATAACCCAAAACAGAAACTGTATACTGGACTACATATACCGAAAAGCTAATTAACCTAAACAGAATGGTTAATCCTTGCACCATATAATTCAAGGCATATTTCAACAAATCTCTACCTTGACTTGAATTCTCTCACATAAAATAATACCAAATGTACCAGATGCAAAAATAATTGGCAATCAATATTAATGGGTTCATAGCAGGTTTTAATACACCCTAAAAATAATTAGTCTAGATTTGTTCAGGAAACACTTAAAGATACTAAATTTTTAGTGACAAGTTATTAGACAATCAATATTAATGGGTTCATAGCAGGTTGTCCATGTTATCTGAATTAGTTAGAACATTTATTTAGGTCTTGATCAACAATAAATACAAAGTGATAAATATTGCAATCAGGCATGAAAAATAATATGTTCATAAAAATAAATAAAAATATGAAAATAAAATACTGCAAGGAGTTAGTATAATATATACAATACTTACAGTCGCAGGGAAGAGTTAACAATCTACATCATGAATAGAATGTTAGTAACTTCAAGAAAATAAAAAATAAAATAAAGAAAGAAAATAAAATAAAGAAAGATCGTTAATTTATTTGACCCTCAGAAATTATACCACCGTCCGGGGTTGTTGATTTGTACGGACCTTGGAAAATTGAATTGTACGAGTCTTAAAAAAATTGTATCTTGTTATATTAGTGTGTGTGAGTATTCGTGAGTTGATGATGATGAAAAGCGTGGAGTATTTTGCTGCAGATTAGTATTAGGATGGTGTAGGAGTGATTTTGTAAGGATGATGTGGCGCATAAAGGGTGAAGGTGTTAGATGATGAAAATCAGTCGTAGTTTCTTGTTTTGTTGGGGAGTTGAATGTGTGAGGCGTGTAGATTGATGATCGCGTGATGATGATTGGGATTATGTATGGCCGTGTGATGTGATTATCGTGCGAGAGAATTACGGTGGTGATCTTTGTTTCGGTAGTGAAACAGTGGCGGACACAAAGATGTCCGTCAGTATTTGAGTGGGCGTCCGGGACTGGAAGTCTGCAAGGAAAGCAAACGTGAACTACCCTCGGGGGGGATGCGAGGAAACCCCCTCCGACGTTCAAGTCAGTAAGTGTCTGATAAGGATTTTAGAGAGAGAAATAGATAGAGAGAGAAAGTAATGCTTAGAATGTGAGAGAATGTCCATGCAAAATAGTACTATTTGGCAATTTATAGTAGTACTGTTCATCTGATAGGATGCTTAATCCTTCGACACGTGTATAACTGCGATGAGTCTGAAAAGATTCCCTAACTTTTGTCCTTTAATGTGGCCACGAACGCCTTCTCGGACTGTTTATTAGAAACGACCTGGATTCTATTGATGAGATCGCGTTTCAAGTTTATTGATGTCGGCCACAAGTGATGTGTCCTACAGTGAACTTGGGTGTACCCATACAACTAGCCCCCCAACATCACTGGGGGTCGTGACCGGCGTTGATGTTATATCGAGGACGCGAGTGAATTTTGCATGTTCCAGATTTTTCTCTGTTGCCACGTGTTGCCCTGAGGAGAACTTCGGATTTCGAAAAGTGCAATCATGACCTTTTATGAAATCCCGCTCATTTTCTTTTTTATTCTTTATTAGGGTTGGCTCAACAAGCGACACTTGGCATGCATCAATGAGGGGAGTTGATGGGTCGATTCATCCTGGCCATTCAATCCCGCATTTGTAAAGAAGCGTTAGTTTTCTTTCTCTCTTTCCTTACACTTCGTCTTCAACCTTCCACATTTCTCTGGTTTGTGCGATTTCTCCAAAAACTTCAAACCTCCTTTTTCTCGTCAAGATCTTGCCTTTTTGCGACTAAATCTCCTCAAAAGTATTCTAAGTTACTTTTCGCCCTTTACACCTGAGGAATTTTAGCATTTTTCGCCTCTTTTCGCCTGGGTTTAGTCAAGGGTTTACTTCAAAGCTTTCAACTTTCCGGTGAAATTACTTTCTCCGGCGTTTATTTGACTCTGGGAATTCTTCTGTTCGTGCTTTTGGGGCCTTTTGCTGCGCTTTTCTGGGAATCCGCTTGATTTTTCGATCATTTTCCGTCGACTTTTCTCAGGTACCTTTTTCCCACTTCTCTTCAACTGCTCTTTCTGTTTCTTTCTTTCTTTGGAACTATGTCGGACCGTTCAGATAGTCAAAATACTTTGAGTGATAAATTCATTTCTGAAAGCGAACCTTCGTCTCCTTCCTCCCTTCATGGCGGACATAGTTCGTCTACTTCCAGCCCTAGAGAAGAGAGAACTCGTTTATTAACTGACCTACCCCTTACTGCTGATAGAGATAGGGAACTCAGATATAAGTTTCTTAACGACCGCTCTACCCCTGAGAAAGAAAATTTAACTTCCCATTATCTATCCGCGAGGATGAGCGGTGATAGACAAACACTTCGAGAACTAAGACATCAAATTTTAGCTCGCCGGACCGTTAGAAATCATCCCCCTGATGCTGTTCCCGGACATGATGTTCCGCCTTTGAGGGAACATGCTTGGTTAGATAACTTAGCAGATGCTAGGGTTGTAGCGGCGGATGATTTTTACGACCGCCTTGCTCATGATGCCGGCCCTTCTCATCCACCTGTTATTGATTTAGGTTCCGACAACGATTCTATTGCCACTATGGACGAGACTGATGGTCCCTCGACCTCTGGACGTGAACAAATTCCTTGCTGGACTGAAACCGTTGTGGGAGAAAGCTCCAGCACGGCTCCCGATTCGCGGCCGGAGCCTATTCCTGACCGTGATGATGAGTTACAATTCGGGATTTGGTTGCCAGCAGACTACAGCAGCGGCCCAAAGTCGGTACGAATTTGTTCGTCATGGCGAGAGCATGCCATAACTAAGGATTATTGCTGGGTTGGGAAAGAACTATATGGCTTCCCAGCTGAGTACAAGTTGGTGGTCCCGGATGAAGGAGCCAAAGTAATTGAGTTCCCGGTAGGGCACATTGCTGTTTATGCCCATCACTTTGAGTTTGGGTTGTGTTTCCCTTTAGACTTGACTTTAGTGAAGATACTACAGGCCTTCAACATCTGTCTAGCCCAATTAACACCCTTGGCTATTAGGAATATCATAGCTTACATTTGGGTGTGTCGTTATTTGGGGTTTCCTGAGACATTAAACCTTTTCCGCCGGCTCCATTGGCTGCGAAGGAATGGGTCAACTGAGAAGGGATGGTGGTCTTTAATGTCGCCCAAGAACAAACTCACTGTACATCCCAAATTGACCGGGTTGAAGAGATGGCAGCCAGCCTTCTACTGGGTAAAGGGCCCAGATAATTTTCCTCTCCGCCGTCAATTCACCAAACCGGTTACTCGAATGGAAGATATACCCTCTTACGGTTTGTCTATGGCCGAGAAAAAAGCCTTTGACTACTTTGAGTCTGAGCTTACCTTCGTGACTGTTGATGGTCAAAGAGTGGAGGAAAGGATCCCTCACACATGGCTTCCCAACGCCAAGTATATACTCGGGAATGAACCTCTATCGGCCTTATTTCTCTGCTGGACCCACCCAGAAGGTGTGCATTTCGACTCATGGTCCGACATTGGTCCTTATATTTATCTTTTTTTCCTTTGCCGGTTTGTCTTGCAGGTCCTGTCAGCCTAGATATTGAAGAGTTGGGGTTGGACGTAAACTTAAAGCCAATGTCTGAGGCTCCTGAGGACCCCGTTTTCGACGACGATACCATTCACGGCCTCACAGGAGGTCTCCGAGGTGCTGACCGCGGTCGTGGTGGTCGCAATTCAGGCCGGGCCAGCGTTCGTCGTGCCGGCCGCACGCCCGGGCGTACTCCCGCCCAAAATGCCAAACGTGGGGATCAGGAATCTCCTCGCCCCGTCGTTCACGTTCCTATCTGCCGTGGCGGAGGTGGCTTGACTGTGGGCCAGAGGCGGCCCCGTGAGCATTCTGATGCTGATAGTCCCAGCAAAAGGCAGGCCTTGGATGTCGCTGCTTCTGAAACTCAGCAACTGGAAGCTGCTATTAATGTTTCGGACAATAGTCCTGTCCGGGAATCGACTGCCACAAGGGTTTCTCGTCTGAATGCTGCCATCGACAGCATTGGGACGGCGTTAGGGTCTGGCTCTTCCATGCGCCAGAAGATCTATGACATCCTCAACTCCCCCAGCTTTCTGACAAACCTTGGGCCGGGAATATTTTCTCGGGTCCATGAGTGGATAGAGCACAAAGAGGTGATCTTTGAGCAATCTTGTGAAGGCCGCCTTCTCTCGTCCGCCCTCTGTCCTGAGAAAAATCTATCAACCCAATTGGGACGTGAGGGAGGATGAGTCCCTCTATGCCGATATCCCGACCAATGGTGGTACCCTGGGTTACCGTCTGCTTAAGGGACTTCAACCGCCGATTGATTGTCCAGGCGATAAGTTGGTGGCTCCGGCGCTCAACTTGCCCAATGATATGGCAAGGGGTAAGTTCTCTAATAATAATTTTTTTAATATTTTGACTTTTTGATGCAGACCAACAATTCCGCCATTGAGCTGATTGAGCAGTACCTTCACTATCAGGCTTTGTCCGATAGCCAAGAGAAATCTCTAGGTGATCTTCGTACAGAGTTTGGTGCCGTCAAATTTCGCTCCGACAACCTTCAACAGGATTTGGATGCTGAGAAGGCTGTGAGGGCTGTGGTGGATGTGGAATTGGCCGAGTTGAGGATTAAAGCTGGCAAACTGGAGGAGTCTGAGAAGAAGGTGTCCGCTTTAGAGAAGGCCTTGGAATCCGCCAAAAGCGAAGAGGCTGCTGCAATTGAAAAGCCGAGTTTGATGCTAGCCAAAGAGCCGTGGCGGATTTCAAAAGATCTGAGGAGTTTGTAGGCCATCTGGGGGAGAGATACGATGGTCGATGGGTGGCCGCGAAGAGGTGCGTTTGCCACACCCATCCTTCCTTCGACTGGGAGCAGACTGAGGTTGCTTTCTCAGAAGGCGTTCATACGCGTCGTCTTGAAGGCGAACCCTTTATCTACGAGGAAGATGTAATTGCCAACGTTCTTCCTGTCGTCCCAAACGAGGAAGTGGCTCTTTCCTGATGTCTTTGGCGGTCATCTCCAGGCTCTTCTGTTGCCTCTAATAGCTATTGAATTTCTTGTATTTTTAATATTGTTATCTATCTTTGAATTCGGCCCATGATGGCGTGTAAATTGAATATGCTTTTAATTACAATTACTATTATCAGTCTTTGATTCCTTTTTTATGGCTGCCTTCATTTTTGCTTGTAGTTGGCCGCCATGCCAGTAATTAGTAATGAAGCTTTGTTTTTACGTAAATTCTTGTTTCTCGTTCTGCTTTTGTTTTTAATTTGGACAATTTGTTGGCGACATGATGTCCGTTATGAAAAAACCAATCGAACGTATCTTGCGCCTGTTATTTGGCTTAGTAGGGTCTGTTATATAGCTGTTTTTACACGGTTTATTATCCGACCCTTGGTGCCTGTCATATGGCCATTTCTCCAATTGACCTGTTATGTGGTCATTTTGTACTTGACCTGTTATATGGTCGTTTGTGTACTTGACCTGTTATATGGTCGTTTTGTACTTGACCCGTTATGTGGTCGTTTTTGTACTTGATACGTTATATGGTCGTTTTTGTACTTGACCTGTTATATGGTCATTTTTGTACTTGACCTGTTATATGGTCGTTTTGAACATCAAGAGCGTACAATTTTTTGTTGTACATATTTAAACATGATAAGAGATAATTAATCGGAATGCTAACGATCGTTTATATTATTCAAGTATGAAAAGAGTGGCTCTAGGCCCATTACACAAGATGCCTAAACATAATACTTCTTTAGAACGCTAGCATTCCAGCAATTCTTAAGTTCGATGCCGTCCATTGTTTTCAAAGCAAAGGATCCGGGACCAATTTCTTTTGCTATCTGATATGGCCCTTCCCAGTTGGCTGTTAACTTTCCCTCTGTATGAGCTTCTCCAGTAGTGGTCGTCCTTCGCAATACCAGACCGCCCAACGTTAGCGGCCTCTCCAGAACTCTCTTGTTATAAGCCTTGCTGATACGCTCCTTGTATGCTGCGGCTTTAAGTTCTGCTACCAACCTTACTTCTGGTAGGAAATCTAGATTTTCTCTCAAAGTTTGATCATTGTTCTCTAGATCTTTGTGCTTGATCCGATAGGACGGTAAACCAACCTCTACTGGCAAGACTGCTTCCATCCCGAAAGCTAATATGAATAGACTTTCTCCAGTTGCTTCCTTTTCGGTTGTTCTATTACCCCATAATACTGCTGGAACCATGTCGGCCCAAGCTCCCTTGAACTCGTCCAACTTCTTCTTGAGGGCCCCTAGAATCTGTTTGTTTGCAGCCTCATCTTGCCCGTTACTTTGTGGGTGACACACAGCTGAAAATGCGAACTTAACCCTGAACTCGGACAAGAAGCTTTTGACTGGTCGACAATCAAATTGCGCTCCGTGATCAAAGACTATTGCAGCCGGTATGCCAAACATTGTCATTATATTCTGCCAAATGAACTTCTTGACTTGGTTGGATTTTATCTTTGCTGTCGGCTCTGCCTCGATCAATTTTGTGAAATAGCCGATACCAACAATCAGAAATTTCCGACCTCCGGTAGTCGTTGTGAACTATCCAAGGATATCCAGACCCCATTGTGCAAATGGTATCGGACTGAGTATGGGTTGAAGGTCATTCGCGGGCCTATTGATGATGGGGGCGAACTTTTGGCATCTATCACATTTCTTGACATAGCCCTGTGCATCTGCCAACATACTCGGCCTGTAATACCCAACCCTTAAAGCTTTCAGTGCCAGTGCTTTTCCTTCAATGTGGTTTCCACAAATTCCTTCATGGATTTCTTCTAATATCTTGCCGGACTCCCATGCTGTTGTACATTTTAGCAGCGGTAGGCTAAAGGATTTCTTATACAGCTCATTCTGATAGATGATGTACCAACTAGCTTGCCGCTTCAATTTCCTGGCTGCCATAGCATCTAAAGGGAGTGAGCCCGTAAGCTTATACGCCACTAATTCACTGAACCATTCACCTTGTTGATTGATGGCATTCACAGTCACAGTTTTCTCGGTGATGCTTTTTTCTTTCAAAATTTCCACAATAACGGACCTTTCTATGTTTAAAGAATCAGAGCTTGCCAATTTGGAGAGTGCGTCCGCCTTGGCATTGTCGGCTCTAGGGATGGCTTGAACTTCAAAGTGAAGCAACTGGGCTATCAGTTCTTTGGCCTTCTCAACATATTTCTGCATGTTTGCTTCTCAGACCTCAAACTCTCCCTTTAGCTGACCATTGACGAGTTGTGAATTTGTTTTCAATGATACACTCTTAGCCCCAGCGGCTATACACATTCTTAATCCCGCAATTGCGGCCTCATACTCTACCTCATTGTTTGAGGCTGGAAAGGAGAACTTGATGGCTTATTCAAAAATGTTTCCTTCCGGACTGGTCATCACAATGCCAGCCCCTGATCCACTCCCGGCTGATGAACCATCCACCTCCAACATCCATTCTTCTTTTTCACCTTGCTCTTCTTCTTCGTAAGATGCCTCTACGATAAAGTCCGCCAATGCTTGGGCTTTTATCGCTGTTCTTGGTTTGTATTGGATGTCGTACTCGGACAACTGAACTTCCCATTTCAAAAGGCGACCTGAACTGTCCATTCTTTGCAACGCTTTTTCCAGCGGTTGATTGGTTAAAACTTGGATGGGTTAGACAATCAAAGTATGGTATGAGTTTCCTGGCGGCAATTATCACAGCCAAAGCCATTTTCTCTACCAGCTGGTAACGGCTCTCCGGACCGTTAAGGATGTGGCTGATAAAATATATTGGCTGCTGTCTCTTCTCCTATTCCACCAACAACACGGCCGCGACTGTTTTAGGTGAGGCTGAGATATACAGCTGTAATACGTCTCCAGTCTCGGGCCTTGTGATGGTGGGTAGACTCTTCAAATGTTCTTTTACTGCTAGGAACGCTTTACTTTGCTCCTCCCCCCACTCGAACTTCTTATTTCCCCTTAGTAGTGCAAAGAAAGGCAAAGCCTTATCAGCTGACTTTGAGATAAATCGAGTGAGGGCCGCCTTTCTTCCCGTCAGCCTCTGAATGTCTTTGACGCTTTTTGGCTGGGGTAGGTCGACAATGGCTTGGACTTTGTCCGGGTTCGCATCAATGCCCCTCTTGCTTACCAAAAAACCTAAAAACTTCCCATCTCTTACTCCAAAGACACATTTCTTTGGGTTATTTTATACTTTCTCAATGTCCTGAAGGTCTCTTCTAGGTCATCCAAATGTTCACAGTTAGTTTTACTCTTGACGATGGAGTCGTCAACATATGCTTCGATATTCCTTCCCCTCTGATCCGGGAATATTTTATTGACCAGCTTTTGATATGTCGCCCCTGCATTGCGGAGTCCAAACGGCATTGCCTTATAATTATATACTCCACAATCCGTGATGAATGCAGCTTTTTTCCTATCGGCCTCGAGCAAGCTGATCTGATGATAGCCCAAGAATGCATCCATAAAGCTCAGTAATGCATGACCGCTAGTAGAGTCTACTAGTTGATCTATTCTCGGTAGCGGATAGCAATCCTTTGGGAAAGCTTTGTTGAGGTCCGTGAAATCCACACACATCCTCCACTGGCCGTTAGCTTTCTTCACCATGACTACATTGGCAGCCATTCCGGGTAATCACATGGCTCAATGAAGTCAGCCGCCAATAGCTTATCAACTTCCTCTTTTATGGCCTTGTTCTTTTCAGCGGAGAAATTTCGCTTCTTTTGCTTGATAGGGCGGACACTGCTGTCGACATTTAGACGATGTACCATCACAGACGGGTCTATTCCCGGCATCTCATCCGCCGAGAACGCGAAAACATCAGCGTTTTCTCTTAGGAGAGTCACCAGGTTGACCCTGACCTTTGGGTCCATGTCTATTCCGACAGCGACTGTCCTTGCTGGGTCATCTGCCAGCATCTCTTGCTTCGTTTCTCCATCTGATTTGGGTCTTGGTGTATCCTCGGGCCTAGACTCCAGTTCTTCCATTGAAATTTCCATCATTTCTTCATCCGCTTTCTCGGATTCTGCTTCATTTGCCAGGGTTTTCTTCTGGGCTCGCCTTTGCTTCCGAGTGGGCGGTTCAATTCCTCTACCGGCATTCTCCTTGCCGGCTGCTTCAATGCCGTTAAATAATAAAACTTTGCTGTCTCCTGATTTCCTCTTATCTTTGCTGTCGTACCCAAGTTGGATACATACATCATAGTCAGATGATATGTTGATACCACTCCTTGAATATCATGAATTAACGGTCTCCCAATGATTGCATTATATGCTCCGGGAACGTCTACTACTAGGAACTCGGCCATAACATCCATGGCCTCATCGTTTTCACCAACTCTGACTGGCAGTTTTATAATTCCTTCAGGTATTGCCGACGCTCCGGTGAACCCTATCACTGGATAGCGTACCGGCTGCAGATGTTCCCGCCCAATCATCAACTTCTCAGAAGTTGATAAAAATAGGACTGTGAATCAAATAATTTGCAACTTTCAAAGTGACCACCAGTAGGTCATCGTGGGGGTACACCACATGTTTTGTATCTTCAACCGAGAACGACATGGCCGGCATAGCTGGTGGCTTCCTCCAACGGCAACTCTCATTGAAGTTTACCTGATGTCGGAATTCCTTCAAACTAGCCTTTGCCCCACTGACACTGCCGCCATGAATTGGGCCGCCAATGATCACATGTATTTCTCCTATCCAAGATTGAACATTCTGATCTCTAGACTTCACCAAATCACCTTCACTGGTCTGTACTTTGTATTGAGTGAAATATCCTCTACGAATAAGATCCTTAAGATTATCTTTCAAGTGCCTGCAATCCTCAGTTATGTGGCCGTGATCCCCATGGAAATCACACCATTTTGTCTTGTCACGGTTTTTGTGGAACATCTTTCTTGGCCGCTGCCATTTATTACTTTCCTTGTTCATAGTGAATATTTGTGCCCGGGAAGTTGTGATTTGAGTGTACGCGTCAAATTTATCTTTGCGTTCACCCCTTTCTCGGTCACCTCGCTCTCGGTCACTTCCTTTCTTTACCTTGTTAGATTCCTTCCTTTCATCTCGGCCTCGATCATTTTCACGACCCCTGTCCTTCTTTGACTTGTCCTCTTTTTTCTTGTCGGACTCACGACATTGGCTGTTGGCTGCCTTGTCAAATTCTTCTCCTCTTATGAAATCGTTTGCTTTTCCCAACACTGGCCCCAATGACGTGAAAGTTTTTCGGCCGAGATAACTTCTGAACGCAGTCCCTTCTCTTAATCCCGTCATCAAGGCTAGGACCGCTACACCCTGCTGCAGCCTAGGAATAGATACGGCCTCTACATTAAAACGTCCAATGTAGTCCCGGAGAGATTCGGTTTCCCCCTGTTTGACTGACAATAATTCTCCAGTAGTGCGCTCACGGCGCCTATTGCTTACAAAGTGAGTACTGAACATAGATGAAAGCTGAGAGAAACTGGACACATTACCAGGTTTGAGACTCTTAAACCAAGTTTGAGCTATGCCAGTAAGAGTGGACGGGAAAACCTTGCACCAGATAGCGTCTACCTGCATGTATAAATACATGTGCCCCTAGTAGGCTGCGACATGATCGTCGGGATCTGAGCTGCCGTCAAATTTGCATGATGGCATTTTGATTCTCGGCATTGCGTGATTCAGAACTTCCGGCACGAATGGGGAGAGTTTGGGCTTGATTAACAGATGTCCGCCAATCGAGTAGTTACTAACACCAGTGGTGCTGTACTCTCGGTATGAGCGGCTTTGATTCTCTTCTGAATTATTAAGATCCTCAGTTTCCAAGGTGACTTCCTCGTACTCTGGGTCATCGATTTGTCTTTCCATCTGGCGTTCCTCTTGCATTAACGTACGCATCCTCCTTACTGGCGTACCGTCAACGTTTCTACCGGCCTTAGCCAGTGATCGTTTACGGTGCTGAACGCCTTTAGTATTAGGAGCAGGAGTGTTATTTGGCTGAGGAGTGCCTTGTAACATTTGGATGAAGGATGCTACGGTTTGCAGTTGATCAGGAGAAAATTGATTCAACTGAGCCAAATTAAATGGGACGCCACCAGGGTTTACCTGAGTTATATTATTCTCAGGAGTGCGCTGATCGTTGTTGCTCTCGGGCACATTGAGGTGGAACTGTGGTGCACCGATAGATCCGGTGATTGCAGGATGAGAAGATCCTTGACCAATCTCAAATCCCGGTGGACCACGACTTGTATCGTTTGTCTTTTCCATGACTGCTTCGCAAGGATAGGAGGCCCCTCCTTCTAGCGCCAAGTTGTTTAGGTAGTGAAACAGTGGCGGACACAAAGATGTCCATCAGTATTTGAGTGGGCGTCCGGGGCTGGAAGTCTGCAAGGAAAGCAAACGTGAACTACCCTCGGGGGGGAAGCGAGGAAACCCCCTCCGACGCTCAAGTCAGTAAATGTCCGATAAGGATTTTAGAGAGAGAGAGAAAGTAATGCTTCGAATGTGAGAGAATGTCCTTGCAGAATAGTACCATTTAGCTATTTATAGTAGTAATGTTCATCTGACAGGATGCGTAATCCTTCGACACGTGTATAACTGCGATGAGTCTGAAAAGATTCCCTAACTTTTGTCCTTTAATGTGGCCGAGAACGCCTTCTCGGACTATTTATTAGAAATGACCTGGATTCTATTGATGAGATCGCGTTTCAAGTTTATTGATGTCGGCCACAAGTGATGTGTCCGACAGTGAACTTGGGTGTACCCATACAATCTTGGTGTGCGATGAATTTTGTGAGGTGTGCGCTAGGTGTCGAGTGATGAGGGAGATTGTCGAGCGATGAGGGAGGTTAAGAGATCTTTGAGTGTGAGTCGGTTGTCGTGAAAATCTGAGTTGTATATGATGAGGAGATGAGTTATATATATGTTTAAGTAATTGGGAAGCAATAGGTTTCTGAAAGATAAAAGATTTCAAAAAGATTTTTATTAAAAAAGATTTTAGAAAAGAGTGAGTAAAAGATATTTAAAAACACTTTGGCAAAAGATTAATTTTTATAAAAGATTTTAGAAAATATTTAGATAAAAGATATTTAAAAACAATTTGGTAAAAGAGTATTTTTATCAAATATATTTTTATTAATAAAACTAATCAATGTAATTAATTAATTCTATTAATTAAATTGGGCTAGAAAAGGGGATTTTTAAAAAAAGAGCTTTGATAAAACTATTTTTTAAAAGGGTTTTCGAAGATGGGCCTCAAAAAGTTATTTTAAAACGTTTTAGAAAGTGGGCTTAGTAAAACTAGTTATAAAAAGAGTTTTCGAAAATGAGTTAAATAAAAAGGGCGAGAAAATGGTTTGGGCTTAAAACATTTTATTTTAGACTCGTCCTTTATTCTTTCCTCGATCCGGGCCAATTGAAGCAGGGTATTGGTCATTATAGGATACTAAATGGGGAGACACGATTATGTGTCTACAGAAGCCCCCACTTTGACTCAGGTTTGCAAAACCGAAAGTCAAAGTATACGTGTCGGGACGGAGAATGATTCTAGATGCTCTGCAATCCAAAGTCACTCTTTTACGCCAGTACCTGCAAAACAAGCAAAAGTTTCAGGAATAGACATATATGAATCAAATTTGCAAAATAAATGTAAATTTGCAAAAATGAAATGATATAGGTGAACAGAAATCATGAGCTATTATAGTCCGGCTCATGTCGGGCTAGAGCTATTATGGTCCCGCTCCAGGGTGTTGATGGCGTGTAGAGTTATTATGGTCCCGCTCCAGGGTGTTGATGATTTGTAGAGCTATTAATGGTCCGGCTCACGACGGGATAGAGCTATTAATAGTCCGGCTCATGACGGGATAGATAATTTGTAGAGCTATTAATGGTCCGGCTCACGACGGGATAGAGCTATTAATGGTTCGGCTCATGATGGGATAGAGCTATTAATGGCCCGGCTCATGACGGGATAGATAATTTGTAGAGCTATTAATGGTCCGGCTCACGACGGGATAGAGCTATTAATGGTCCGGCTCATGACGGTATATATAATTTGTAGAGCTATTAATGGTCCGGCACACGACGGGATAGAGCTATTAATGGTCCGGCTCATGACAGGCTAGAGCTATTAATGGTCCGGCTCATGACGAGCTAGATAATTCGTAGAGCTATTAATGGTCCGGCTCACGACGGGATAGAGCTATTAATGGTCCTGCTCATGACGGGATAGAGCTATTAATGGTCCGACTCATGACGGGATAGATAATTTGTAGAGCTATTAATGGTCCGGCTCGTGACGGGATAGATAATTTGTAGAGCTATTAATGGTCCGGCTCATGACGGGATAGAGCTATTAATGGTCCGGCTCATGACGGGATAGATAATTTGTAGAGCAATTAATGGTCCGCCTCACAACGGGATAGAGCTATTAATGGTCCCGCTCCTGGGTAATGTGTTGTGATGATGGTCCGCGGACCTAACGGTGGTTTTCCGCTGTTAATACTCCTGAGTACTTGTTGTCTCTCGAGCAAGATTTGTGTATAGCGTATCATGTTGGAGGAATGGCGAAATTGTATTTTTGTTGTGGATTTGAAAATCCGTTAGTTTGTCGCGCGCAATGGCGTAACGAACATGCGAATTCATTTGAAGTTGAGAGTGTGGGCCCCACTTAGCTAAGAAGCCCCCAAGCGTGTTGTAAAGGGCCGTGCGCCAGACGCACAGGCCTGCGCTTGGCGTGGGATGTTGCGCTGGACGCAGTCTGCTACATGTGGTACAACGTTGTTGGTGTGCTGGACGCACCATGTATATAACACTTGGCTTCTGTTGTTAAATTGTAATGGTCCCCAGACCTTGGAAGGATATAACTCGTATAGAGTTGTTCAATGTTGGGTACCTGTAAATACAAAGAATACACAGATATATAGACAAACAATGCATGTTTCCTGTGATGTGGGTGCTAGTGTATGGATAGGAAAAGACTTGACCTATAAAGAGTGAACTCTAGTACTCTAGACTTAAAGGTGATATCGTGTGTGCATACATGTGTGTGTATGTGTTACTCGATGATTGACGCTAGAATCCTATAGCTAAGGACGAAGGATGCAATGCTTTGACACAATGTTTGGACGATGCAGATATGTAATGCAAATGTAGAGATATAACACTAATGCAGATGTATGACACTAATGCAGATGATATGATTTGATGATTTGATCGTTCCACTAGAAGCTCAAATTTTCGTTTTAGAAAACTATTTTCGAAAGAGAAGAAAGGGGAAGCCCCCAAGGATGATACATGTAAGTTATGTTTGATGCGATATGTGTTGTAGTTGTTACGGGCCTAAGTGAGCCCATAAAACAGTTAGGATCTCATATGGGTCTAGAGCCCACAACCTTTTGTATGGACTCGTAATGAAATCCTGATCAGGGTACACATGGAGCCTAATGATCTTCTATGCAGCCAATAGATTATATGTTTGATTTGGAATATGTTATAGAACGAGCTTTTGTAGCGCTTGAGTTGTATATGCTTTGAGGTTTGTATGTCAAGGGCCTAAGTGAGCCCGTGAATAGGTGTAATGTTGCATTTGTGCGGGTTTAAAACCCATGATGTCATATATGGACTCGTAATGAAGTCCTTCAATAGGTCTGGACTTGGAGCCTATGATTTTCTAGATGGACCAGTGATGAAGCCTCCAGTAAAATGGAGTTGATGAAGCGTCCAACTTGATTGCTTGATTTTGAAGATATCTCGTCACGCTTAGCGGAAGTTTAGAAGGGAGATTCCATATAGGGTTCCTAAGGTGAGAAGACAAGAAAGGCCAAAGAAAAGAACACTCAAAAGATAAGGCGCGGTCACAACGCGAGTGTTGAAAGGTTATGCTAAGGTTGGCTTAGAAGCGATAATGTGGCTTAGAAAAAGGAAGGGATAAGAATTAGAAGAAGGCGGAGTCATAATGACTTGACTCACGTAATAAGGTAGGCTTATGATGTAGGTTCAAATCCCAGTCTAGTTCTAAGGGTAGGGAATGAGCATTGAAAATTCATGATTTGGGAGATCGCACTTTTCTCATGGGCCTAATCGAGCCTTTAAAATATATGTTTTGAATTAAAATGGCCGGGCCTCAAAAGAGGTTGCCTACGTATCCATGATGGAATCAGGCCAGTCGTAGCTCTTAATTAACATTTTAATTAGTGGGCGAGCATTTTGATTTGGAGCCATTTGCAATGAATTAGGCATTGATTTGGGAGAGGTCTTTGGCAAGGGTGGCTAATGATGTAGGTTTGGTTTGGTTTAAAGCGGTAGGACCTCATGGTGAGGTTTCCTACGTATCTTTAGCGAATCAGACCACCATTCGTAGTTCAGGCTAATGAATAAGAAGGTGCCCCGATTTTTGCCTAAGTCGCCCTTATGGGTTTTCGACCTAGCGGGCTTTGGTTTGTCTTTTATGGCTTATTGGAGTGCAATGTGCCTGGTTGTTACGAAGGTTTATCACAGAAGATTTAAAGTTGGACGTTTAGAATCGCAGGTTTAAGGTTTTGAAGGAAATACCTTTGACAAAGCTATTGATGGGCTTATTTGCAACACTTCTCTTTTTTCTTATTTATATTTTGCACTTTTGTTTCATTTTTTTTCTTTGATTTTTCTGATGTTGCTCTTTTGACTTTTTTTTTTCGGATTTTTCACCAGGTACCCCTGTGGTTTGACGAAATTCACCTGGTACCTCGCGTTTTCAAATATTCACCAGGTACCCCTGAGGTTTAGAAAAATTTCTGAAATACCCTTAATGACTAACGCCCGTCAACTCCGTTAGTCATTAAGGCTAAATCAACGAAATTAACCCCTAACTACCCTAATTAATACTAATTAATCCTAATTAACTCTAATGAAACCTAATTAAACTTTTAACCCCTAATTAGCCTATCTCTTTCCCTAACCCCCCTAACCCACCACCGACCCCCACCCCCCCACCACCCCACCACCCACTCCCACCCCAACAACACCCCCACCCTCCGTAGCCCTCGCCCCCACCCCACCCCTAGCAGCGCCTCCCCCACTCCTCGCAGCCCCTCCCCCACCCCCGCGCAGCCCCCGACCCCAGCCCTCCCTCCACCGTCGTAGCCCCCCTCCCCCTTCCCACTGCCAGCTCAGCCTCCCCTCCCCTTCCTTCGATTTCTCTCCCCGACATACTCACGCCCGCGCACCACAAAAACAACAACACTGCGCGGGGGCCTTGTAGGAAGGTGGCGCCGGCGGTGAACGGAGAAGGGCGGCAGTGATATGTAGATGCGAAAAAGAGTCCCAAATCTAAAACCCATAACTTTTAACCCAAAGCCATCGTCGGAGATGACAGAACCCGAAGCCGCCGTCGGAGAAACCGAACCCAAAGCCCGCCGTCGACGGAGTGAGAAAGACGAAATGGTGAGAGAGGCGAAATCGAACCGGGAGGGTGGGGGGTGGCTAGGGCAGGGAGGGGGGAAGGGAGGGGAACTGGCCGGCGGGGAGGAGGAGGGGTTGCGGCTTTGGAGGGGGGTTGCAGCTGTGGAGGGGAGGGGAGGGGGGGGAGCTAGGCTGGCAGGGAAGGGGAGGGGGAGGATAGTGGGCGGGCAATGGGGAGGGGAGGGGGTTGCGGGCTGTGGGAGGGGTGCGCATGTGGAGGGGAGGGAGGGAGGGGGGTTGCGGGGTGTGGAGGGGGTTGCGAGCCTGTGGAGGGGAGGGAGGGGAGGGGGGGTTGCGCCATGGAGGGGGTTGCAGTGTGGAGGGGAGGGGAGGGGGGAGGGGTGGGGGGGCTAGGGGCAGGGAGGAGAGGGGGAGGGGGGAGGGAGCTGGGGCTGGGGAGGGGGGGAGGGGGTTGCGGGCGTGGAGGGGGTTGCAGCTGTGGAGGGAGGGGAGGGGAGGGGGGGGGCCGTGGAGGAGGGAAGGGGGAGAGGTGGGGGCCGATTATTTCATGTGAAGCATAGTTTATGTATTGATTTATCTTTACATGTTGAATTTGATATTCAAACACTTCAATGGGGGTGGGTTAAGAATCAAACACTTCAATGCAGCAGTAATACTTCAATGGGGGTGGGTTAAGAATCAAACACTTCAATGCAAGCGGGGGGAGGTAGTGGTGGGTGTTGGTGGTGCTGTTGTGGTGGAGAGAGAAATGATATACGAGTGGAAATGTTGGCAATTGTTGAATCCTAAATTCTCAAAAACCATAGGGGTAAATGGTGAATAAAGTTTGTAACGGAAACTTAACGGCAGGGGCACGTCAGGTATTTTCCAAAACCTTAGGGGCACCAGGTGAATTGTTGAAAACGCGAGGGTACCAGGTGAATTTCGTCAAACCACAGGGTACCCGGTGAAAAATCCGTTTTTTTTTTTTGCTTGCCCTTTACATTGAAAATTGATGTCAAATGCACTTCCTATGAGGTAGGTTAAATAGAGAGGGGTGTTATGTATGGAGGAATGGTTGTAGTGAAGGGGGGAAATGCCTCTTTTGTATATGCCGGTTGTTCATGGCCTTTATTAGAATAGTCATGAGAATTAGCAATTCCTTTCTTTTAAGGCGACAATCGTGATTTTCATTGATGCTCATTAGCGCAAGGTTAAAAAAAGAAATACTCATTTATTGATTGAAAATTATGAGTACATGCAATAAGAGTCTATATTAGACTGGGAAAAATAAGAGAAATGAAATAGAAAATGAAATCCTAAGTGTAGACTCCTACGTCGCATGACAAAACAGCTTTGTTGCTTCAATCTTAATGAGGTCTCTTTCTAAACGAAAAGAGAAGAAGTGTATTTTTTGCATTGATTGGACCTAAGCGAGTCCAAGTGCTTTGATGAATATATGCTATTGGGACTGGGGCTGCGTCTTTGTAGTCTGGGTCGGATAGCAATCCTTTGTACCCATGTCAACGACCCCTATCCTATCTGGGACTGATGCGCTCAAGTTATACGATGTTCTTGTGGTATTTTAGGTGCACATTGCTAAGGGATTTGTTCGTAATTGTTAAGGTTTGCATATAAAATCATCCTTAGCGGAAGTTCGGAGTTTTGCGATATAAGTTGTGTTAATGTTATGCATTCCGAGCTTCCAAGGTGAAGTGCATTTGAGCCGAGCAAAGCCCAAGCATCAAACTCCACCGCAAGCCCAAACTCCACCGCAAGCCCAAGCATCATCGCCAAGCCAAGCTCTCGTGAGCACCGCAAGCTGCCCGGCCCGCCGCTCCATCATCGTGAGCCATCGCAGCCCAGCTCTCCATCTTCTCTCGCCCATCGTGTGCCAGCGCCCAGCAGCATCATAGTCCAACGCTCGCCCAGCCTGCCCAGCGCTCGAAGCATCGCCCATCGCACGCCCAAGCAGCCCGGCCTGCCCGCGCCCCATCGCACGCCCAGGCGGCTCGCACCTCGCGAGCATGGTCGCACCTCGCGACCTGTATCTCGCACCTCGCGAGGAATCTCGCACGGTGCGACCTGCGTGGTTTTGGCCCAGCTCTTCAGCTCGTTGCGAAGGCAGTAGCTTATCGCACGGTGCGACCTGTATCGCACCTCGCGACCCCTAGGTCGGTCTAAATGTCGGCTGACTTTTGAGCCTTAGTATAAATACTAAACTTTGTTTTTAGACCTAGGGGGCAGCAGCCACAAGGGGATGGAGTTTCCAAAACTCCACTCCTCTCTTGTTGTCTTCTCTTTTTAGTTTTTATTTTCTAATTTAGTTTTCGTAGATTTCAATTATGGGATTGGCTATTGCTATGCCGATTGTAGCTTGAACCGTTCTTGAACGAGATTTATATGGAGCTTCAAGCATTATTGTGAGATCTTTCTTCTCTATGTATTTTCTTTGATTATGGTTTAATTTCTATGCTTGCTTTCTATGGTTTTTGCATGATTATGCTAGGAATATTACTAGTTTGATTGTGTAATTAATCTAATGCTAGATTTAAGAATAGAATCGGATTGTTTTATTCTTTTATCAATTGGTAGCAAACTAGGGAGTAACTTAGATGCAGATCATCTTGGTTATTTCTTGGGGAAATTGAATTAACTGTTAAATGTTTATCGCTTGTATGACGTTAGCGAGTCTATTGGTTCTCTCGTGTTTATTGCTGCTATCGGATTGAACTTAGACGCGAGATCGGACTAGGTTATCCTTTAGTTAGGGTTTTATAGTCACGCTGATCGTGCTATTCAACTAAGAATAAGAAGAGCACGAGATTAATTCTCGACAATAGATAATAATGGAAATAATTAGAGTGGATGTTCAATGATCGATAATGAATTGAAGTGGATGTTAATCGGATTCAAGGTCCTTCCTATAATTGATTTCTCATTTTGTTTATATGCTAGTTAGTTGTAGTTTAGTTATAATCTACTTGAAACCCCCTTGTTATTATTATTAGGTTTCTCGGCCCTTAGCTTAATCTAGGTTTCGAATCACGCTAAGTACTAAACTCGTCCCTGTTTCCCTGTGGATACGACCCCTACTTCCATTATACTTGTTTATTGTAAAAGAGAGTAGGAGAAATTTTATCTTTGGCCGGGCGGCGGCGCACGACGACGCATCCGCGGCCCGCCAAATTTTGGCGCCGTTGCCGGGGAAACGGTGTTACTTGTTTTTATTTAGAGTGATTTTTGGATGGTATTGCTTGTGCTCTTTGTTTTTGGTTGGCCACTCTCTTGGGAATGGTTGATTGAAGCTTTTGACGCTTTTATTGCTTGGTTATTGTTTAGCTTTACACATTTATATTAATGGTCATGACTTGGATTAGCTAGGAGTACTACTAGTTGATGTTTGTTGTTGCCTTAATGCTAGGTTTGGGATATAATCAGATGTTATATGCTCAACCATGTTGTAGTAAGCTAGGTATTAACGATGCATTGCAAGAGTTCTTCTCAATCAATTTTGCAGGTACTTGAAGTGGAGATTGACATGGAACCACCATTGTCACACATGGAGCACAACCCAATGATTAAGCTTAAGGTATTAAGTCGAGCTCACGACTTTAAACAACAGCGCTTCTCGGGAGGCAACCCGAGACCCCTTTGTTTTCTTTCTTTTCCTTTATTTTTCATCAAATTTCCACCACCACAACAAATTTTCTTTCACCCACCACCCACCCACCCACTAAAAAGATCCACAACCAATCTTAATTCACTTGTAACCAAAATCCACAAAAGAAAACCCGTTGGGAGGACTTCAATAGCTAGGAGTTGGTACATTAGAGGATTGAGATTGTTAATGTATCTTTTCGATCTCTTAAGCTAGGTGCAAATCTTACAAATTCAAAACTTTTGAGCTTGTCATTTGTTTGAGTGATTCGAGGGAGAGGATTGTGAGTTGATTTATGAGATTTGAGTTGGTGTTGTTAAGAAATTTGAGTTTGACGGATTGTTTGGTCATGAGTTTTGAGCATTCGATCTTCGATTTACCCGATTTTCGATTTTCTCCCCCCATTTTCAGTTTACTTTTCTTCTAATTGTCGACACATTGAGGACAATGTGTAGTTTAAGTAGGGGGAGGGTATTCTCATTCTCATGTATCTATGTTGTGTATATTACTTTCAATTTGAAAAAAAAAAAAATGGAAATGAAAAAATGAAAATGAAAAAAATAAAAAAATAAAAAATAAAAAAATGATGATGAAATGAAACCCGCTGAGTTGAAAACCCACAAGGGTGGGCGACTCAGGCAAAAATTGGGGGCCCGGATAGGTTGAAAACCCGAAAGGGCAACCTATGCAAAAAAGTGGCTTATATTGAGCGGGTAAGATGGTGAGATAAAAAAAAATGCGAGAAGTTAGGATGAAAACCCGAAAGGGCTCCTAGGCAAAATGAGAGATTAAGAGAGAATTATACACTTTGAAAACTCATTTGCCTAGGAGATGGTGTCATAAGGTTGAAAGCGTTTTCGGGTTGGGTTAGTGAATTCATCCTTTGTTTTGTGAAGATCTATTTATTTTGGCTTTCGCATTCTTTGGTTGATTGTTTTGGGAGTAAGCATGGAATTTATCCCTTTTTGTCTTTGTTCCATGGCTTGCTATTTTAAGTTAGTTGTTGTAGTAGTAGGTCATCTTTTGAGGTTTGGGAGAACCGATACTTTAGTGTGTCGTGAGCCGGCATTTTGATTCTCGTTGGTGTTGTTGGTTAAACTTGTTGGCGTTGCTGGTTATTATTGTTGTCGCGTCTTTGTATATTTCAGGTGAGCTTGAATCTAAGTGCGGGGAATCATCATCCCTTACGTTTAGGTTTTGAGCGTATTTTGTTAAGATGTGATGATGATGATGTAGTTGATGGGGAGTGTAGGTTGGTTTCGATAGCTTGGGTGATGATTTATTTGGTGATCCTCATTTTGAGTTTACTCGAGGTCGAGTAAAGTTCAAGTGTGGGGGTATTTGATGCGCTCAAGTTATACGATGTTCTTGTGGTATTTTAGGTGCACATTGCTAAGGGATTTGTTCGTAATTGTTAAGGTTTGCATATAAAATCATCCTTAGCGGAAGTTCGGAGTTTTCATGATATAAGTTGTGGTTAATGTTATGCATTCCGAGCTTCCAAGGTGAAGTGCATTTGAGCCGAGCAAAGCCCAAGCATCAAACTCCACCGCAAGCCCAAACTCCACCGCAAGCCCAAGCATCATCGCCAGCCAAGCTCTCGCGAGCACCGCAAGCCGCCCCAGGCCGCTCCATCATCGTGAGCCATCGCAGCCTGCCTCTCCATCTTCTCTCGCCCATCGTGTGCCAGCGCCAAAGAAGATCATAGTCCAACGCCGCCCAGCCCGCTCGGCCAAGCATCGCCCATCGCACGCCCAAAGAGCCCTGCCCGCCTGCCTATCGCACGCCTGCCAGAGCTCGCACTGCAGAGCATGGTCGCACTCGCGACTCGTATCTCGCACCTCGCGAGGAATCCCGCACGGTGCGACCTAGCGTGGTTTTGGCCCGGCCTCTTCACTGCTATAGGCAAAAGAAGCTTATCGCACGGTGCGACCCGTATCGCACCTCGCGACCCCTAGGTCGGTCTAAATGTCGGGCCGACTTTTGAGCCTTAGTATAAATACTAAACTTTGTTTTTAGACCTAGGGGGCAGAGCCACAGTAGGGATGGAGTTTCCAAAACTCCACTCCTCTCTTGTTGTCTTCTTTTTAGTTTTTATTTTCTAATTTAGTTTTCAGAGATTTCAATTATGGGATTGGCTATTGCTATGCCGATCGGAGCTTGAACCGTTCTTCAACGAGATTTATATGGAGCTTCAAGCATTATTGTGAGATCTTTCTTCTCTATGTATTTTCTTTGATTATGGTTTAATTTCTATGCTTGCTTTCTATGGTTTTTGCATGATTATGCTAGGAATATTACTAGTTTGATTGTGTAATTAATCTAATGCTAGATTTAAGAATAGAATCGGATTGTTTTATTCTTTTATCAATTGGTAGCAAACTAGGGAGTAACTTAGATGCAGATCATCTTGGTTATTTCTTGGGGAAATTGAATTAACCGTTAAATGTTTATCGCTTGTATGACGTTAGCGGTGTCTATCGGTTCTCTCGTGTTTATTGTCGCTATCGGATTGAACTTAGACGCAGATCGGACTAGGTTATCCTTTAGTTAGGGTTTTATAGTCACGCCGATCGTGCTATTCAACTAAGAATAAGGAGAGCACGAGATTAATTCTCGACAATAGATAATAATGGAAATAATTAGAGTGGATGTTCAATGATCGATAATGAATTAAGTGGATGTTAATCTGATTCAAGGTCCTTCCTATAATTGATTTCTCATTTTGTTTATATGCTAGTTAGTTGTAGTTTAGTTATAATCTACTTGAAACCCCCCTTTGTTATTATTATTAGGTTTCTCGCCCTTAGCTTAATCTAGGTTTCGAATCACGCTAAGTACTAAACTCGTCCCCGTTTCCCCCAGGATACGACCCCTACTTCCATTATACTTGTTTATTGTAAAAGAGAGTAGGAGAAATTTTATCTTTGGCCGGGCGGCTGGCCACGACGACGCATCCGCGGCCCGCCATGGGACCTCGTTCTCGAGAGAATCGAAAGTCTTCCCTTTTCTATCATATCGTGAATGAGGTGCTTTAACTTATAGCAATCGTTAGTTCTATGTCCGTTTCCTCTATGATACTTGCAATAGGCTTTTTTTTTCTCCCGCTCGGGCCCTTTTCTGTCTTCCTTAGGATCCGGAGGGGTCCTATATGGTAGAGCAATTTTCTGAAATGAAGATACTCGAATAAAGCACCATAGCTCATGTGTAAGGATATGAACTCCCTTGGGCTTTCTTTGAGGCATGGTAAGAGTTGGTGCAGGTCTGGAATGTATCTCGTTAGGTGAATTATCAATAATGTTTTTGCCTCCTCTAGAATGAGACTAGCTTTCAGGGATTGATTTGATGGAAGGGGTTTATCAATGGGATCGCGTTGTGTAATGTCATGTAGTTCATTGATCCTTTGTCGGCCAGGTTGTGATTGCGGTAAAACTAGCCGGTGACTTGTACCGTGATTCTAGTCCGGCGACATGTGCTACAAGGTCCACGATTGTCCCCTTTAACTCATCAACTTGTTCTTGAGGTGTGCTTGACATATTGTATTTTTCCTACAATGGATCATCCAAATAAAGAGATTAGAAATGGAGTGATGATGGAGAGAGAGAAAATGGCATGAAAGAATGTGTGTTTGTTTAAAAGTTGAGCTTTTAGGAACAATCGGAATATCATAAATGAATGATATATTTTTTTTGAATTTTTTTTTTTTGATGCACCTAGACCTAATGTATGTATGCATGACTCTTTTGGATGCACCTAGACCTAATGTATGTATGCATGACTCAATCTATGCGTTCGAACCCGTAAAGGCTGCCTACATATCCCCGAAAGAAGGAATCGATCGCCCGTAGTTCAGGACTACTAAATGCGGAATGCATGAGATAAAATGAGGAGCATGTATGCGATGAGACTCCTACATGTCTAATAACTCTAGCTATGCATGAAGTGTATGAATGATGGATTATGCAATGCAAATGAATTCTAGTGTGAATGCAGCTGCAAATCCTAGACTCGACAGACTTTTAACGATGTGAGAATTCTAGATTTGACGGACTTTCAAGGATGCTAGACTCCTAATGTGCATGGAACTCTAGTGGACCTAGATTCCTAAAGTGAATGAAACTCTAGTGGACCTAGACTCCTAAAATGGATGGAATTCTAATGGATTTAGACTCCTAAGATTGACAGAATTCTAATGGATTTAGACTCCTAAGATGGACAGGATTCTAAGGGTTTTAGACTCCTATTACATGGACTTCTATGGATTATAGACATCAAAGCTGACAAGAATTCTAACGACCCTAGACTTCTTAGATGGGTGAACCTAGACAAGGTTAAGATTCCTAACATGGATAGAGTTAGATGAGATGAAAAAAACTCCAAATGAAGTGAAACTGGATGAATCTAGACATTTGGGTTAGACTGACCTCCAAAGGCAGCTTAAGCATATGAGACTTTTACAACAAGATGGACACTAAAAGGAATCCTAAATGATGTGCACATAAAGGATGGATAAAGTACATGAAAAGATAGGATAGAGAAAAAGGATGAATTTTTGAAAAAAAAGATATGTGATAGAAAAAAAAAAGATGGATATATTTTTTTTTTTTGAAAAAAGGTGGAGATAGAATTTTGAAGTACATAGGAGTTGAAAGATGGGATGAAATTTTGAAAAAGATATGAGAATGATTTTTTGAAAAAAAGATGAGGATGAATTTTCAAAAAAAGATGGGAGATCGTTTTTATTTTAAAGGATTGGAGATATAGTTTGGTAAAAGATGGGGACGCAATTTTCGAACTAGGTAGTGGATAAGGATAAAGAAGGAGATTATTACTTTTTAGATGGATTTTTTTTTTTGAAAAAAAAACAAAGAAAACAAAGAGGTATAGAGTAAAGAAGATAGAAATTGGGAGTAAGAGCATCAAATTCATTAACATCCCTATAATTTCTCTCTTCACCTCATTCGTCCACATCACTTTCCACTAACTTCATCACCCACCCTCCTCATTTCCACAATTCCACACCTACATTCATTAACCTCCCTATTTACCTTCTCTCCTACTTTTCCATACCCCACCTCCTTTTCTCTCTCCTACTTACCATATCCCACCAATATCAATAAAATAATATGATTCATCACATTAATTTTAGATAATATTAATTAAATCAAAATATGGTAATTATAATTAAATAATTACCTTATAATTAATCGAATTAATTCATTAATTATATTACGTTAACAAAAAAAGCGTTATTTTTAATTACCACTAGTTTACCCATTTTTCCTTTGCGGTTTAATTTGACAATTACATAATTGCTAATTATAATAATTTACCCGATTTTAACGTTAATTATAACGACAATTAAATACGCAAAAAACACCATAAATTTAATTGAAAAAACATAGAGGATTTGTTGGATTTTTGAAGTGTTGAAAATATATCAAGATTGGTCTCTATTTATAGAGGATAAAAAAATATGGCCGTTGGTATAATTTTTTTTTATTCATTATATATAAAAAGTTATGGCAGTTTTAATAAACGGTCATATTACCGTTGTAAACATTTAAAAGAGTGACACATGGCGCACTTGGGTTGGCTGCAGCATATCCCCCACATTTTATCGCCAAGTGGCGCATCCGTATTGGCCCGTTTCGACTTTTTTTTTAAATAAACTAAGAAGCCGCACTCGGAAGCTTCACGTGGGATTTTTTTCCCCCAAACCGCTTTACACATGGCACCCTCCCATTCGTCCTCATTATGTGAAGGTTCCCAAATTGAGGGTGTTCCCCATTTTTTCCTATTAAGAGCAACCTACTTACATTGGTGGGAAGGTTCCCATTTTCAGTTTTTTAGAAATGGGGAACCTCATTTACCAACCAATGTAGGTGCTCTAAAACATGGGGATGATAGGAAGCTGGCAACAAAAACGAATTATGGGTATTCCAAGTCAACGTGCACAACAAATAGGATAGATAGATATTTAAAAGAGAACACAGGATGTAATTTATGCTGAGCATAGGGATTTGCGTGCGACAGAGAAATGCGCTTAATGCAAGTAATGGCGCTTCACGCGATTTGGAAGCGCAGGACGCAGAAAGAAAATAGAGGAAGACGAGAGATGAATGCGTCTGACGTTTACTAGCTGTGCCAAGCGCAAACAATATGCGCGGCACGCAAGATAACAAAAGTTGCGTTTTTATTTTTTCAAAAACGTAATTTCTCTTGATGATTTTAGTTCTAAAATTTACGCAACATATAGTAATTAAAGGCACGCAACACATCAATATGCACATTTAAGGTAATAATATGCAAAGTTCTCAACCTAAAGTCACGTTCTACGTTTCAACTATTGGTCAGGTGTAGGTTAAGGCTGAAAGGGTCTATGACTAAGAGGTTGATCCTACGCTTCGTACCCCTGCTTAAAGAGGTGGCCACGTGTAAGACACACTCCGTCTCAAGTCGGAACAAGAGAACAATGCCATAGTTGGGTAGGTTTGCTTATGACTAAGATCCAACACTATCGCTCAAGAAGCTTTTTTGAAGGACAAAGCGCAAACCTCCCGGGGGTAACCTCACGAATAGAACATGTGCTAATGAGGCAAGGTAGATTGTCCTTATGGTGGCTGAACAATAGCCATGCACATGCAAAACAATATATTATTCCGAGGCATAACAATAAGAATGAATTGTATTTTTCAAGTTTCACGCACTCATTTAAAAAAAAAATGATTTTTTTTTAAATCCTCCCCAATAGAGTCGCCAAATTGTAGGCGTAGGATTTTGAATTCCTTTAATGCCTACACGCGGTGTGAGCGCGTTTATTTGACTACCCCATTGTTAAGGTTCTATTAAAAATACGTTTTGAAGTCGCCAACAATTCTTTAGAGGGAGAATCATAAACCTAATTGGATTGAAATGGAAGGGACATCTTAGGACTTATCCAATGTAGATTTCCCGTCATGACTCCATAGATGATTAGGAACAAAAAGTGACTTCGGGGGTGAGGGTACAATATAGTCAGAAACTATATTGCCCATTCTTGGCCTCTACTAAATATCGATTCATTACAGATTTTATGCAAAAGGAATAACCATATAACGTTTTAATACAAACTAAAAATAATTAGTCTTGATCTGTTCAGGAAACACATAAAAAGACTAAATTTTTAGTGACAAGTTATTAGACAATCAATATTAATGGGTTCCTAGCAAGTTGTCCATGTTATCGAATTAGTTAGAACATTTATTTAGGTGCTTCGATCAACAATAAATACAAAGTGATAAAATATTGCAATCGAGGCATGAAAATAATATGTTCATAAAAAATAAATAAAAATAAGAAAATAAAATACTTAGAGGAGTTAGTATAGTATATACAATACTTACAAGTCGCTAGGAATAGCTAACAATCTACATCACGAATAGAATGTTAGTAACTTCAAGAAAATAATAAAAATAAAAAAAAGAAAGAAATAAAATAAAGAAAGATCGTTAATTTATTTGACCCTCGAAATTATACCACCGTCCACAACGTTGATTTGAACGAACTTTGGAAAATTGAATTGTACGAGCCTTTAAAAAAAATTGTATCTTGTTATATTAGTGTGCGTGAGTATTCGTGAGTTGATGATGATGAATAGCGTGGAGTATTTTGCTGCAGATTAGTATTAGGATGGTGTAGGAGTGATTTTGTAAGGATGATGTGGCGCATAAAGGGTGAAGGTGTTAGATGATGAAAATCAGTCGTAGTTTCTTTTTTTTGGGAGTTGAATGTGTGAGGCGTGTAGATTGATGATCGCTGATGATGATTGGGATTATGTATGGCCGTGTGATGTGATTATCGTGCGAGAGAATTATGGTGGTGATCTTGGTGTGCGATGAATTTTGTGAGGTGTGCGCTAGGTGTCGAGTTATGAGGGAGATTGTCGAGTGATCAGGGAGGTTGAGAGATCTTTGAGTGTGAGTCGGTTGTCGGGAAAATCTGAGTGGTATATGATGAGGAGATGAGTTATATATATGTTTAAGTGTTTTTTTTTTTATTTATTTATTTATTAGGAGATTAAGTTAAATTTCTGCGCTTAACCCTTACAGCGCTTACAACAGAAAACACCAACATATCGCGTTTAGAAGCGATGATAAGATGTTAAAGAAACACCCCAAAGATAACGCTTGCAGAAGGATTGAACACCGACCCAAGAATTCAGGGCTGTCTTCTATCCACTGAACTAACTCCTATCCTTATATATATGTTTAAGAAGTTGGGAAGTAATATGTTTTTGAAAGATAAAATATTTCTAAAAGATTTTTATGAAAAAGATTTTAGAAAAGAGTTAGTAAAAGATATTTAAAAACACTTTGGAAAAAGATTACTTTTATAAAAGATTTTAGAAAATAGTTAGACAAAAGATATTTAAAAACAATTTGGTAAAAGATTATTTTTATAAAAGATATTTTTATTAATAAAACTAATCAATGTAACTAATTAATTCTATTAATTAAATTGGGCTAGAAAAGGGTTTTTTTTTTTTTATAAAAGAGCCTTCATAAAACTATTTTTTAAAAGGGTTTTCGAAGATGGGCCTCAAAAAGTTATTTTAAAACGCTTTTATGAAGTGGCTTAGTAAAACTAGTTATAAAAAAGGTTTTCTAAAATGAGTTAATAAAAAGGGTGAGAAATGGTTTGGGGTTAAAACATTTTATTTTAGACTGTTTTTTATTCTTCCTCGATCCCACTAATCGGAAAAAGTGATTTAGCCATCATGAAGATATTAAATGTAAGACACGATTATGCTGGTTTACAAAAGAATATTTAAGGGTTTAATTTTTTAATATAATGTTTAGGCGTTCAAAACTTGGCTCTCTTAAATTTTTGGTTCAAGATCCACCATTTATGACAATTGTATTCACCATTGAAACAACAATCCAATAATCATGTGCAAGAAGTCAACAAATTAATCATCGGAAGAATCCAAAAGATGCCTCAACATACAAGATAAAAATGCATGTCCGTGGAATATGCGGTTCATCTGAAACAAACTTAACAATTTGCTGCAAGTATTGAAAATGGTGTATTTTCAACATGGAGGGAAACGAATGAAGCTGTAGATTACTAGGTAAAGAGATTCACTCAAGATGGAGGTACATGGATGTTATGGGCATGTGAGTTGTATGAGTGAATTATGTTAGTCTTTTATTATGATTACTTCTCGTTGTAAGTCTTGCGATGTTTCTGTGACTAGTATGTTTTAGGTCAAATTGCCAATAAAAAGCTTTTAACTACCGAAATAAATAATATGAAAATAACATAAGAAACAACAATAAAGACTACACAAATAAGATTTTACATGGAAACTGATAACTAGAGAATAACAACAAAACAATGCATTGTCGTTGGTTGAATTTTTGAAGTAAAAAATTCTTTAGGAGGTTCCAATGATAAACAAATTATAATTCATAAGAAGTGCAAAAAAGGTTTTTGGTCTGGGTATGGGAAGTATCCTATGGGAAGCTTTAGGGGGACTTGTAGATTAATTCAACTTGGGCTTTCTAGGATGTACAACTTCATAGTATATGAAAGTTGCTAAGTTCATGTCAAACAAACAACTTTAGAGAACTCTATTTTCCATGAATATCCATTTTCAAATGTTTTTATTATTTCAACCAAACAAGCACAAATTTTTAATGATGAATTGATAAGCATGACTCATCGATTTCGCTCCTGTTTCTTGAGGCCGAACCGAACTCAACTCGAATTGAGATGAATGCACTGAATCGAAACTCAGTGAGAAGAAAGTAGTTCAACCGAATCGAACCGAACTGAAACCGTACCCAAAAGAATAGGGCCTTACGCCGCTTTAGATTCCCCCAAATTAACATAATTACCCTAAAACTTAGATCCTTTCGATTACACAAAAGCCTCGCTCTTGACCTTAGCCCTACCCCCGTGCTTAACCGAAACATTCAGATCTTGGCTTTGTCTCCATCTTATACAATCTCATGTCACCCTTATATATAAGTCTAATTATATAGACTCCCAACTTAAATAAATTAGTAAAAGATAATAATAAGATAACTTCCTAAATGATATTTAATTAAACTAGGAATTAATTTCTTGCAAAATATATATAGTTTCAATATTTTAATTACCTAAATCAACTAGGAAAATTAATCTTGCCAAATATTGTGAATGATGCCATCAACCTTCATGGTTCTTATAACCAATAGGAAACTCGATGTTCCTATATTGGCTATATTAGCCTTTATATCCTTGTTCCTTAGGGAAATTATGATATCCAAGGCAAACTTAACACATACTCCGCAACGTCCAAGAAGACATCTCACATCCGCACAAGACCGAGAGGCCGAGGTGATGGGAGTAGTGATATCGCCATCTCATATCCCCGAGGTCTAGGGATCGAACCTCATGGGACTCATTTGAGGAATTCCTCTATCTCCCTTTATTAGGCGATAAAACTACTTTAGGATATTATTATGTTCCTAGTTTGAGTAGTATTAGGATTTTTTCTGGGTGATACCGCTTACTCTCGCTTTCTCTCGGAAAACCCCGCTGCACCGACGCCATGGCCGGGAAAACGAAAGTTAAGGCGAAAAGACAAACACCACAAACACGTAAGAAAGGCCCAACAGAGATACATGAAGGAAGACAAAAACAGTAGCGTAACCTCATGGAGTCAAGCTTTAATGGTGATATTCCGGGCTTGGGAAGAACCATTGTCGCCAAGGAGTTCAATCAAAGAATTGCAGCAGAGAAAAGAAGGATACACATCAACTTCTCTCAATGGCTTTCTACTTATGAAGAAGAATCAAAGCGCAATTGAAGCGTACGATCATGGTAACCCTCAATCTCAGAAGTTTATTAAATGAGTTTGAGAAAGTGCATAATGAAGAAATTGCCGCACTAATAGTGACCGATTCTCCCAACAAAACTAAATCAATGTAAAATTAAGATCGATTTGGAAGATGCAAGAAGAAATCGAGGGTCGGGAGAATGCTATTGCGTGCTATGTAATTGGGTGCAAATCCGCCATTCCCACTATGGAAGGGTTCATTCGTCGTATTTGGGGGAAATTGGGAATAGATAAGATTGCCGCCATAGGTAAAGGTTTATTCATTGGAAGAATGACTACAATGGAACAAACTGGATGCACACCACTGGGGCTTCGGGCTTTCGACAGAAAGCCACTGGTTGTTAGGGAAGCTGGCACCCAGAAATGGAGTCGCAAAGGGAAGAAATTAAGAAAGTGCCACACGGGTTCAATTGCCAAAATTGGAGTTGAAATATCGGAGAAATGTATTTTTAAGCTTCGTTTTCCTCGATCGGTATTCCCCAGAAGACTCGATCAAGCAACCAAAACAAAAGATAGATTGAATTTTGCCTGCATCTTGGTAGAGGTCAATCTTGGTCAGACATTCAGCAAATTTGTTTTGAGAATGAAAAAAGGGGTATCAATGATACAAAATGTGGCCTATGAATGGTTACCAATTACTTCAGAAAATCAGAAGGGTCAAAGGCATTCAATAGAGGTCCACGCCACAAGAAGCCAAATGTCCAAAAAATGGGTGAAAAGAAGGTACAGAAAGCAGTTGATGAAGATGGGTTTCCAAGTTGTGAATAGAGGAGCGGTACATGCATAATACCAAAACATCATCATCT